>VXBI01004374.1:2479728-2570601 GCA_013397375.1 Toxostoma redivivum | reverse complement strand
TTTTTTTTTTTTTTTAACAGTGATGTCATGACTTTTCCAGGCAGTTCAGCTGAAGCGATAGTGATCCGAGGTCAAAGGCTTGCGGGCATCTGGCCCGGGCGGTGTTTGGAGAGGCGAGGGAGCCGTCACACAGAGCTGCCCTACACCTGCTCTACAGCCACAAACACCGAGCTGCTCAGCCCTGCCCGTGTCCGCCCTGCTGGGTTGTTCGCCCTCGGAAAACCCAGCTTCAGAGACAGGCTGGCATTCAGAGGGAGGGTCACCACCATGAAGTGGCTGGTTACCAGGAAGCTGCAGCATGGGCATGGGGATTCGGATTCATCCTCCAGGGCAGTGTGGCTAGCAGGGCTAGCACAGGGGATGTTTCATTCCTCCCGGCAGCGCTGGCGGACGAGCCCCGGGCCGGGCCGCGGCATTCTGCAGACTCGCCACTAGAGGGCAGTGGAAGACGGAGTTTAGGCACGCGGTCCTGGAATTACGGAATCGTTTGGGTTGGAAGGGACTTCAAAGATCATCCGGTTCCAAACGTGGATAGGGATACTTCCCACAAGATCGAGGTGCTCAGAGCCTCATCCAGCCTGCTCTTCCAGGTGTAGAGCATCCACAGCTTCTCTAGGTTACCCATTCCTCACCACCCTGACAGTAAAGAATTACTTTCTTATATCTAACCTAAATTGACCCTATTTCAGTTTAAAGCCATTCCCCTTTGTCCTGTCCCTGCATATTCTTGTAAAAAAAGTCCATTGTCGACTTTCTATAATCCCGTTTAGGTACTGGAAGGTGCTATAAGGTCTCCCCAGAGCCTTTTCCAGACTAAACAGATATGTTGTTAATAGAGGAGAGTTATATACAGAGATAAAGCCAAGTCTTGATTTTGTGAGCTCATTCATCATCTCTTTCCTTACTCTAATAATTCCTCACAGCTCAGGCCAGCATCTTTCTGTATAGTCCCGAACACAGCCCTGACTCCTGGCAGCCCCTGCAGTAGTACAGGTAAATACCTTGGTATTTAACTCTCATATTATACCTGGTATATAGCTCTTAGCTCAGCCTGTTCAACTTTGTTTCTGCACGTGTTTATGCTGATTTTTCCCTTGTCTTTCCCATGTCTTTCCCCTCCCCTTTCTCTTCCCTCTTCTTTTCCCTTTTCCTTTCAAGTCAGCTGCTATCAGCCCTACAGATGTCATGGCAGTATCCTAGGTGACTGCAACTGGGAATAAATCTCAGGTAGCAGCATCAGAAATTCTAAACACAGCTCGGGCTCTTAGACAGAGACAATTCAAAATTTAGGTACTAGAATTCCACGTCTGTGAACCTCCACTGCCTGACTGCCTTCCCTCTTTGTTACTGGAGCAGAAATCCCAGAGGCTTGTAATTAATGGAGAGGCAAATTCTTTTGGATCTGTGCCCAAGTTTTACTATAAAAACAGGAACCTCTCAAGGCTGCTGCAAGACTATGTACAACCCCATTGCTGCTGTCTCTGTGCCCCATTCCAGGGATACATGGTACCATTCAGCCAGAGGCTCTCTCCCTTATTGAGCTCTTATTTTTTATTAACACTCAGGCATGATTGACTACTCTTCCTCCACTCATCTGAATCTGCCGGGGCAGGAACCTGCTGTATTCGATTTCCAGCAAGCTGCTAGAGCTGTGGGGCTGTAGCAGCTTCCTCGCTGCACTGCTGCATGTCCAGAGGCTGAGCAGGGAACGTCACAGCCCAGATCCCGGATCACCGCTCAGCCCTACCAGCTTGAGTGCCGGAACATAAAGAAAAGCGCTATTCCCTGCTGGCAAGGCAAAACTGTCCCGCTGGTGAAAGCAGAGCTGGGAGTGAGGAGAGTGTTTGGTAGGTGACAGCGAGGGGGATGAGGCGCGATGGGAGCCGGGCTGGCGGCTGCGGTGACAGCAGAGGGCACGCTTGGCTGCGAGCACACAGCCCGTCCAGCCAGCCCTGGGCACTGCTGGGCTGCTCCGGCTCCGTGCAGCAAGCTGCGAGCGTGGGGGTAAGGAAGCAGGCACAGGAATTCAGCGCAATTCAATCGTCTGCAAAGCCACATGCCCTGCAGCGCTGCGGCACAAAGAAAGGAACAGAATTGCCTTTGCCACAGCCGAGCGGATGATGGATTTATCTGGCTGGAGAATGAGTGCAAAAAAATTCCGTGCACACTGATCCCATAGAGGAGCTGGGGGCAGGGGAACTGGTAAATCAATCTGCAGCTCACTCGCTGGTCCATGCCTGCACCGAGTCCTGGGGATGTCTGGAGGTCTGTCCTTACCCCTTCCTCAGGAGTCCTCTGTGGGAGACAGTCCAGACTTGTATAGAGCAGATGGACTTCCTTTCTCCACTCCCTCATTGCTGGTTCCTTCAGGTCAGCACAAGGTGGTTTTCTGAACCAAAGCACGTGGTAGATTTTCCTTGAAACGAAACACAAAAATTTTTCAGAAAGACAACATCAGAGGGATTCTCACAAACATTACCTGAGAGCTTTGGTCCATTCGACATTGTATCTGTCAACAAGGCTCAGACCTGATGGGAGTTCAGTTTCCCTCCTTTAAATAGGCTGAGATATTTCTAGGGGAGCAGTCCCATCAAAACTTTGTCTCTGGTCCCGCCTCATCAGCCTCACAACTTCAGCTGAAACCCAAGAAGGTAAAAAGAGCCAAGGTGGATGTCAGAGCCTTTCTGTGGCTGCTCTGGAGTCATGTCCTGATGGAGGGCATGACCATAGAGAAGAAACCAAACACACTTTCCTCAGGTAAGCTTCTGAAATTCAGTGGGGCAAATCCAAGGCATTTCCATATAGTCCTAGTTCCCCTGTTGCTGGGGGACACTGAGGTAATTCCTCCAGCCTCCCTCAGGCAGAGGGCAAACAGAGGGACAACCACATAGCTCCAGTGCTGCACAGAGAAATGGAGACAGAGCTAGCCTGATTTTCCAAGCCTTGTTCCCATGTGCCTGGAAAAGCCATAGTAGCCAGTGAACATCATAGCCAGGAATTCCCGTGTGACTGAGGGTCTGTGTTTGCCTGGAACTGGACTGTGGGGAGCACAACAACTCCAACAACATTGCTACTAACCCAAAGAGCCATTGGGCATTATCCCTCTGTGGCTGGATGCCCTGAACTGCCAGGGAGATGGCCAGGGAGGGTTGGCAGTGTAGGGTTGGGTTGGGTAGATGCAAAAATGAAAAACAAAGTGTGGCTGAAGACAAAGACTAGGAAGGAACAGTTCTGGTCTGAACATCTTTAACAGAGCTGGGCTCATGCACACAGAGATGCTGCTGGTTAGCTGGGGAAGAACGAGGTGCTGAGCAGCCTGGGTTGGGGCAGGACATCAAGAATGACCTCTCAAAACCACTCAGGAATAAAGTCTGGTATCTTCCCCCATTTTATGGCAGCAGGACCATACTAGCTTTCTAAAACCATCCCTGCCAGCCCACCTGGAACCCATCCATCTCCGACTGAGCTATGCAACTCTGCAAAATCCCATTAGGTGTGTCTAAGTCCTGCTGGCCCCACAGGAAGTTGTCAGAAAATGAGAATTAGGGATGGAACATCAAGGCTGCATTGTGCCAGTTCCTACAGCTCTCATTTCCTTGTTAGTGTACAGGGTCCAAAGGCTGATAACATGTAGAACAGCTCTCCATCCTACACAGCAGCCCAAGGCTGTGCTCCAGCCCATTGCCATGCTCCAGGAAATGCAGGTGCTGAACTGATCCCTCTGGCACTTCAGGACAGATCCATCACTGTGGAAGCCAAAGGAGGATGGTAGCTCTGGAGTGATGGGGGTTCCTAATGTCCCCATTCCCTTGGGGTGACATGCTGAGTGACAGAAGGGGTGCCAGCCTGGAGAGCTGCCTGCTGTGCAGTGGCAGGGGACATTAGGTAACAGCTTCAGTAAGCCACAGGGGAGTCTGAAATAACACAGTGCTGTCCCCCATTTCCATCTCTGCTCCTCTTCAGTGTGGAACCCACGCAGGCTGCACTGCCCTGGGCTGTGGGATGAGCTGGTGGGGAGTTGGAGCCTTCTGCAAAGCCGGCCCAGGCTTGCACTGCAGTGTGGCACAGCTGGGCTGGGCTGTGCCAGGCAAGAGAGCCTGAGGGCTACAGGACAAGCTTATTCTCAGTGCAAGTAGAAGGGGAGAGCCAGCTTGCTGCTACTGGCACATTTAGAAAAGTGGTGAAATTATTGTTGCTGAGAGAATCCTTTCCCAGGAAGCCTCTCTTGAAGGCAGGCAAGAGGGCCAGGATAGGTTTGATGCCCTGGCATCTGTTGCCTTGGCCATTTGCCATGCCCAGGACTGGCTGTGCTTCTTTGCCCACAGGAGGAGAGAGCTGCTGGTCCAGCTGCTAACACAGGGTCTTGCTGGTCAGAAAAGCTCTGACAGTCATTGGCCTTATGGATTATCTGCTCTTTTGGCTCCAATCACTTCCCTTGGCCTTGGCAGGAGGCTGTGTCCTGTGCCCAAAGCAAGAGAATCTGTCTATACCAGAGCAGAGGCTGATTCTTCTCCACTGGTTTCCCCAGAGCAAGATCAGTGCTAGAAGACAGACAGGGTCCCAAGAGCATAGAGCTCTTGGCCTTGTTCACTTCAGGCAGATGGGGAAAAAATGGCTATAAATACAGCATAAGTAAACCCAGCCCTCAGGGTTTCATGGGCTACAAATGAAAGCTTATTCTCGCATGACTTTCATTAATTTTTTTTCCACAATTTGGGAAAAATGAAGAGGATGAAAGCTACATGAGACTGCAGAGCCACGCTGCACAAGAGAAGGGAGGCACCATCCAGGGAGGGCAGTGGCAGTGCAGCCCAAAGTTCTACCTGGTCTGGGAACCAGCAACCAGCGCCAATTCATCATGTTGGACTGTGAAACATAGCAGGAACATTTTGTTTCATGCTTCATACTCCCAGGTCAGCCTCAGCAAACCCAGCCAGCAGCACCAGGGTAGAAAGTGAGGCGAGGGATGCACATTAATTCGTCATGAAACAAAATGTCATTTTGAAGGTTTATGGAGACCTTTCTGCAGTACTTTAATTCTTGTCCCCTCAAGTCTTTGACTTTCCTCGGCTGGAAATTGAGATAGGAGAGATTCTGATACCCCTTTTTTGACAGCAGAGGCCCTTTCCAGCACATCCTGCTCTGCTCCTGCCAGCTGGGAGACAGCTGAGGCAGCTGAACCTTCATGGGGTTTGAAGCAGTTTTTCCCTTTGTGGGCACCAGCCAGCTCAGAGGGAGAGGCTGGAGGAGTGGGGGACACTGGCCATCCCAGTGGGACAGCTGCTTCCCACGGCACCAGCGTGTCCAGCCACCCTGAGATGGAGCCGAGTGTCCCCGCAGGCTCAGGCAGGGACCAGCACGTCCCGAGCCAGGCACCGATCTGTCATCGCTTACTGGGCTGCAGAACCACGGCAGGAGCAGTGGTTCTCTCCCCAGAGGCTCCCGCTCCCCTCGGAGCTGCCCGTGGGGGAGAGTCTGGGAACGGACCGGTGCCAGGGAGACCCACAGGGCTGGGGAGGCAAAAGGACCCCCAGGGGCACCTCAGCACCCCCATCCCCTGCAGGAGCCAGAGGCACTCGCCCTTAAGGGGATCCTTTGCAGCTCCCCGGATTCTGGAGCCATTTCTCACCCGACGGGGCAGCTCCAGGGCGAGGGGCGGCTGCTGGGGGGCTTCACCCTCCGGCAGCGGGTGAGAGCCCCGGGTGGGCGGTGACAGCCGGGACCCCCATCGCCGCTCCGGTGGGCTTGGGGCCGGGGAGGAGGGGGCAGACGGGCAGGGTGGGCAGCTCTGGAAGGGCGGTGATTTGGGGACGGGGGCTGGGGTTGGCCGGAGGGGAGCGGAGGGGAGCTCAGGGGGAGCCGTGGAGGCTCGGCCGGCGCCGGGCAGAGCGGAGCATCCCCGGTCCCGTTCCCCCCCGTGCCAGGACCCTCCCCCGGCGGCGTGGGGCGAGGGGGGCGCCCCCGCCTGACGTCAGGAGAAGGGTTTATAAAGGCACGGGCGGCGAGGAGATCCCCAACGCCGGAGCCGAGCCGCAGCGGAGCCGCCAGCGCCTCCCGCCGCCGCCTCCCGCGCCCGACCCGCCGGCGAGATGCTGTCGTGCCGCCTCCAGTGCGCCCTGGCCCTGCTCTCCATCGCCCTGGCCCTCGGCACCGTCTCGGCCGCCCCCTCGGATCCGCGGCTCCGGCAGTTCCTGCAGAAGTCGCTGGCCGCCGCCGCCGGGAAGCAGGTGAGAGCCCCGCGGGTACCCTCGGGCAGCCCGACGGCAGCGCTGCAGGCTCCCGCTTCTACAGACACCCCGCTTCCCCTCGGCAGAGCCTCCGCTCCCTGCCACAGCCCCCGGCATCCCTGCTGCAGACCCCTCCAGCTCCTCGCCAGGCTTCCCCGATGCCCCTGTTTCAGACGCCCGGTCCCTTGCTGCAGACCCCAGTTCCCCCACAGATCCCCTGGCTCCCCGCCGGGGCTGAGCCATCGACAGGTTGGGCAGCTGGTGCTGGGAGGTGAGACAGTCCAGCTGGGTGCTGGTGGTCAGGGAGGAGCAGGCAGTGCTTGGTGAAGCTCCCAATGGTTTCTCCGTGTCAGAGAATGAAGGCAGCTTCACCAGAGCACAGAACGATGGCACTTATGCTGGGTGGCAGCCGAGGCTTGGAGGGACTAGAAGAAAAATAAGTCCCACTGAGATGGTGACCAATTCAACCTCCACTGCCAGCTCCCCCAAAGACCCTTCCCGTGTCACTTTAGCAGCAGGCTTATGGCATCCTTGCTGAGTGTGGCACTGGGGGCTGGAGCCACGGGAAGGGAAGGTAAAAACGAGTTAATTCCCTGTCACAGACAGGACAGAGGTCTGTCCCTCATGCCAGGTAGATGCCATAGACACAACTGCTGCACAGCAGCTGTCAGGCTGCGCTCTTTGGAAAGCCAGGGCTCCTCTTCTCCTCCTGCATCCTGAACGTCTCTAATCTGGCCACGGAGGAATCTTAGAGGAACAGAGCAGTGAGCCCCCAAAAATCAAGGAGTAATTGTCGTCTCTCTATCTCTTTCTCCCTTTCTGTCTCTTGTCCCCCAGGAACTGGCCAAGTACTTTTTGGCAGAACTGCTTTCAGAGCCAAGTCAGACAGAAAATGAAGCCCTGGAGTCTGAGGACTTGTCCCGAGGGGCTGAGCAGGATGAAGTGAGACTGGAGCTGGAGCGCTCGGCTAACTCAAACCCTGCTCTGGCACCTCGGGAACGCAAAGCAGGCTGCAAGAACTTCTTCTGGAAAACTTTCACATCCTGTTAGCTTTTGAATCCCATTTCTCCTCCCCATCCATCCCTGCCCTGCCCTGAGCAGAGCCTTCACCACAAGAGGCGAAGACTGTAAATACACAATCCACAGTTATGGTGAAATTAAACAAGAAAAATTTGAGTTTGATTTCCACTTGTTTTAATAAAACTTTCTGTTCCAATTGTACCTGATTTGCTTGAGTTGTGATTTCTGACTAGTTCTTTGATGACATGCACTCTGCAACTCTTTCAAATGTACTATTTTTAATTCTCTGTTGCAATAAAATTTGTTTCAAACGGTGACGCTGAGGCTCAGTGGTCAATGAGAAAACTGAAGTTATCTCTCAGGCTGCTTGTCTTTTGAATGCTGCCTGTCTCAGGGTGGACAAACACTGTCCACATCTGCACGTAGGCACACACACAGAGTGTATCATAATGTGATCTTTTTTTCTGTGGTCTTACTAAAGAACTAGAACCACAGTGATATTTTAAGTATCAAATCCCTGCCGTAGTGGCTGAATCACATCCACAGTACCTGGCAGTTCGTCTGTCTGGAGGGTTTACACCCATCACCAGAGGGATCAGTAAAAATCTCAGTTGCGTATTTCGAGTGATGAGGATGATAAAAGTAGTTCATGTTACAAGTTTACACCACACGTCTCATTCCCTCCTCTAAAAGGTTTTCTTACCTGGAGTATTTTACTCTGTGCAGTATTCCTAACAAACACTATTCCTGGGATTCCTTCAGAAAGTTTTCCTTTGTTCTGTGCATCCCTGTAAAGCTGAGATGTTAACCCCGTGACATCAGCCCCTCTCCATCTAATGAACTGGTCAGTTCAGCAGTTTTTCTACCCACCTCATCGTCTTGAAAGGCAGTATTGAAGGGTTCAGCAGGGTAGGAAGTAACACTGTGATAAAAACATTCTTTTCTCAATGAAAGACAAATTTTTCATGCTTTTGCAGAGTCGGCTTTCTGTGCCGAGTCTCAGCTGTGCAGGTTTATGCCACAGACTCACAGGTGAATTGGAGCTGCAGAGCAAACATCCTGCACAGGGGACAGGTGGCACTTGGATGAGAAATTCATCATTCAGGATTAAAAATAGCAAATATAGCCATCATATGTGAAAGTAGGGTGGAAATGGGGGATTTTAGACATGCTCATAGGTGGAGGGCTCAGCATAACTCCAGTGGAGGTGGATTCCCCAGCTGAAGGCTTGTTACATTGCCTCTGGTCTGTGCTGAACGTAGCTCTCTGTGGGGCATAATTTTTGATGGCTCATGGACCATTGCTTTCATTCTTGGTCTGCACCTCCTTTGCCTGTAGGCAGGGGGCTGTTGGATACGAGCTGGGGAGAATGTGAATCCCTTGTCACTGGGAGCTGTAGCAGTGCCAGTGTGAGATCCCAGCCCTGCTTCAGAGCTCACTGGGATCTTCCACAGCCACCTGGCAACAGGCAAAGGCAGCAGGGACATGCCTAGGGAGGGGAGCTGCTGGTACTAGCCCCTCTGAGGGGGCCAGAGGCAGGGCTGGATTTTGCCTTCCCTCCCTGGATCAGGGCAGTCGTGGCTCAGCCTGAGCTGCAGGCAGGGCTAAGGACTGCTGCTGGGCCAGCTGTGGAGGGTGCAGGATTAACTCAGTGTTGGGACATGGACAGGGCTGCACTGCAAGGAAAAGCCTCCAAAAATATATTTGAGAAGTGCAGGTAATATAGATCAATAATCAGCCTCAAAAAGCAGGCAGGGTAAGAATAGGACCCTGTTTGAAAATGTGGAGATAGACTCTGTGAGAAGAGAGTAATTGTCCCATCTTTTCAGATGCTCACATCTGATTCCTTCACTGCTGTGTAGCATCAACAGAACAGATTTTAGGGGATTCAGTAAAGCAGAGACCTCCCCACTCTTGTGTTGACTGAGGTTCCTCTTAGCTTTCAAAAAGAATAATATTTCAATGCTGAGACAGCCTCAAGAGAGCAGCTAGAGGAACAGGAGGGGGGTGGAGGGGCCAGGGGCATATTCTTTTGCGCAGGGTCCATCTTTCATGGGCTATAAATAGACTACTACTCGCCTGAGGCTTTCCCCCTTGTTCATAATGCTCAGCCCTGCTTCTGAAGGGAGTTTAATCCTGCCAATTGATGGAGTGAAAGTCATCCCAAATAGGGATGAGGATGATCCTCAGTCACAAGCAGGAATTAAAGACAGTGATTCACAAACTACACCAGCCTGTTTGAATACAGCTGATGGCACGTCATGGCAGCTTCTGGGAAGCTTAATGAAGATGTACTGGTGAAGCATGTCCTCAGTTCAGAGACAGAAAGACAAGCTGCTCCTTGTGTCAGCTCAGGAGCTCCTGGAGTCTGGGAAGCTGGCTTCCAAGACATTAAATGCAGTATCACCACATGTATTAGCCCTGTGGCAGCCCCAGCAATCCTAGGTGCTGGGAGCTGTACAAACAGATGCAGGACATAGTCTTGCCATGCCGAGCTAAAAAGACTGGAAAGAAAGAGAAAGATTTATTTTTTCCCTTTGATATGTGGGAGTTATGGGCTAAAGAGATTAAATAACTACATTCAACCCCTAGACACGGAGGCATGGAACAGTGTTCCAGGCTGGGAACACTCCTGCTGGGCAGGGCTGAGTCTGGATGAGCACACAGGCCAGAGCTGCCCAAGGGCAGACCACTTTCTGGGAGAGGTTCTCAAGCCACATTCTCTGCAGGTCAGAGAGGAGGCTCCGTGGAGGGACAGCCTCAGCATGGGTCTGGGGAAGGTTAGACGCTGTGATGATCCACACTCAGATGATTCATCTCCCCTCTTGCACTTGGTGCCCTGGGCAGACTCAGGCAAAGCCCCTCTAGCAGGTACCTTCATCAGCAGGTGATTCATCCAAGGCAATGTGGGGAAATGTCCATAAGGAACAGCATAAAAGGGCTTGAAACTGCTGCCTGAAGAGTTGCCCTTAATGAAAACCAGAAAAAGTTGTATAAGGCCTGGAAAGACACATCCCCTATGGGAAGTCAGTGAGGAGCTTCTCATCCTCCCCAAAGGCAAAGCCTCCAATGATCCTGAGTGGTGTCTCTTGATCTAGCAAGCAGGCCAAGATTAATTTTTATGTGCAGTTCTAATTGGTAAAAAAGGGAAGTCTTCCTTGGTCCAGAAGGCTTGTTAGGGACAAATAGCTTGAAGTGATCCTAGCTGTGCTGCAGAGGAAGGACCTGTGGGATCTAGATTTCATATCCTGAGTCCACTCTGGCACCATCAAACTCCTTTTGGCCCTGTAGAAAAGACCAAGAACCTGGACCCATGGGCACAAGTTTCCACCCCCCAGAAGAGCCCATAAGATGCTCTGTGGTGCCTTTGCTCACAAGCATTGCACCAGCTGATTGCAGCCACCGGGAGCATCTCTGATTCTCAGAGCTCTGCTTGCACCACAGGAAAGTTCCCTTTCATCCCACCCAACTCCCAGCATCTCTGGGGAGCACCAGATCTGCCCCCAGCCCCTGTATGGGAGAGCACCAGGCACTTGGAGAGAAGCACTCACTGCTGGAACAGTCCTAATTCACAGCAAGCAAAGCAGCAGGATGTTTATTGAGCAGGATAAGAGAAGATATACCTAGGCAATAAAAGTTATTATGATAAAGGAACAGATTGTACTCTTTACTCACTGAACATCTTCTGACTCTTCGTCAGCTTATCACCAGAATAATGCAATAAAAAACGCATTTATTCCTTTTTTCTTCACTTTTGTCTTTATTTTATTAGGGAACTATTTGTTATTTTTTCCTACACCCAATTCCCCTTCTGAGAATAGCTGTTTGGCTGGATACTGTGGGTATCTCAGAAAACTTTTTGTGTCCCAGTCTTAGGAAACTTACTCCATAAACAACTTGAAGAATACAAGAAAAAATTAACAAAGTTACAAAAAAACCCCACAAGTTCAATTTTCTTCATATGTATAGTGAAAATGCCAGTTTGTGCCATGAACTATTACTTGCAGCATCATCTGATAAAGAAACACACCTACTCATTCAATTAACAAAATTAATTTAACAAAGGTCCCTAGTATTTTCTACAAATATATCCCCTGAGAAAACACAAAATAATGCAAACCTAGGCTTTGTTTGACAGCTAAACTGGCTGCTGGACAAGAGAGAGAGCGACTTGGTCCCACACACAGCAACAGAGCATCCCTCCTGATGCTCTCCACTGCTTGCCTGCCCCTCCCTTGCAGCTGGCTCTTGCAGACAGCAGCCTGCTGTGCTCTGTGGTGCAGAAGGATGAAGCACTGCTGGCCTCCAGCTCTGGAGAAGCATTCCCAGGAGGTGAGCTGAGAGATATTCCGGGCCCTCCACACTCATCCTGCAACCCCTGTTAGGAGGTGTCCCAGGCACAGAGCCAAAGTCAGTGATTCCCTCCCAGCCATGCAATAAGCCCAGTGCTGCTCTGCCCCAAGGTAGATCATTTGCTCCCTTATACAGAGCTCTGTACTCCGCCTTCAAGGAAAATCTCTCCTTTTGCTCATGACTGAGGTTTAGGAAGAAAAAGGATGCCTCTGGAAATCGGCTGTCACATTTGCAAAGCTCTTTTGTAAACCTTTTCTGGCAGCTCTTTTCTCCTGCTTTATTTCTTGTGCCGGTCCGGTTTCATTCTTCCCAGAGGCTCAAACACACTGTTCCTCAGGCTGTGTGTCTGGCCCCCACAGCAGCAGCAGCAGCGTGTTCCCCAGAGGGTGCCGTGTGTGGGGAGCACAAGCCCAGGACTGGGGGGCTCCGCAGCCAGCAGAGAGAGCCAAAGAGCACAGAGAGCCCCGCTCCAGGTCCGTGTGTGCCCGAGCAGATGCTGAGGGTGAGGGTCCTCTGAGCCAGGAGCTGCTCCACCTCTGGCTAGAGCTCACCACAGCGAGATGGGCTGCGGCCAGAGGTCCTGCAAAGAGGGGCTTTCCATGGAGCAGCACTTCTGGGGGCCAGAGCTGTCAGGATACAGGCAGTGCTGTTGCACTGACAAGGATTTTTTTTTCCCCCAAATTAAGTGCCTGCTTCTCGTTTCTAAAGGGCATTTATCATGTCACAGTTGCCAGTTTTTAACATGTCAGAATAAAGTTAAATAACATAATAATAAGTTAAGCATTCTACCTAGGGTAAAATGCCATGGGTTTTGTCCTAATGGTAACTTTCAAGAGACTGCTTCTATGTAAATCTGCTTCCCTTGTCATTTTTTGTTTTTCATCCTCTCCTTATTCACTCAGATCTTTTGAAACCTCACAGTCTAAGCAGCAGTGGCAGGGGCAGAGGAAGGAATTAGCCTGTTCAAAACAGTTGGGGATCTTCCTGAAGAACATATGGGGATGCTGGGTCATATTGCAAAACAGGAACCTGGCAGGTCAAGAGTTTCTTCAACAATGTGTTTCAATGAGAAACTTCAGCATGGTTTAAACACAAGATGTGAAGTCTCTTGTCAGCATGCAGACATGCATCCTTGAAGTCAAAGCCCACCTGCTCTCAGGGAGGAAATTTCAGTGGTGGATATGGCTCCCCAGACACTGCCTCCACATGCAAGTAAGCAAGTGAGTAGGCTGGTCTGCAGAAAGCACAATCTCTTTAGACTGAAAGATATAATCCAGTTAGATATGAACCCTGAGTTCCAAACCCTGCTTATCTCCTCAGACAGTGATGACACATGTCATAACATCACCTCCACCACCAACTCCCTTATTTGTCACATTAGCAGTGGTGATACTGACACCAGCAACAAGGCAAAGAAAGAAATTGAGGAGATCCTGAGAAAGAGGAACAAAGTAGAAGCCATGTCTGGGCACATTAATGAGTTCCTTGTAGCCAGCTTTCAATCAATCAAGTTTATCAACCAGTGGCAGGACGAAGATAAGAAATGAGGGAAGGAACCAATCATTCTGTGATGTAATTCTGTCATCCTGTAACTCTGTCTTCCAGGAGAAGAAACTGGCTCAGGAAGCCTTAGTGGAAATGCTTAAGGATGTAATGAACAACCTCTTTACCTTAGTGCTAGAATTCCTGAATGGAGACATGGAGGAAAATCAAAAACTAACACAATCATTAATGTCCTCATGAAGAGGATATTGGAAAAATCTGACCCATGCTGATTTTTTGTGCTCCAAGTCATGCTCCATCCTGACAGCTGAGGTCAAGACAGATAAGTTTACTGAGCTGCTGGCCAAGTGCCCTTGCAGGATCACATGGCTTCTGCCAGGCACATTCAGCACCAACCTGGATGCGATCCTGCTGGATGCCCACACACTCATGAAGACTTTCCTAAGGAAACACCAAGGGAACACATGAACTCCCACTGCAGACCTGAAAACTGTTGCATAACTTATGCAAGCTGTGAAAAAAGTGAGGATGCTGGACCACCTCATCCTGACCGATGCAACTGGCTCTGAGGTAGAAGCTTCTCTCCAAAAGACAGACAGTCCTACAGGCAAGCACAGGGCAAATGAAATAACTGTAGGAGAAGGAGGGGAGGTGCTCAGGGCAGCTCACAGAATTGCAAAGCACAAAGCAGGTGATATTTTAGAAATAATTTTCTAGAAAATTTTCACCAAATAGAGTTTGAAGGTCTAGAGGAGTTATATATATGAATGTAAGAAAAAGTGGCCTGGGGGAAGTTGGAGTTTTTCATAGAAAACTCCTCTCTCTTCTTGCAGAGCTGTGTGAAGCAAAGCCTGGCCATCATCCAGACAGAGCTTCCTCCTCCTCCGTTGGGGAATACCCTGAGATGGAAACATCTCCTCTTAGATCCACAGAGATCACAGGAGGGTCCATGAAGGGGAAGGAGTTGATGCTGTCCTGCCACCTGGAAGACTGCAGCAAAAGCCATTATCCTGCAGAAACAACACAGCCTTGCAAGCTAAATGGCCCACAACAGATTCCCTGCCAGTCACATCCCCTCGAAGACTGCTAATATGTTTCTCCCCAGGATGATGTCCCTGGGAGTAGGAAGAACCACCAGCAGAAAAAGCACTGGGACCTCAGAATTATTCAGGTCTTCACACACACACATCAGCTGGCAGATGGTGAGAACCACAAAACAATAAAGAATAAACTCTAGCATGAATAACCATGTGACTTATCTTTGTTTGCCCTTTAAAAAAAAAAAAGGTGGGTAACGCCAATACTTTGGGTCAAAACTGGACACAGAGCACAAAAATCTGGCCAGGGCAGAGAACCAGCTGTGTGCTGACCCTTCCCGGACAGCCTTCACAGGAGTTCTGCCATGGGAATTTCCAGCATTCCAATATTCATAGTTAGCGAAGTATCAGACCAACTGTGCCCCGGTTCCCAGCTGAGAGAGAAATCAGGGCATCCAAACAGCATCTCTACCTTCCTGAACATTGACCATCAGTTGCCCAGGGAGCCTGCCAAAGACAAAGGTTGCAAGAAGAAATGCATAGGAGTAAGAGTTTTGTAAAAGTTGAGGGTTTCTCTTAGGTAAAATCTATATATAGACTTTCAAACCCACTTTCACTTGTCAGACTGAAAGAGTTTGAGAGAGCAGAGTTGCTATGGATGACTGCAGAATGCCAATGCCTCACCCTGGCCCATCCATCAGCTCCACTTTTCCAAGTACACTGCTATTCTCATGCAAAATCGCCTTAATTTGTCTTTAACACCCCTCTTGTCTCTAAGTCCTGAAGGTGGGAGTCCTTAGCTTTGTGTCAGGTATAACAGTAAGCACTTCAATGATGCTCACTAAATTACAAGGCTTTTTTACTAATAGACAATTCAGTCAATTACAAAATGCTATTAAGCATTTGTGCTCAGCCAGAGCAAGCTAGGTGCCTGGTGAACATGGCAAACCAATATTTTTAATTAAAATAAGAAGAAAGGAATACACAGGCTGATTACCAGCCAACGAGAAAATTACCTCCCAGAGATCTCAAAGTGTAATTACCCTTTCTGAATGACCAAAATGACTGGTTTGCTGCAGACTATAATTCTCTCTAATGCTGCTACAAAATCATGGCCACCCTCTCACCTATCCCATTCATCCAGTGCTGTATCTGCCCAGGACCTGCTCGAGTACTCATGAAATCATGCTTTGGTGCTCATATGTGGTTTCTGCCTAATTTTCTGGCTGTGTAGCTGGAGGATTCACAATGAGAACATGGCTGATGCCTGCAGAGGTTTTGTTCTTCTATTCCTTCCTTGTGACACCCTCTGTTTTTGTGCTAAAGGACATACCTGGAGTGGAGCTGTGTCACTTACATGCAACATAATTGGCTGCCCTCTATGTGGCCTTCTAAGAGAAAATTCATATCCGTGTTGAGCTCTGAGGTCAGGTAACTGGATGTGCTGTTCCAGGAAGCTTCCTTCAGTGCTGTGCTCACTTTTTCCTAGTAGCAAATGCCCCATGAGCAGCCATTCCTGGAAATGCTCTCTACAGATCCCCAAACATCATTCCAGAACTGATAAGTCTCACCATTCACTGCCTTGTCTCTCAGTCCACACCAAAATTTGCCCAGTAAGAATGTTCCCTTTGCAAAAGCCTCCCTGGCCATGGGCTCTCACCAGGCTTCCTCCTGCCCCACACAGCAGCTGCAGCACTGCATCTGGCTCACTGCTAGAGGAAAAACCATTAAAAAGATGATAGAGCACACTATGTTGTAGCCAGGGGACACATGTAGACTCCTTTTCTATTATGCTGAAGGCCTGATCCATTCCTTAAGGGTTCCAGAGACTTGGAAAATGAGTAGAAAATGGGGGAAATTGTTTGGAAGTTTTGCAGTATTTGGCTGGCAGACAAACTATGCATTCATGCTATCAGAGTGCCTCAGAGCCCTTGCCATCCTCCTGTAGTGGGTGCAGAGCAAAGTCAGAGCAAGTGACAGTCCTTGTCCTGCAGATATTACATGTGATAGGAACTCCTACAGGAGCAAGCAGCCTCTGGAATATTCTCAGTGTGTTCTCCCAGGTGCCCCCCAGCACATCCCCAGAGCAGCACTCAGGAGTGCCCTGAGAACCCAGATCATGATCTCTACAGGTCATTCTTGCTTGCAGCTCCTTGCCCCGGCAGACAACAACATGCAATGGGGTATCATGGGTCTAAGTGCTTATTCTGGATCTTACAGAGGAGCAGGTTCCTGCCTGTGAAGCAATGGTTAAGGAATGAGTCCTAACACATAGGATGATGCTCTTGTCAGCACAGGCTGAGCTTTGCTAGATAACGATTTGATTTTCCCCTCTCCTGCCTCCCAGCCAGCCAGTCCTCCAGGCTGTTCATCTTCCCCCACAGCCCTGAGGAAGAAAAAAAGAGCAGAAGAGCACCTGGGTCATGAGAGAAAGAAGGAGAGCTGCAAAGATCTCATAAGAGAAAGCTGACCTGCTACCTTTTGCTCTTTCCTTGTTCAGTCCTCTTCCATTTGCTGGAATCACAATCAAACTGTGTTCTCAGGAGGTAGCAGGGTCAGGGAGACCAAGGAATTATAAATAAATACAATATAAACAAATCAATCAGAGGGATAAAAACATTCGACAGAGACACACTAATTAAAAATATAATAATCCAGATAGTGGACATTTATTTAAAATGGTGCAATTACAGCTTTTAATCATCCAGGTTTAAATTAACAGCAGCAGTGAAGTGGCTGCACAAATGTGTTCTCTGTAATGAACTGATATTAGAAAGCCAGCCTGGTGATCTCTCCCTCTCTCGGGCTAATTCTCCCTCCTCTCATTGTAAAATAACCTTTTGGTGTCATTTTCTTGTAGAGTCTTGAAGATGAAGACACAATATTGGAGCTAAATTAAATCCCCTTCACATATTTCTCTTCTTTCAAGCTGTAAAAATTGCTGGTATCAGTCATTCAATCTCTAGTGCTGACGCAACCACACTTGAGGAGAACATCTGGGGGCCCCAAGAGTCATTATAGGGAAAATAAAATCCTATATTACAATCAGTCAGCAATTAAAAGGCAGGATGCAGGAGGGCAAATCCTGAAAGATGCTGAGCAGGCTTGATGGGGAAATCAAATGTTAGACCTGTGATGCTCTGGGACTCTTTTCTTCTCAACCAAGTCTTTTGAGAGGATGTTAGAAAATGTCTACATCTGCTCCTGCCCAGCACAAATGGTCTTGGAAATAGCTTGTGTTAATCTGAGCCAGTACTGATCCAGAGGATACAGGTTTCATATGAACTGGCCTAGTCTGCAGGGCTGTGGGATCAATCTTGCCTTGGCTCGGCAGGTGCCAGCCAGGCTTGGGATTCAAACAGCCATGGTGGGATGAAGGCAGCACTCAGCATCTCATGTGAAGCCCACATGGTTACAGTGGGCTCAACTCAGGCACAGACAAGTCAGAGACAGGAAAGCTCTCTGCCCCTGCTGTGGTTCTGACTTAGGAACATGATGGGTCTGATCTGCCTGGCAGCTGTCATGGCCCTTCTCCCACACGTGGATCCCTGCAAATGCATCTTTCCTACAGAAAGCCCTGTGCCTACCAGGCAAGATGCTGAGGAGCTCACTGCAGTGGTGGAAGTGAGCAGATTTACAGACATGTGGCAAGAAAAACTGTTGGAGGAAAATCCTTTCAGACATGTCTGTCCTGAGATGGGTTCAAACTCACGGGTGAGACAATTCTGCAGTGCCTGCTAAAGCTCTGCTGGTCTGCAACCCCCGCTGTTGCCAGCCAGCAAGTGCAGCTTTGCCCTGACCCTGCCTTAGCTCTGTCCCTGTGTCATCCTCTACACAGGGAAAGTCACAGCAAGCCAGAAACTGACCCAAAAGTTCCTGAACTCAAGACACAGCTTCCAGAAATGTCCCACAACTCATGTTGGTGACAGTGTAGGTCCTGCTCACAGTGTTAGGATGCTTCACACCTCAGGTGCATTTGCTTCAAGACTGCAAGAAAAGGGACAAGAATTTAAAAACCACATGGAAAAAAAAAACCCCAAATTTTGGAAGTATGGAATGATTTCTGTGTGGGAAATGACTACCATACAGAAGAGTAGATGTGTGACTCTGCATGTGGGGATGACACTCTGCGTGTCCCAGAGCTGCTGACCCACTCCTGGACTCTGGCCATGGTCACCAAACATGATTACCTACCTGCATCCCTAGTCCTGAGCACATGATTAAAATCAGGAGCCCTTTGGAAAGAGAATTTCAACTCATTAGCAACAAACCTTCCTCTCCTTCCTGTTTACCCGAAGGGTGTGCAAACATACAGCGAGAGAGCAAAAGTCACACAGCCCTCACTGCTGTGGTGGGCTCTGCAATTACCAGGCAGGCACATTAAGATTAATAAATATTAACTTTACTTATGTTTATACTGTCCACCTAAAATGGAAACAACATGCTTTGCTACTTAATCAAATTAGAGTTATAAAACTATTTCCCTTTTAAAAGGTTCATTTTTGTTTGGTTGGCAATTAATGTTGATTATTTGAGTCCTATCGTTAAAGCATTTTGAAATACAGAAAAATGGCAGAAGTGCAACAGGGCTTTAATGGAGTCATAACACACATCAGGTAATAAAGCATAACAGACTGCTTACTTTGAGTGCTCTAATTATTTGAGAGCTTTCTTAAAAACAGAAAACCAATATGTGAAAACTGTAATTTCACTTGATTTAATTTTTTAAAAGAAGCTGGAAAAAACAAACAAATAAAAAAAACCCCAAAACCTGTTTTTTAAAATGTTTGTTTCCAATTCCCTGCAGTCAGGCCAAGTCCCAGGCTGACAATGAGGAGCAAATTTTCCCTTTTGCTTTCCTCTAGCTTTTCTCTCTTCAGGGTGTGCAGGACAGGGATGACCAGTTGAACTCTGGGTCCTCACACAACCACTCCTGCACCATCACTGAAAACGTCTCAAGGAATCATTGTCCCACCCCTCTCTGAGCTGCAGGGGACAAAGCCATTGTCATTGCCTCACCTAAGAGACACAAAAACCCCTTCAAGATGTTTAGCACAACCAATAAAGTATTTATCAGATGTACCTCAATCTGGGACACAACTTTCTGGTGAGGCAGAGTGCATCTCCCACAGCTTCCCTGCCTCTGCAGAACGAGCAAGGTTCAATTCCTCTTCTTTTCAAGCCAGCACCAAAGCAGCAGCACAACTGAGACAGGATGGGACCTCTGGAGGTCTCATGTCCTCCCCCCTGCACAAAGGGTCCACCTTTAAAGTTAGATTGTGCTGCTCTGGTCTCGTCATGATGAGTTTTTAATATCTTCAAAGACAGAGATCCTCACAGTCACCCTTTGACTACTGCCACAGAGGAGACAAAATCACATGGAAGACACAGAAAAGCTGGTTCCAGCAAGAGGAAGCACGACCACACAAAGAAGAGGGAGGTGCAGAATCTGGCCCCAAATCTGGTGGCCTGGTTTCCTGAAGCACAGCTGTTCCTCCATTGCAGTACATGGGTTGCTTCACAACTAAATCTATTTGCAAGGCAGTACAAACCAAGACAAATTTGCCCCCAAAGTAATAACTTTTCAATTACATTCGTTATGCCTTGCTCAACACAACAGCACAGCACCTCTTGAGGGAGCAGCTGAGTATTTCTCTCCAGGGTGCACATTTATTATTTTAAGAATCATTTAATTTTCCATCTGAACAAAAGGGGCAAATGTAGGTCCTGAATGACTCCAGGGCCCTGTTCAATACATTGCTGTGTTATCCATCACAGCAATTACACGTGGTAATTCATCTCTGAGAAACTTCAGTGCACAGATCTGAGAGCATTTGACATGTCTGGCATGGCTCAAAAGTCTGGGAGCCCGTGGAAAAAAGGGATCATGACTGGGAAATGTGCCATTATGCCCAAGAAACTCAGGCAAAAGTTTCAGTACTGGGACTTTTAGCACACCAACAGCCTGCACCTGGCTTCCAGTATCCTTCCCAAACTCTGGCTTCCCACAGCACACACTCATCCCTGCAAGCCCCATAGCTGGAGCCAATGGGATTTACAGTATTTGTGTGATGATGTTCTTCACAATGGGTTGGCTCTGACTGTGAGAGAAATGTGACCAGACACCACCACAGCAAATAGTCCTTTAGAGACACCATTAACTCTCTGAGATGTGAGTGTCTGTTACTCTCTGAGTGTCCATAATTCACTGTCTCTTCATCAGTGACCTGCAGGGCTTGAACCAAAACCCACCGAAGGACAAATAGAAAAGTTTAATTACAATTTCCATATCTAAAGGAATTACCAAGATAGCTCTGATCTTATAGCTGAGATCTCTCCATGCTTCCAACCACTCTCTCCCATGTTTATCTGCCTCCTAGTATCAATTTAGAAAAGGCTGCCTGGGACAGAGATGCTACTGTGGGCTGTGAGCTTGTCTTTGGCACAGATCTAGCCAGGATCAGATATCCAGGATATTCTCCAGATTCTCCTTGCCTGGCTGCCTGTTAGTGGTGTGAGCACAGTCCTGGTCTGTAAGGCTGGGCCCTGAGCACTGCACACAAATTCAGGGTGCTTATTCAGAAGCTCTCCCTGCCAGTTGGGAGTGAATACATGGGTTCCTGCCAGCTCCTCAGAAGCAGAAGAAACATCTCAGATGAAGCAAAAGAGTTGTGGCCAGACTCAGAATATAATGAGAACCTCAACTTGCTTCAAACTGCTTCAGCTACAGGCACATGCCTCATGCTGAGAGGCCACTCTGCATGGCTATGTCAAATGCTGATGACTGAGGACAGGAGCCCCCAGACATTTCCCTCGGTGTTGCTGCCACTCTGTCAGCACTCAGCAGTGATGACTGCAAACTGGTGTCCTGACTCTGTGATCAGACATCTAAAGAACATCCCCTCCCAGACCCCTGAGCCCATCACACAGACTGGGAGTCACCTGTCACCAGGCACAAGAAACAGGTGTTTCATTGGAAAGGTAAAGGTTAGCAGTACTTTTCATTGGGTCACTTTTGCCTCCTTATGGTTATTCATTTTCCTGTTCTGCCCAGGCAGGTCACCAGAGCGAGCATTCCTCACTGATCCCAAGGAAAGGGTGGCTTGAGTCCTTCCTAAAGGAAAAGGTGAAAGTCAGCCTCTGGGATTCTATTTCTCTGAGTCCTAGGAAGACTAAAGGCAGTAGAAAATCTGGTTCCATTTTGTCTTTAGTCAGGGGAAGCCAAACAACAGAGAAGCAGTGGATTTTAGTAAAATCTTATGTTTAGAAATATTAATCTGACCCTTTATTTTGACATTGTGGACTACACAATTCAGAAAGCTCTACCCAGATATCCAATGAGCACTCCTGATTGAATGGACCATATGTTTTCAGGAAGGTTTCCCATCAGTGTTCAGGCTGTTGAACACCTGCAAACCTGAAAAGTCCTGGCCCTGCTGCAACTTCAACTATAATTCAGAACAGCCAGCATGGAGACCTCAATCCCCTCAGCCAGGGTACTTTGGCTGACACAGAATGTCCTGAAAGCTGTATTGGAAAAGCCACATGAAAGCCTCTGAGATGCAGACTAAAAGAAGAATATGCACTAAATTAGCTGGTACTCACAGCCCAGGTGTGCTCAAAGAAAGATCCACCCTTGTGGCAATTTGCATCCATCAGCAAGGAATTGCTGCTGTGAGGCAGTGGGTTTCTTTCATTTTCTCCAGGACAGCCAGGTTTCTCTGTTCTGCAGGAGCTGATTGAGATCAGTGGGTGCTTGGGGACCAGCAGATCCTCTCCCTGAGCCCAACCCTTTTGCTACAGAGATCCCTGAGACTGGCATTGATCCAGTAGCATTTTCAGGAGTCCAACACACAGGACAAACCCCAGAGAGAGCAGCAGAGCTCCCTTTACCTTCATTTCTTCCTCATTGCCACAACAGTTGTAAAGCAGATCTCTGGCATTTTCCTGGATATGGAACATATCCAGATATGAACCTGTTCTTGACTCCCCTAGCTTTTGAAGAGCAGAAAGCAAGGTGAATTGAAAGGGTAGAAATTACAAGCAGATCTGCGTAATGCATTGGTGAGTTCTCCACAGAGCTCACGGGAGGTGACCTGCAAGTTTGGCTAATTGGAAAATCATCTCTGTCGGGTAAAGGGCTGCTCCTGAATTATCATTTCTCAGAGTATCATTACTAGCAGGGGAGCAGAGAACAGATACCTCAAGTGTTTGCATTCCTGGTTCCTCTCCTTTCTCTCTCCAGCTGGTAAACAATTTATTTCTTTACAATTCCCAAATTATCACAAGTCTGGAAAAAACTGCCTTCTCTGTCATTTGCAAGCAATCCCTCACTGTGCCAAAAAAGCACTCAGTGTCACTTGGCTCAGTTAGGAGAGAAGAATGGCAGTGCTCAGCTGTTTATTATTCCCAGGATCATGCCCTATCAAATTGTCCAAGGAATATGGCTTTTCCACAGCCCACCAGGTGACAGTGCTTTTGCTAGAAGTGTGTGCAACTGGGAGCCATAACCTCTGTCTGCAGAAACAGGAGCAATCCCCTCTCACCCTGCTGCTGCTTGCTGCCTGGTGTGACACTGTTTGTGGCTAGAGGGACAAGAACAGGTGTGAAACCAGATTTAATTTGTAATGTGCACCTTTTCTGCCAATGATGAGGTCCCACATTCTCTGAAAGGGCCAGTACCAAGTAGCCTGTATGCACAGCTCCTCCCACTGCTGAAGGTTTTGCTCTGTGTACCAGAATATTTGGCTGGGGTTTTGAAAGCAACACTGTTGTCTGATACAAACCAGGTTATCACATTCAGGTGAAGGTTTCCCAAACTCTTTTAAGGTTTACAAGTGAATTTCTTCTCCTCTTACCACCTTGGTGCTCTTCTGGCACACACAGTTCATTGATGGCTCAGTGAGGCAGAGTCAGGACAAAAGTCCCTTTGCCAACAGGCTCCTTCAGAGTGGCCATAAGAGCCTCTTTGCTGCTCTACTTAAACCTCTACAAGGGCTAAATCAAGGTGTGTGCAAATGCAAAACATGAGGCATGTGTAGTTCTCATCTGCCTCCATCTCCCCCTTGAAAAACGAAACACTTAACTTTAATTGAGTGGACTGCCTGTCAGCTACAGGGATGGCAGCAAGGTGAGTTGCAGAGCAAGGAGCTTGGCAGATTTTTTAGCAGTGTGGGGTAGGGTTATATCAGGAATATCAGAGCATGTGAGCACTGCCAGACACATGAAACAGGAAGAACCACTGTATTTTGTTAGCACTGACAGACCAAGGAGCTGTGTAGAGATGCTGATCTCACAGAGTCTTGCACAGATTAGGATGAGGTAAACTTTCTTCCAGCATCATGTTTAGAGGATGCTCTTTGTTTCCTTTTGCTGGTGACTGGAATATAGCCACTATAAACATTTGATACCATGCAGGGTACACAGAAATAACAAGAAAATAACATGGCTAATTAGCCTTGTGGATTATTTTAACCAGCTCCCTCTGGAATACTCTCATTGAACAGGGTAAGATTTCTTCCCTTCCCCCTACAACAGATCCTCACATTTAATTAAACTGGAAACCTGGCTGTGCCTGGCTCAGATGGAGTGTTTTACCACTTATATCGTCTTTGCAGACAAGAGACACTGCTGCTATTGCACAAGTGGAGAAGTGGCTGCTTTGTACATTTCCTTTGGGAGGCTGCTGCTCCAGCCACCTCAAACAGTGGCAGATGAAGGCAGAAATACAAGATTAGAAGCACTCATTTCCATGCCTTCTATAGGCAAAGCAATGCTGTTATTAATCCTTGATCCTTTCACCTAATTGGAGGGGCTAAAGATAAAAAATTGTCAGGTGAAGGGGACAGAAGAGATGGGTTCAAGCTGAGATTCCACAAGGATAGTGATCTTCTCCAATAGCTTACTCCAAGAATGATGTCAGGGAGTGTTTGGAGGAAACAGGATGGCCATCCCTTCCAGACAAGGGTATTCCAGGCAATTAAATTGATATAAATGACAGCCAAGGTGAAATAGCACTGTACAAAATCCTCTCTCTCATGACCTGATCAACATATTTTCAAAGAACACAAAATCAAGTTCCTCCAGAGAGGGAGGGATCATCTCATGAATAACACAAGATACTGGGTGGAAAACTCAGCATTTCATCTGGACTAGCCCCTGATAAGACCTTAAAATGGGAAGAACATCATGGGGTTTTGCCCAAAATATTTGTTTATTTACATCATAAATTCTTTAATGTCCAGACCTTGACCTTGTCCTTTTTTCCGTGCTGTCACCATTTGTAACCCATATGCTGTGTCCACCCACAGCCAGAAACTTGTGTCTGCCCCAAGCCAAGCCTTGCAGAGGGCTCAGTGGCATCCTGAAGCTCTTCGTGCTACAGTAGGGTTTGGTTTCCATGTTACACTAGCAAGAATTATGTTTGAATCACATAACTGTACAAATCTTTGCCTTCTCAAAAGTCATTTTCTTCTGACAGGCTGAATTCCTCCCTTGCATCTCTTCTTACACTAATGTGCAGCTTTTCAGACAAAGACTTCAAACTAATTGTGAACAGCAGCAGGTTAATGCGATCAAAGGAGCTAATAGGCTTTCATACGTATTTACATGATATAAGTTCCCAGATTCAAAGAGTGGATCAAGAGATTTGAGATAAATTGTGTGAGGATGATTTGTCTGCCTGTTGTGCAGCAGAGAACTTGTCTCTGCTCTGTTGGAAGAGTCAATGGAGTATTTTCCTGGGGTGGGAAATTGAAGCTTTCTCAATAACACCACCCAGCTTTCCTCATGCATTATAAACACAGGGAAAGCTGGGCAGGGACATTACCCTGACCGAGATCCTTGTGCAACAGAGGAGAGAAACAACCTCAGCTATGGCCAGGCTTTGAAATGTTGGGAAGGAGCCCACAGGCAGAGTCCTTCTACTGAGCAAGGAACACTGAGGGAAACACAACAGGAGAAATGTGGGGGTTTTAACTGCAGGATTGGGAAATTTCACCTAATGAAAGCAATGGCATCTTCTGGCTGTATAAAATTAGTCAGGCCAGGGAAGAGGAAAACACCTTGATGGAGGGATGCTGCTCTAAGCAGGGTCCAGGCAAAGCCTAACAGATCTGTTCTATTTACCTTATAGAAAAGTGAAACAATTTGAATAGGAAAAAATGAGAGAAGTTCATGACAGAAAAATAAAGCTTTTTCTTTTTAATAAGAGGCATCCAAATCTCCAAACTACGTAGGTGAGGGATGTGAACTCTGGCTTCCTCCTTCCATCCTGCCAGTCCATCCGTAGAATAGTAGTGTGGGAACCTCATATTTTTTTCATCAAAATTCAACAAATCCTTCTCCTTTTTTTTCCCCCAGTTCTGAAGTAGAAAACCATGAAGTTTTAAACTTTCCCAATGTTCTCAGCTTATAAAAACTGTTTTAATTGCAATGTTTAGTTTTAGTGAATTCAAGCTGCTTTTTGGGTTGACCTTTAAAGCTATATGAGAGGTATACACATAATAAACTGTGGATTTGGTTTTGAATCAAAACAGATGAAAAATTAAAATCATCCAATGCCAGCATATGAATACAGGATAATTTGAGCCTCTTTTCCGTAGATAATATTGTACTGAAATTGATATGTTTTGAAAAAGGTTTTAATTTGAATCAAAATAGCCTTTTTTTCATCCAAAACTACAAAGCTTTTCTGGCCATCTCTCTTAGGGGCACAGCTGATTGTCACCTCCCTTCTCTGGGTATGACTTTACTGAGCACAGTGGAACCCACTTGTGCAGCTGGGATGTGACAGGGAGCCGTGCCTGGCAGCAATGCTGCTGCAGCAAAGAGGGACAATGGGTTTGAGGAGGGGGGAAAATGTCCCAGTGCCAGCAGTGTTTGAGGAGGGGGGAAAATGTCCCAGTGCCAGCAGTGTGGCCTTGTAATCTCCCTTCATGCCCCCTTGTGTCTCAGTTTTTGACCAGTTTCTATGAGGAAGAAGACAAAGGAGAGCATGGGGGCAACATGTTACTATTGTGACCTTCTGGATCTGCAGAGCTTTTCAAAGCTCTGCTAGATCTCTGCAGAAAACATGCTGCTTAACAAAGCCTTTGCATGGCCTTTTTATTTCACCAGCAGATTTGTGGTTTGGTTCCAGAATAGCACTATCTCAAATGAGAAAAATAGTCTGAAATTTGTCATCTGCTTCAAAAACAGAGAGAAGAAGGAAAAAAAAAAGGAGAGGAAGATGTGCTTTTCTCATATCCCCACTGCATGGACCATAACGCTCCACAGTCCAGCCCCAAGACTTCCCAGCATCCTGCATGGGCAGAGGGCATTAGGCAATGAATTCCTCTTCTTCTAACATAATTGTAATTTCTGCATAGAGATACACAACCTTCAGAGATGAAAGCTTATTTCCTGGAAACCGGGAGCACATTAAACGTGCTGATCCTTTTTGGGGAAAGAGAAAGATAGGACATGTCCTGGGAGGTAGGGAAGAGGCCAAAACCAGTGAGATGGGAGCCTTGGTGTCAAGCAGTGTCTAAAATATCCTCCTTGCATCATATTGGTTCTTTAATTGTCACCAACCACGGAGGAACTGATTGAGCCCAGCAAGGGTCCAGAAAAATAGATAATTTCTCACAGGCATCTAAAATTCATGAACGCAGTGGTGGTCCTGTCACACCATTGCTATGTTGTTCCACGGCCCAGAGTCTCCCTTGAAGGGCAAAAATATCCGGGGTAATATTTTTTTCCTGGGAGTGGAATACATTTGGGTTGTTAATGCACAGCTCACACTTCAGGCAGATCCTCACCGAAGGGCCGAGAGCTCGCCTCAAACCGCGTGCTGTAAATTAACTCTTAATGTGATGAATGCATTAAAGGACTGTAGGGCCTGAAGGATGTGCTCGGAAACCCGACGTCCTGATTAAAGGCTTGATTCATAAAAGCTTTACGCACTACTTGCGCAGGTGTCTTTATTGGAATTGTTACTTGGAAAGAGCTCTTGAGTGGCTCCTTCCCGGAGAAATGGGGTTAGGAGTCTGGACACGCAGGCTCACACGTGTGCTTGCAAGAATATGTGTTTGCAGAGGCAAGGACAAGGAGTGGACACATGCAGAGACCCACAGGCACTCATCACACACTCCTGGCACATGTGGCTGCTGGCCCTGAGCTGCCCATGAGGCTGAGCTTTGTGGGGTGGGTCCTGCTCCAGGCTCAGAGCCAGGCAGTGCTCAGCCCACAACCTTGGTCCCACTCAGGGATGTGTGGCTACTGCAGGCTGTGACTGGGCCAGAGACTCCCCAGACACAGGGATGCCTTCTCTGCTGGGCTTTTGGGGCACAGACCTGCCCTGATGCTCAAGGCTTGGGGCAGCAAATCCTGCTGGGCTGGGCTGGGCTGGACTGGGCTGGGCTGGGCTGGGGATATTCTGCACAGTGGCTGGTCTGGGGCTGTGTGTTGGATTTGTGTTGGATGCAGGGCTGAAAATGCAGAGATGTTTTTGTTATTTCTGAGCAGGACTTAACAGAGCCAAGGCCTTTTCTGCTTTTTGTACTGCCACAAAGGGGAGCATGGGGATGGGGGACAGATGGCACAAACTGATCAAAGGGGTACTCCAGACCATATGACATCATGTTCAATATATAAAATTGTGAGAGGAAGGAGGAAGAGGAGGATATTTGGAGTGATGGTGTTTGTCTTCCCAAGTCACAGTTATGTGTAATGAGGCCCTGCTCTTCTGGGAAGGCTGAACACCTGCCAGCCCATGGGCAGCAGTGAATTGATTCCTTGTCTTGCTTTGCTTGTTTGAGCACTTTTTGCTTTTCCTATTGAACTGTATTTATCTCAACCCATGAGTTTCCTGGCTTTTACCCTGCTGATTCTCCCCTTGATCCTGCTGCTGGATTAATGAGTGGATGGCTGTGAGGACCTTGATGCTGACTGGGGTTAAACCACAACACCTCAGGGAGGGAAACCTCAGTGGGACTGATGAGGTGGTGCTGAGCCAGGGTGGGGTTGAAGGGAAAAACCCAGAGATAGTATGGAAAACACTTCCAAGAGGAAAAGCTCTGGGAAATGACCCATGCTGTGTGGGGCTGGGAGGTGTGGATGGGATACCTTCGCTTATGCCTCATCTATACAAATTTGGGGCCTTCACATTTACAAAAAGATTCAGGCATGTCATGATGCAGGAACTGCACTAGAGCCTCCCTGGCAGGATTTTATCTCTTTCTTGCCTTTTCCTGGCAGGAAAGAGAGGTGGAAGCCAGCTGCATTGGTGCAGGGGTGCTACCTGGTCTGTGGGGCACAAACAGCATGTGTCCCAAGGGGCTGTGACCAAGGCTGTGCCTCTGCAACCAGAAGGGAAAAACCAGCTCTGCTACCTGGGCCCCAGCTCAGGGGAAAATCTGTCCCTTGAGGAGGTAAGATGTTTAATTTCCACACTGGCTGCATGGAAGGAGATATATGCATTTTCTATATCTCACAGATCTATAGAAAGGAACAGTCAGAAAATTGCTGGAGGATAAAAGATAATTCATATTAAACATGTCATTCCAGGGGGATCTGGATGAATCAGGTTTTAAGTGACACCCCACGCTGATCATGACAAACATCCCACATGCAAAGCAGCCTCAGGAATTTTACAGCCTTTACTTGAATATCTTACACTGGGAAACAAGGAGAGTTTGCTGAGCTCTGAGCAGTGGGGTGGTGCTGTGCTCCATGCTGCTTCTGCCCTGTGCTATGGATTGAAGGACAGCCTCAATAACACCTGCTCTTGCACTAACCCTGCTGACAGAGCCCACAGTCTCCTGGCAGCATGTTAAGGACATATCCTGCCTCTGTGCAAATCCCTCCTGCCTTCTACCAGTTTAAATTGTATCCTGCTAGTTTCAGTGAGGATGCTGTGGGGTGCAGTTAACAAGTCACCTTACCTAAAATCTCTATGATTACATCCTCCTCAAACCTTCTCATCTCCCTGTAAAGAATCCCAGCATTTTTATTGCCTCTTCCTAAGGCAGCTCTCCCATCTCCTCTACTACTTCAGTCTTCTCTGTAACTCCTCTAAATATTCCACATCAGTGCAAAGACCAAGGCTGTCCACAGTGCTCAAGTGCATCCCCAAACCCACAGCAGGGCTTGGACTCAGGGTCTCATCACTCACCTCCTATGCCAGCTTCTTTGAACCTGGGGCATGGCAGGTGTTATCATTGGCTTGTGCAATAGGGACAGATCTAGTCTAGTCCTCCAAGTTCTGAATTATCTTGTATTTTATACCCTAAATTCCCTAATGCACCACTACAATGTGCTCCCTTGTGCTGAAGGGAAAGGAATTGGAGGAAGCTGCAGAATCTGTCCTCTGCATTTCACCCAACATGCCTGGATGTGCACAAAGCCAGAAGCTCTTTTCATCAAAATTTAGTGATGACATTTATCCCGATTTTAATTATAACGTGCTTCTGTGAGTCTGCTGTTAGCGGGATAGAATAATGGCCCATTCAATCCAAGCAGTCTGCTTGATCCCAGAGATGTTTAATCAGGCAGCAGCAACTGTACCTGAAATCCTCACATTAGCTATATGGCAACATCCCTCCTCTCAAGATGCTGCAATAATAAGTCCCTGTTCAACGGGAGGGGAGTTTTATTTGAAGGACATAAGGAAAATGATGGATTTTTCTGGGTTTAATCTCAGTATTTTTTGTTATCAGCATCTGCTTCAGTCTCACAGCCAGTGTCAGCCCCAGAGCCCTGGCACAGCAAGGGGGCAGTAGTAGGTGGCTCATGTGTTGCACCCACTGCAGTCCTGTCTGACCCCAAGTACCAGTAAGTGACAATCGAGAAATGAAGAAAAACCAGACAAAGCATAGCAAATAAAACAAAAAAGAAAATAAAAATGTGCTTGACATTTATGACATTTAGAAGTGTCTAATTTTCAAATGTTCTGTCAGAAATTTGTTCAGCAGGCAAATACAGGGATGCAGCAGCCACGAGGGGAGAATTGGCTGTGTCCAGGCTGTAATTCCATGTGCCAGGAAGGATATCACGTAGCCTTGCTATTCCTTAGCACCCTATTAGGTCTGTCCAGGGCAGCTCCCATTTGGCATGCAGTCTGAGCAGCCAAGAGAGCAGGACTGAGCCAGCAGAGAGGTTTGCCTGGACAAGGAGTGATCCACACCTTTGTCCTGTGCAGCCAGGGCTCAAGGTCCCTGTCTTGCTCTCCTATGTCCATGCAGCTCAGAGTCAAGCTGGAAGAATAAGAACCTGAACAATGCCAAAATGAAAAAGGCAAATTAATTTCCCAACAATGATTATAATTACAACAATAAAATAAATTTTTAAATAATTTGGTCTGGCAATTTTTAAGTAAACAGAACTTTGAAGATGGAGGATTATGTTCACTTTGAGAATGTACAAGGCGATCAGGGAAAACTGGAGGGTTTGTCCTGTGAGCTTGTTTACAAAGCTACTTTTTTCCATCTTTTTTTTTTTTTTTTCTGGCAGCATAAAGCTGCAGTTTAATCACTGTTTGCCAAGGAACAGCCACAGGAAGCTCTTCTCCCAAGAGCAACAACCAGAGACATTCAATTTTGAAGCTGCCAGTCAACAAAAGGGCATGAAGTTATTAGCTCTGAAGGCTCCATTACCTGCCGGTTCAGATCCCAGATACCATCCTTCATAGATTTTTCTGGGGATTCCCATTTTGATTACAGCTAGAGGCCAGATTACTGCTAGGTGATTTCCAAAACCTCTCCAGAGGAGTAGTAAACACAACTTAATGTTCAGAGTTAGTGCATTTTTATAAAAACAAGTATGTTAACAAAGTGAATATGCACAAGGATGTTTCTGTCCAGGTATGTGAGTGCTTTTAGGACAAGCAGATGAAATGCATAATGATGGGAAATTTTGTGGGCAGATGGGGCTGTTTTTCTTCCTGTGTTTCCTGTGGTCTCCAGTCATCCCCTAGAGCATCTCCTGCTCAGTCAGGGGATTCTCCTCAATTCCCAGGGCAGGTTGATGCCAGAAGTGCCCTTCTGCAGAGGATGGGTCTGCAGGGACAGGATGGGCAACACCTCATAGGAACAGCAGGAAAGGTCTGATTTGAGCATTGAGGAGAAAATAAATAAGGTTTGCTGCTTAATCCCTGCTCCAGCCAAGACTATTTCATATTTTTTCAGTTAAACTGCAGGAGGATTTATCTCTCAAAAAACAGCTTTGAACACCTAAAAAAAATGCACGCAGAAGCCGCAAAATGATGGTGTCAGACAGACAGAAGTCAGCAGATAACAGGGTGAGGAGTGAGAGAGGGGTCAGTCTCTGTCCATCTGCCTGTCTGCCTACAAAAGTAAGTGGATTAAATCAGGAAAGTGAGCAAAATCCCCTGGAGTGGCAAATAAGGTTTAAACTGCATAGCTTCAGTACACCCCCCAATCTCAGTGGTTAATAGACTGGGGGGCCTTTTTCACACATTCCTCTTGGAGTATTTCCCATTATTTTTATCTTGAATAATCACACGTTCCCTGGTCCCCAACCCTTCCCTTCATAGCACAGCATTAATAAGAGTTTCTGAGCTGCAGAAGCTGCTCAAAGCACAGCCCTCCAGCTGAAGCACAGGGCTATCATTTTACAATTTGCCTGTGGGTAATGGAGTAAATAGAATGGAGTTCATATAGTCATGATTTAAAAGGAAAAACATCTGTATTTATGGGCAGAGAGGAACGTGCTCACAGATATCCTCTGCTGTGGATCTCTGCATCTCAGAGCCAAGTGATGCTGAGCAGCTGGATGCAAAGATGCTGTAGTTAACAAGTGGTGGTGGCATCTGGACAAGATCAGAGAGTAGGGTGAGGATCACAGGGAATTGTAGAAGCACCAAGGCAGGCTCGCCCACACTGGAGGCAGCTCGCTGCCTCTCAGGACTTCAAACAGGATAAATTCACAGGGGGTCCTTCCTCTGCTTTGCATGCAGCTGAGGAGGAGGAACAATGTCTCCAGTGAGCAATTTGGAGATGGCACCAAGCCTGAAGTCCTCCTGGTGCTCTGACAGACCCCTTCCTCTTTCCAGTGCCTGTGTAGTAATTTGGGGAACAGACAGCTAGTGCAGTCATACAAGGACAAGGCAGCATCTGGGTACAGAACAGCCTGGAACTACCACCATGAAGCTCAGCACTGGAACTGGCTGCTCCCCTCTGGTTGCCATGCTCAGGGCAAAATCTCACAAAAGTCTCCTCCAGGACCTAGGAGAAACCTGTGACAGCACCACCAAGCATTACAAAGCATCTGAGAGCTGTAATCTAGCCTTGCTGACACATTAGGCTGTGTTGCTATCCAATTTATCTCTACTAATCCGCTCTTATATAGGTCTGTAACATAGAAATCTCCAAAATTGAGGGAGAGCTGCCAGAAAGCTTTTGAATTGACTGTGAGCTGTTCAACTGTTTTAGCACACTATCATCCTAAATTGTCTGCCGCTCAGTGCCTGCGCTGGCTGCCCTAATGGCACTTCTGTACCACGCAGAACTGGAGGCTGCATTCTCCTGTGTTTATGAGAAACCAGGACATTATGTGAAGGGGGAATAAAACATCTCCAAGATCAGTTGTTAGCACCAGGGATGTTTTATTTGCTGGGTCGCGGGAGAAACTTTGGAAGAACAGTAGGGATGCCCCAGGGGCTGAGCAGTCAGACACACAGTCATTGCCAAAGGCCAGGAGTGAGCCCTGGATCGTGAATTCATGGAGTTGATAAAACACTGATGGCAGCAGAAGGAGGCTCATTTAATGGGATTTGGCCATGGTTTGGAAGGATCTGCCCCAACATAGCCTTTAACTGCCATTCAAAGGCTGAGTTCTGTGAATAATTTGCTTTTATGTTTTCCAGTTCAGGGAAGAAGACATTCCCCACTCCTGCATGGGGTCTCTCCAATGGCCCTGCAATAGTCAGAGCTCCCAAAAACCATCCTCAGCATTGGCTTTATCATAGAGCAACATTACTAAGATCTAGGGATGTAGTAGCTTTCAGGAGTCTCCCCTAAACCAGTTTCTTTGAAACTTTTTTATTCAGAGACAAGTTGGAGCCTGGCTTCTGGGAGCCTGTTTGCAGCCAGTGATACAAACAAAGCTATTGAGTGAGAGAACAGCTGCCTTGAGGAAGAGTTTTTCTCTAAAATTGGCAAAAATTAACTGTATTTCTTGTTTTGAAATACATCAGTGATGAAGGAGGCAGTGAGGAAGGGAAAACCACACAGGCCTTTCTTGCACAGGGAACAACAGGTCTTCACTCAGGCTGAGTGAGAGGGCACTGTGGGCCTGCTTGGAGCAGGGTCAGAGTGACTCTGAACCCTTCTGCAGAGGACCAGCCTCTCACTCTTCCATATCTGTATCTTCCAGGTAGCCCCAGCCACAGTTTTGGGGCAAGCAAGACATTTCCAGCATGCTCCTTATGCAGCATGGGCACAGCAACACAGAGGGTACAAGGGAGCTGCCAGATGCTGCAGGCATTGGAGACAAAACTCCAGAGAGAGCACAAAAAGAAATGAAAGCAACCTGGACCCAAGATGCTCAGTGGACAGCTCAACACAGGCGAATCACTGTGGCAGGATGAGCATGGTCTGCTCTGCAGACGTGACTCCTCCAAGTCTCATCCAGCCTGCGTGGTTGTGACCTTCTTCCCTGCTGAGCCTGGCCAGACCATGCAGAAGGTTAAAAGAGGGGCTCTGGGAGGTAGACCAGTACTCCCCTCTTGCTGCACTAAAGGTATCCTGTCACAGTTTGGATGGGAAGGGGTGATCTCCCAAGTTATGATCAGGACGAACACAAGTCTGTGTTGCACCCCATCGTCTGATGTGCTGGGCTACAAAGGCATCCCACATCCTGGCTGTGAGTTGCCAGATTTTTTGTTTCCTGCAGCCCTCAGCCTTCCTCTAATTCTTGTCTTAGTCAAGCCAGAGCACATTTTAACATGAAGACATATGGGAAAGCTGCAGTAGCTACAAGGAGTGGGCCAATGCCTTCCTATATCTCCTTGAGATCCCTCTCTCTGTTGGAGAGAACAACCTTATTCACAACTCCCCAGCTTACCCAGGTCAATAATTCTCAAGCCTCTGGTTCAAAACACAGGGCTTGGGGGATAGCAGCAGAGACATCTCCAGCTCACAAAATATTTGATTAAGCCAATACTACAGAAGGATGTTGTTCTTGCTGCAGGGATCACTCAGCGCCAGCGTGTGAGAGGCACAGAGCGCCCAGTCCCATGTGCTGCTGCACAGAACTGATGCATTATGTTATTTCAGAGGCTGCTGTAGTGAAGAGGAAACAAGAGTGTCACATTAGCAGCAAAGGCGGGTCATCAGTGTAATAATTGAGTACAAGATCTGTCCAGTGGGGGGGTAATAGAATAACAAGCAATCAACAGCAATACAGGAAGAATAAATTAAGCAGCGTGTGTCTGCTTTCATCCAGGCACAATTAGTGCCATTAGTCCTGAGAGATCATCTGGCTTTCTGCAGAGAACTTGTGAGACAGGTAACTGTGCCTGCACCCAGAATGCTGCTCTGGGGCAGATGGGTGCAACCAGCACATGGCTACATCCCCCTGGATGTGCCTTCCCTCTGAATGTTCCCCTGCCCATTTGGGAAAAACAACCCAGCAGAGTTTTGGCTGAACTCCTCATTATAGCAGCTCCCAGGGGGTTCTGTGACCTTCAGGCCACGCAGAGCTATGAATGGCAATCAGCTGGTAAAAGATTGTCAACAAGACCAGTAAAGCTATGGCCAAAAAGCTCTGGGTCAGATACCAAAACCCAAGGTATCCAGAGCTCTGAATTTTATCCCCAACTTCAAAGCAAATATATTGTTCACAGGGTGAAACAACCTGTTTACAGCCTCTTCACTCCCAGCCAAATAGTCAAATTGCCTCTTGCCAGCTAGTTATATTTGTCATCTTATAAATTAATCACTTTCAGCCTGTTTCTCAGCTAAAGCTGTTAAGATCTGGAGAGTCTAGGACAGTTTAATCTAGAGTAAACAACTCTGCAGGAGCTCTTCTTATTTCTGCCTTGGTTTTCTTTCTTACCTCTAGCACAGAAAAAAATTGGTTGTATTAATACTTTCCTGATGTTTCCTCTCAGGAGCAAAACTTCAAAGTGATTTCACAGTCTAGCTCACTCCTGAAAAGAAATAAATCACAAAGTCAAAGAGGCTGATGGTGGAGTGGTGGCAGAGATTGTTAAAAAAGCTGTTTCCAGCCTTCTCATTCCTACCTCACTGATTAATGCAACAAAGGAGGATAAAGGCTGCAAACCTGCACACACAGCACATGGGCACAAGGAACAGAGGGCCTGGGACACTACTGACAACAGAAAACAAAGGGACTGGTGACAGCAACACAAATTATCCCTTCATCCCACAAAATAAGGAAAGAGGACCTGATTTTTTTAATTATATCAGTCTCTAACAAAGGAAGATGCTCTGAGCAAAGTGGCTCAATAAATATTTGCACCACATGACTTGGCAAAAAGAGACTGGCTTAATGAGGCTGCAATTTGGACAGTGGGATGTTGGATGCAACTGGTGGATGTGGAAGCTGCCCCTCTTTGGTCACAAGTGATCTTGTAAGTAGAATTCTCTAAAGAAGACCAAAGGTTGCCTTTTGTTGTGAGCCAGAACTGCCAAAGGGGTGGGCTATGAGAAAGCTTTGTGATAACAGCTCAACTAATGGATTGAGCAATAGCAGGGCTGAGGCAGAGGCTGTACTGATTCGTGTACTGCCAGTGCTGAGCCTCCCACACAGACAGCTCTGTCTGCCTTCCCTTCCTTCACACACTCAAGGATGCCACATTCATTAGCGTGTGTCTGAGCACAGCACCCTCCATCCCTCACCCGGTGTCCTCTGCCTGTTTGTTCAAGCTTAATGCCAAGGCAAATAATCCTCCTACGAGGCACTTTTTCACACTCCTAGTGAGAAGCTCTGTACTCTGGGTTAAAAGAAGTAACCCTCCATCTCCACTTCATCCTTGAGAGGGCTGGGGATGGCAGAGTCAGTGCTTGTCCCACACTTGGGGACGTGTGACTGCAAGTGCTTCAAAGAAACATCACCACCACCTCCAGGCAATGCCGAAATGCCTGCAGGGAAACTTTCCTCCCATCTTATAGCTGACTGACTTTGAAGAGGGTGAATCTTGTCCTCCATCCTGCTAGAATTTAGACTAAACAAGGATTTTGGGCCAAAGCAGTGCTTCATGTGGAAATACTAATGCTTTTAAAGGGATCATGAAGTGAAATTCCCATTTCTGCCCAGCATGGCCTGGGGAGTCTTATGTGCCGCATAAATGCAGTGGTGGCTGCTTGAAAGATCCCCTGCCTCAGCAAGAAAAAAGGAAAGGGGACATGTCCCCCTGGCCATGGGATGCAGAGACACCAAAGCTAGAGGCAGCAGGGGAATCTGGGTACTCCTCACTTGTAGCGTGCACACTGAAGGGCATTATTAGTGCTCAGCAGAGCTCAGGGAGTCTGTAATGCTCCCTGTAGACCAAGACCTCCTTCTCTTTAGCTCCATCCTCCTTTTATTCAAGTAATATCCAGAAAGTGTAAAATTATCTGTCTCCCTTCAGTCACTGCCCCGCTGCATCCATGTCTCACCTGGGAACCGTGTGAATGCAGCTGCTGACATTTCATTTCACAGAAAATCATGAAAAACATCTGCCCCTGGAGTTCTGAGATGGATTTGGGTCAGTCCCAGGGAGATTTTTACTAAGGGAGCTTCAGAGTCCCCTGCACCAGTCCTCATTAACGAAGGCTGCAGCAAGCCACCGCCGCAGTGCCAGGGAAGCCGAGGCAGGGGGACCCAGGAAAGCTGAGGCAGCTGCCTCCCTTGAGCAAATCCAATTTTGGTACAGACAGGGCAGCATTTTGAAGACAAGATGGTGCAGGGGCTTTGAGGCAGCAGGAAAAGAAGGGGATAGAAGAGAGAAGCTGGACAGAGAGCTAGTGTGATTTGGGATGGTTCAGACAAGGTCCTGGAGAGACATGCCGAGGGGACTGGGAGTCAGGGCGTGATGGATTCAGGAAGGAACATGCCCAGAGGATGCTCTGGCTTTGTTTCAGCATGGCAGTCTCCTAGAAAAGATCTGCAATAGCATCCCAATGGTTAAACAGCAGCCAGTCTCATTTCCTCACTCTGATGTGTTTTTATGTAAGGGAGCCTGGGATGCACAGCATGTGCTGGGGATCTGGAGGTGGGAGCCCCTCGGAAATGAACCGTGCTTTCCTCTGATTGCCACCTTCAGCAAGAAAATTGTCCTNAAAAAAAAAAAAAAGGAGATCAATATATGTGTGTGCATAGATATAGAAAGCAATTGCAGCCCCCACAGAGTGAAAGGAATAAATAAAGAAGTGGGAGAATGATTCAGTAGCAAGGGCTGGTTATGTGCATCCCTATTAGCAAAACTTGGAGAGGAACAGGGCTAATGACATTGAAATAATAAAGTCATTAAAGTGAACAGCCAGAGCCACTGCTTACACCTGTAAGTGCTGCTGAGTCTTTGAGTAGATTAAGTTCATTTTAGTGACCGTGGCTGCCTCTTCTAAAGTAATTATTGACAGATCCATGAGCTGTTTGCTTTGCATTTAGTGATCAATTAGTATGCAAACACTCTCGCCTTCTCAGCCAGGCCTGTGGGATGTTTCTGTAGTTAATTATTTAAATACTTATGTGACAGGATAACGGATTTCAGGAATTTTGTTGTATTTAAAGCCTGGCTGTGCCTTGTGATGTGGAAACAATCTGACTCTCATTTTAAAATTTCCATCCCAGCAAGAATTTGCTCAGAGAGGGGAAGTAGCTGCAGATGCGTCATTAAGAGCATGCAATAAAATGGAGCATTAATGCAGTGCTCTGAGCTGGGAATGTGTAGATGGGGAGGGCTGGTTTGAGGGGGAGGAAGAGAGGGGATGCCAGGAAAACCAGGAACTTTCTGACTCAGTGCTGCAGTTAGTAAGGATTTTGAGGAAGCACCCACAGGAGAAGACCTGGATCTGGTGGTTGTAAGAAAAGGATCCTGAGCAGGGTTAAATAAAAGCATTAAGTAGAATTACAGAAAAACTTAACTCTGTTATTTCTTGCTTGCTGCCCCAGTGTGAGCGTCTCTGAGGGGCTTTGAGCATGACCAATGTCTGTTCCTGTGAGTGTTCCAGACACTGGAGGACAGCAGGAGCTTTGACATTCTGGTCATTCTGACATGCTACCTCAGCATCAAACATTATTGATGTGACAAGAGCCAACACCAACTTGTTAGGTAGGCATAAAGCTGCCCTGACCCAGAACTGTCCCTCTTAGACTGCCTTACCTGGCAAAATCTCAGTTTTAAAACAAAAGCTCTGCCCCTTTATTTGTGGTTGAAAGGGAAGAACCAACCAACACAGCCCAGCAGTGCTCAGTGTAAAGATGAGGGTGCACTGCAAGCCTTGGCCAGTGATTCACAAGTGGCTTGCCCAAGCCGCAGCCCCTGAGAGATAACCCATGCCAGTGTGGCTGTCTGGAGGAATGTGCTCTTTGGGAAAGAAGGTGCTGCCATCCTGGGAAATTATGTCTTCTGACACCACCTTGAGTAGAGCTGCTGCTGTCAAAGAGGGAACTCAGCCTTAAATGCCTGTCATGGAGAGACTTCAGAGTGGAGTTGAAAGAAGCCAGATGATGCTGAGCCACCGCCTGCCACCCTATGTGCTCAGCCATTTCCCTGTGTCCCTGCCCAGGTGGAGCTGGTATTCATGCAGAGGCACCTGCAGGTCTGTCCTCCCCATCTCGTCTGGAGTGAACATTCAGAAAGTCCAGCTCCATGCTGGCAAATTGGCTCTGGCCCTTGCTAATGAACTCTGTGCCTCCAGTCTCATCCCTGGTACACAGGCATGGGTTTCTCACCCACATACCAGCAGAGAACTGCCATCAACTCACCCTGGATCCTGGCAAATGCCTGGATGCAGACAGTGCTATGGCTGGCAGGGGTTCCCCTGTGCCAAACAATGTGTCAGCATGAGCCAGTTTGGCCTGTGAGCCACCAGCCAGTGTCACCTCAGGCTGGTCCCTTTGGCCTCTGAGCTGCAGGTTAGCCAGCTCCTGCTGCAAGCCTTACTGTGCCCATCACCTGGATCAAGGGACCTGGCAGGGGACAGACCCATTCTGACCATGCCAGAGCAAGGTGGGGCCATGCAGTCCCACACCACAGCCCTCAAAAGCCACATTCCAGACAGCCACAGAGCTCCTCTCCCCCACAGTCAGATGGATTAACACGGCAAACCATAACCAAGCAAACTCTCTGTATCCCATTATCCATCTCCTCAACCATTCTGTCTTCCAGTGCAGCATTCTTTGCAGAGCAAAACAGCATTGATTTCAGTGCCAGTTCTCCAGCCCTGTTATTTATTTAGCATGAAAAGGCTAGTTTGCATGCTTCTTCCCTCTCTGCTTATCAGTCAAGAGATGTTTACACTGTGAAAAGCATCTGTTAAGACAACAGCAGCTTTCTCCATAGTAATTTATTGTCCTCAAAAAAAGAGTGGGGCAGTTTAGTACCTTGTTAACGAGTCTGTCAAACTGACTGTGATGGCTGGGGAAAAATACGAAATAAAAAATGGACTTTATATTGAAATCAATGGGAGTCTAACTACTTTTTAAAATGACATTTTTCCCATTGGGTGTCGATTAAGCTGTCAGACTTAATAGGCCTGTCCCAGAAAAAAATATATCTTCAATAAATAAACGACCTAGATAAATACATTAATAACTGGTATGTACTGAAGACTCCTCTGCTAGTACTTGTTATCTTTTTTTTCTCCTCTCTCAAGTTTACATAACTGTCTGAGAGCTAAAAAACATTTAATTCTCTCCTAGCATATGGCTATTAAGTAGGATTTACTGTAAAAAGTGCTTTCTGACATGTGGCTAATGAAGTCTGTGTATGTCTCGGGTCTTTAATAGGCTCTTGAACTACAGCCACATTTCCATGCTGCTGAGGACTGAGCAACAGTCTTCCCCAGCTATCTACCAGCTCCAGACTAATTTGGCAGGTTTGAGAAGCTCCTATCACTTTTTCCTCTCTGGTCACAGCTCCCCATCCCTGCCTTTGGAGGGGGCCTGGAACCAGTGTTCCCAGCCAAGCAAGCAGCTCACATGCTGGCTGCCAGGAGGAGAAATCACATGGAGAATTTTGGGTGCCTTTGGGACCTCCTGGGTCCAAGACTCCCACAGTCATAGCAAGGCCAAGACCTAAAGAGAGAAGTCATCAGGATGCATAAAATAAATGGGTTTGTCCTGACTTTTTACCCCATGATTTGGCTTCCTCTCATTTTCCTGCCCAAACTCTTATGGAAAGAGGATATCTAGACATAGAGATGTAAAACCAAATCAAAGGTTTTACTTTCTCTTGTTTTAAGTAGCAGCAGACATCTCTGAATTTGCTGGAATTACCTTGGGTATACAATCACAGCTGAGCCTTGAGTTTTGCAGACTCTCTGTCCATGCCAGTACATAGCTGTTGGTGCAACAGGCTCAGGACACAGCCTGCTCACCCTTCAGGGTCGCAGGGTCTCTGTCCCTCCACTCTGGGTGTTTGGGACTGCCCCACTCACATGTGATCTGTGATGCTCACTACCAAGATGTCCTTTCCATAAGAACGTTTTCATAGGCTCTGTACAATTCAAAGAAGCCACTTAGTGAGCAATCACCTGCTAGAGTTACATGCTGCCAAAAGCCTTGTGCCTGCTAAGCCTTCTCTCCCAGGACATCAGATTCTCAGGCAAGGATCTTCATGGACTCTTCCTACAAAAGGCAAGTACCCTTTCCTACAAAGAGCCGCTCCTTGCTCCTCTTGCAGCAGTTTTTTCAGCGAATAATTCTTCTGGATGAAGTAAATGTCTTTGTTAATTCTCCTGTCTGAATGACACATAAGGTCTTGCTGAGGCCCATCAGCCACTTCTGGGGGTGACCAGGCTGGATGAGGCTCTTGAATCCTGCTGTCAAGAACAGCCAAGACACTCATCCAGGGATGCTCGTTAACACCTGGCCATTCCCATTAGAGCAGAGATAGCTGTAAGTCACGGCAAAAATAGGAACTGCCATGGAGCAGGGAGCATCTCTCCCTGGCAGGGCTGATTAGTTCCCTGGGATGAATCGCTTGCCGTGGGGCATTGGGGGTCCCTTGTCACTGGGCTCGGAGGGGCGGCAGCCCCTCCCTCCTCCTCCTCCCTGCCGGCTCTGAGCTGCCGTGGATACAACTAAGTGGAGTTACTTAAATATTCACAGACTCCTTCCCCCATGGTGTTTACTAGGAATTTACATTTCCACAAGTACTTTGATTTCACCACATTTCCTTTCATTCTCCCCCCAGGGAAAGGCCACCAGGGGAGTTTTCTTCTCCTTTGCTTTCCAGCAAAGCTTCAAGCCCTCCCATTTCAATTTGGAGTGTTTCCTCTTTCCTTTCTTCACTTTTCTTCAAAGAAAGCAAGCAAAGAGACAACAGAGGGGAGATGAAGGAGACCCTCTAAAAATACCAAAGTCCTCCCCCACCTTCAAAAAACGCCACATAAAAACCCCCCAGCATTCCCAAGCATCCCAGACTGATGAAAGGGGTCTTTGCAAAACTTCCAGAGCTAAATCCATTGCTTGAAAACACTCAATGCGAACTCATTCCTGGTTTACACCCCAGCGTGGCTGCAGCTCTCCAAAGGGATGCATCTTTTCCCCGTGCTCCCTGGATTCCCACCTTCCCCGGCAGGCAGCAGGCAGTGTTCGGAGCAGGAGAGCTCCCACTGGCAGCCGGGCTGGCTGGCACGGCGTGTTGGCTGCCAAGCCAGCTGGCCAGGGCTCTGCCGAGCTCCTGCTGCTCGGGCAGCTGCCGGGCTTTGGCTCCCAAGCTGTCCGGGCAGAAGGAGCTGCGCTCCGCGCTGGCAGCCCGGCTCTGCAGGCAGCCTGCGGGCCAGATGCTGCGTAGGTCTGCGCTGCAGTAATAACCATAATTAATAACAATAACATGCCTGCAAACCATGATGACAGCAGGCACTAATCTTTCATAATACTTTTAAGACAGGAAGGGGAGAATCCTGCCATGCAAGTCCTGCTCTATATCCGTTTGGAGCCAATACTTAGAGGAAGCAGAAGACCTCTTAAATGGCATGCAAATTTGTTTTTCATCGAGCCAGGTTCTATCAAAACCTTCTGTCTTTACGCTGTCACTGAATTTACTTCATCCCAGTCTGTGTCTATTGCATTAGGCAGCAAACATGGTCCTTGCAGGCAGAAAATATTCAGGAGAACGGCAATTTTATATGGTTACAGCAGCTTCACAAAGGTGGGAACCAGGGAGGACTGACTGCTGTGCTGAGCATGAGGCAGTTTAGTGCTGCTGCTTCTCCTTCAGGAAGGTGTTTGACTTGATCAGCCAGGAGCAGGGTGGCAGCGGTGCTACCTGAACCCGTGCTGGCGAGGCAGTGTGCAGGACAGCAGCTGCAGGGGCACAGCAGCTCCCTGGGGATCAGGGGATCAGGGCTCAGGTTCCCCCAGCCCTGCCGTGTGCCAGTGCAGAGGGCAGGAGTTGGCAGAGCTGCCCCCTCCTCTCTCCACAGCGCTGGTCTCACACCTCCCCATGCTGCTGTCTCATTTATTTCAGGCTCGTCAGCCAGCTATCACCCAGGAAAACCTTTGGTATGTTAAATTCCCAGCACATGAAAGAAGGATAGAGCACAGGCAGCTTTGCTAACTCACCTCATCCCCTGCCTCCCCCAGCTTTTCCCTCCAGTGCCAGCTCCATTAAAACCAGTTTTGCCCTCACTGTGAATCAGAAATTTCTTGCCCCACAGCATAGTTGATGTGGCAGAGTCTGGTAGAAGGTGGACAGCCATATCCAGACTGTCCCAAGAAGAAAGGACACCTCAGAAAGTCCACACCATGAAACTGCTGCTCCTTTCCCCTGGACCTTTGGAAACAGCTTTGGAGGGAGGTTTTTCGAGGAAGAACTCCCCACATCTACCTTTTCTAGCCCCACAGTCCTCCAGGGACACAGAGGAGACAGCACTATTCATGCTCTAATTCACAGCCCTCTGCCTCAGTTTCCCTATCTGTGACATGGGAGTTGGATAACTACCACCTAATCCCTGAGGATGAATTGGGAGTTTTTCATAACTGCAGACAACCTGTGGGTATCTAGATACAGTGGCAAGCATTTATTAAGTGAGTGGAGCTCCAGGGGCAGAGGCGTTGGAACACAGGCAGCACAGAAACAGCAGATGCTATTAAAGAAGTGCTGTTGCATTGTTTGCTGAACCCAGCAAGGAGTGATTACAGAAGGTCCCTGTGAGATGTCAGAGCTGATGGTCCCCTTCACCCTGCTGTGTCTCAAGTTACAGGACTCACTCCCACAACAATTTGGTAGTTCAGTGGCTGGGTGGGCTCTGCTAGAGTGGAAATATCTCCCAATTACACTAATGAGGTGCAAGTTCCCCAGAGGGATCTGGAGATGAGGCACATCGCTTTAAGAGGATTTTAATTGGCCTGGGAGTCTGAGGGCTACTGGAGGTGCACAGCAGCCAGTGGAGGCTCTCCAGGGTCCTGCTCCTCTCTTGGTGCTGGGGACAAACAGGAGGCTGTGCACATCAGCCCCTGTCATGGCTGAGATGGACACTGGGTGACCTCAGCGAGGGGTTTACAGCCACCATGTGCAGCCACATCACAAGGACTCTCCGAGGCACCTGGCAGTGGGCTGGGCTCTCTGTTGCCCTGAGGACTGGAGCTCTCTATTCTCCAAAGCATCAACTCCAAGCACCCATGGAAAAGGGAGCCTTGCTCTTCACAGAGGGTCCTCCCAGCATGTTTGCTCCCAGAGAAGCAGCCAGGAGAGCTGCTTTAGCTGCTGCTACTCACAGAAGGGAAAACCCAGTGTTTTATCCTGCAGAGCCCTCCCAGCCTGTGTGGCTGATGAGAGCTGCCTGCTGCTGTGCATTGCAGGGGCAGGACTGAGGGACCAGACAAGCCAAGCCTTGATCATGCACAGTTGGAGCCACCCTGTGGAGTCTCTAAACACCCAAGAAGGAGAAGGGGAGCTTTTACAGGAGTGATAATGTGGCAGTGTCCCAGGGGAGATGTCTCTCATGGACAATTGCAAAAACCTCCCCTGGTGCTTGCTGCAGGGGATAAATGCTGGCTCAGCCAACAAATGCAGGGCAGAAGATCCTGGCTCCGCCATGCCCTGCCTGCCTGCTACACCTGTGCTCCCAAACACTCTTCTGGAAGCTGGCTCAGCTTCCTGGATGTGAAAATTCCCAGGGTGAGTCTTTCATTCACAGTGTGACAGCTCTTGCCATGCTGGGATGTGGGAGCCTGTTGAGAGGCTGTGAGATATCATCCAAGGCAACTCTTTAGTGTTTGATTTATCAGAAAGGTGACCTTGGGAGGACTAATGTAAAATTTGCTGAAGGAAAAATGGTTTTCCTTGACAAGCACCACAAGTCTCAGTCTGGGAGTTCCTGCTGTATTACCAGCCCCAGCACAATATTAGGCTGGTGTGTTTGTGCAAAAATAATGGTTGTACATCAATGCATAGATAACTGCAGGGTTCACTGCAGATGGATAGGTGCATGGATGGATGGATTTGCTAAATAGAAAAATAATGCAGATCCTCAGAAACAAGATATTTGAAAAGTCTTGGTAATGTCTGCTCTGAACTCACTGTGACTGTCTGCTTTGTCAGTCTCAAATTCAGAGAAATGGGAAAAGCTTTTACAAATCTCCTTCATATGCCAAAGGGGTAAACAAAAAGGACTGCCTGCTCCTGTAACTTGGGGTGAACTTGTCCATCAGGTGATTGGAAATCTGAAGGTAATAGAAGCTTTAGAAAGAAATGCCATTTATCTATCAGCTTTGCATTTGTTCTCTGTGCTAATCTTTTTTGTTTTATGTCAGAGAAAATCAGTCCTTTATTTTGGAGTGACTTTGGATGTATTAGAGATATTTTATAACACTGCAGAAAGTGACCAATTTGAAGTGGAGGATGAATATTATTCTTCCTGCTGGGAAAACTATTAATAGAGCTGTGGGAATTGTTCACCTTATCTTTATTTGAGGTACAGAACTACTGCATCATGCCTCAAGTTTAGTATCCATATCTGCAAGGCTAACACAAGCTTTCTCCAAAAGAGCTGTAGGCAAGATCAGGAAAGCCTAGGATATATATGTATATGTGTATATATAAATGTGTAAGTGTATAAAATCGTCCATACTTTAATGTAGGTACGATTTACTCATTCCCTCCAAGTAGAAGCATTGAAAAAAACCCACAGAGCATGACAAGCTCATCATCATAATTAACATTTTCTTCAACAGTTTAAAGGAAATAAATTCAGTTTGGTTTCTTTGGGTTTTTGTTCTTACTTTCAAAAGTAACTACTTGCTGTCTTAAGAAAAGCCTACAGATGAGGCAGAGACAGAAACTGCTTATTTAAAATGCTCCTTATTATGGAAATGTTTGACTACCCTTTCGGGATTGTTTCAGAGGAATTAGGCACACAAGACTGGAAAGGAAGAAAAGGGACTTCAAGCCACATCCCCAGCAATTGCAGCCCCAGGGCAGCCACGTGATGCAGGAGAGTCCCCAGAGCATCTCATCCACATCCCATGTACACAGCACACCAACATCCCCTTGAGATGCTGAAGCTCTGACAGAAAACAAACGTACAGCTCTCAGCTGGCACAGGGAGAGGGAACAAGAGGTAGCAAATGTGTCACCAGATGTCTGAAAATGCAGTGGGTTTGCTTAGGGAAGTTCAGCAATGCCCAGCTCAGGAGACAAGAAGCTAGAGCTCTGTAACCCCAGCCACCACAGCCCATAGGTCTTTGCTCAGCTGCTCTGTGCTGAGCCCACTCGTGTGTGACACAGGTTGCACTGTAGCAGGACCTGCAGCCTGGGGCAGGAAGCACTGGTAGATGGAGCAGGCAGCATGCTCCTCTTCCAGGTAGAAGCCACTTTGTTAAAAATGCATGACTCATGGAACAATCTGCCATCAGCCCCTGGCTGCTTGATCCTCAGTTGCTCTTCTCCACCTGTCCACAAAGTTTTCCAGTACTTAGTGCTGCTTCCCTTTGCCCTGCCATCAGCTCACCCCCAGGCTGCCAGGTGAGGAGGTGTGCAGAGGTCTTGCCAAAATATGGCTTTTGCCATCTGTGCCGTCCACACAACAGATGGACATGCTAAATAGAAGTCCTTAGCAAAGGCCCATTTGAGCCCTGGATTTTGATGAGCTGTCTATCAAACCCATTAGAAGCACCAGCTCTGTGCACAAAATTAAGTCATTGGTAAGCCAACACAGTGATGAGAATGATATAAGGGCTGTGGACCCACTTCTTCCTCTGGCAAGGGCAACACTTCACAGAGTCAGATCGACTGTGTCTGCTGCCAGGAGATGGGTCAGAGTACAGAGCCCATGGTGGCTTCATTCACAGGGCAGAAGTGGCTTTAGGCAGCAGCTGCAAGGAGAAAAAGTTGGAGTCTCCTGGCTCTCCTTCTGGCTCTTCTCTTTGTATGTCCCTTTCCATTCCCACAAGAGTAGCCCAACCCCAGTTTCTCATCAAGAGCCATGATTTGGTCTTAGCCAACAAATGCAAGGCCTGAAAGTTCAGGAGGAAGTCAATTAGCAGAGACCACAGCTTCAATGAGGAGAATCCATGGCATCAATATCAGTGATTGTTTAAACATCAACCAATACCAGTATGGCTCTGGGACTGTGTCATAGATCTATAAATACAACTGTGTGATCCAAACTCCTGACTACAGGAATAGTCACAAAGGCTGCAGGAGCCTGCTGTAAAATCCCAGCCCACAGAACAGGAAGCTTTCAAGCAAGGGGACATATCCCTTTCACTCACCCTTTCTGCAAGGAGTCTGACTCATGAGTGACTTCATCGTTCATCAGCCTCACCTCATCTGCTGTTCCTGCAGCCTGGAACATCCCTCTCGTGTTACTCCCTCTAGACATCCCCCTGCATCTCCCTCCTGCAGTCATGTCCCAGCTGAAAACATACTTTTTCTGCTCTTGACTCAACAGAGCCAGTAGCAAAGTGAAGGAGCAAATGAGCTACCGTTCTGTGTGCACATTAGCAACAAAACATGACTGACTGCCTCCTGATTGCAAACACTTTATTCTTGGTGACAGCATGGTAGGGGCACAAAGGATACAGTTGGATTTGCAGAGCCCAAGATGAGCTCTGCAGAACTCATAATTAGAAGAAATTGTCTTTTTGACTTGTGAGCTGAGCACATTTGAACTGAGATCAGTGAAGGGGAATAAAATATGAAAACCAATTATGTCATTTGAACCAAGTCACTCCCATGATTATAATCAACTCCCTGTATGGGCATAAAAAAGGTGAAAAAATGTCCATGTCAAATTATTAAGGAATTAGGGTGACCAGACTGCACTTAATGACTCTGTCACTCGTAGAATTTAAGTGAAGTTGTTTGATGGGATTCTGAAGTCAGATGTGCACTGAGAGGGATAATTGGAGCATGGGAGTGAGGATTTATGGTACCATTGTTGTAGAAGTCTCAGCTCAGGTTGTACAGTGCTGCACTGCTACAGCAGGAAATCTCTCTGCTAGCATGGGCTGGAGATACAGCAACTAAGTGTTTTGCAGGGCAGAATTCCTGCCATAAGGTTTTACTGTGGTGAAAAAGAGAGTTACACAACCTGATGGTCCAGTACCACTCCTGCTGTCCCAGCAAGTACACCTTGTTGGCAGCAAATGGAAGAAGAGAGGACTTCACTCAGAAAGAACATGAAAGGTCAGGTGAATGCTGCATGAAACACTGAGTTGCAATCTTCTTGTGAATGTGGCTGAGATCCAGCAGGGTCAAAGATCCACAGACGCAATCCCTAAAAGTGGAGATGATGCCAAAGATGCATCTCAAACCCACTTATCACCAGTCTAAGGCTGGTTTTCTGAAGGATGCTGAGCATCTATAAAGAGGTACCCAGTTTCCTCCCTAGAAACACATTCACATTTCTCATGTGGCTGGTCCAAATTCACCAATATTTTGTCAAGAATATGCCTATATGCAGCTGTGCTGCAGGCAAAAGAGAAACCCTGCCAGCAGCATGCAGCCCTTGCACCAAGCTCCAGCACCCATTTCACCATCATAACCCTCTGGAAAGCCTTGCGATGAGAAAAAAGCTTAAGAGCTGTCTGCTCTCTCTTGCTGTTCTACATGAACCAAGCCTGTGCTGAGGAGCTTTCTGAGCAGTGTTTACACACTTACTTCCACTAAGCCCCAGCAGCTTTGCTATCTCTCAGTGGAGATGTTTTAAGAAATACATTTTTGATCCTTTGTTAGCTATCCACTGGAGGTCTTGTGGAATCTAAATTAAATACCATTAGGAGACCTTTAATCTGCAGTGCTTCCAGTAAAACCAGATGGTCTCTCTTGAGCACACAGGCTCATTCACTGAAGACTCTCCCAGCACGCTTACCCTCAACACTGCAGCTTGGAAAGCGAGCCAGGAGCTCAGCAGGCTGGAATTGGCTGAGTTCCCCTGCCATCAGAGGGGAAAAGCCACTCTGTGCCAGCCAGCAGTCTGAACCAGTATTCCCTCACAGGAAGGAAATCAAGGAATTTGGACAGCTCTTCCCAGCAGACTGCCAGAATCATCTAAGAACCTGCATTGCTGTCTTCTGCTCACAAACAATTCAGGAGGACAGAAATACTTATGCCTGCCAAACTCTTTAATCTCCCTGGCTTAAGCTGCCTGTCCAAATTTGAAATCTGACTAGATTTTCCCCAGACTGCTTGTAACTGTGTCTTATCCTTTTATTAAGATGAGAAGGATTATTGGAAGCTTTTGTTCTTTACAAATCCCCCCGTGCAAAGGCAAGGTGGCACTTTAGATGAAATCTTCACTCCAGGCTGCTGAGATGAGAGATGCAGTGCTTTCCCACAAAGGATTTAGTGACACTGAATGCTGAAAACTGGTACAGCATTGCTGGGGGGTGGTGTATGATGCTATAGTCCCCATGATTGCTGTTTCTTCCTTCAAGTCTAAGAAGCTGTGTTACTTCAACCCCACAGAATGAGTCAGAAATTCTCATTTTTGGTGCTAGAAGCATAAAAATAGGCAAATTTTCATGTTAAATGGAGGACAGGAAGAGAGTTCCCTCTGACAACTCACAAACCTTGTCTCCTCTGAAAGCCTTTTCTTAGCTGCATCACTTGCTCTTATTTCAACTTGCTTTAGTGATTTGCAGTCATTAAATCACTCAGCTAAAACATGTATAAATCTTAGTGTTGAATCCCTACAAGCTAAATGTCTCTGGGGAAAGTATGATCAGGTCCCCCTCAGGGGGACCTAAAGGATATTTGCTCACTGGTTCACAGATATACAGACCTCCTGAAAACAGGCAGCAGGGACATTGGCTGGACAATTTTATCCTCAACAGAAAGGATGAATCTGGGAGGTCGGTCTGTCCCAGACCAAGGGCTTTAAAAAGCACCCAGCTTCACTCATGTGCACTGTCTAAGAAGCAGGGAATAGCCATGACACACATCCAATTCTCATACCTCCTTGAATCCTGTGAGAGACAAGGACTGAGTGTTCTGGATGGAAAAATAGATAAGGATTTGCATCTGCAAAATTGTCAACAGCTAGTAAAAGTGCAGGTGTGGTATAAGGGAGCAGGACCTCTCCAGAGAAACTCACAGACCCAGGAGCAAGGCATGCAGAACAGGTACTATGGTGAATCATTTCCTCAGCCAGTTTTTCCCAAGCATTGCTCAAAAGAAGAAAAAAAGCCCCTTTTGTTGGTGGGATACCCATCTGGGAGGTGTGCCAGTTTTGCCTTGGCCTCCAGGGAGTTTCTTAGCATTGGTGAGCATTTGAGGTTCTTAGATACCTTTTTGAAGTTGAGTCTTCATTTCCCTGAGTTTCCAGCCTCTCTCCTTTGTGTAGCCCTTTCAGACTGTAAACATTTCAGAGCAGGAAGTCTCTTTTATTATGTACAGCACCTAGCACCACAGAGCCCACTTGATGATGCCATCAAAAGCCCTGCTACATACCAGTAAGGGTGAAGAGGGATGCTGAATCAAAGGGGCTCTCATTAGCAAGCCAGGCAGGGAATGCTGGAGGAACTGCCACACTTCGTGACATGCTGCATATGCACCCAAGAAGTCAAGAGCTCCTTTCAAAGCTGCCTGACATCCCCCTGTGATCTGCTTGCAGGATGCTAACAGGGCCAGCAGGGAAGTGATGTCTGACAGGCACAGTTTCTGTTTGCTGTTATCACCTAGAGTGCATCAGTAGAATTGGCTGCTGGGTCCATCCTTCAGTGTTTGTCCATGCTCAGTATTTTCATTTTGCTGTGACAGAACCTCCCCTCCTAGGTAATCTTGGGAAGTTGTGGTGACTTTGGCTTAGTCTTTGGGAAGTCGTTCTGGGGCGTGTAAAGGGAAGAATCCCGTAAGTAATTAGCAGGAGGAACACGTGCATTGCAGATGGTTAATCTGCCTGCTTTCATGTGAACAAAGGAGAAGTCCCTTGAATGAAAGGAAACGGGTAACTTTAATGCAGGCTACAGTAAATGCAAATTAACTCCACAAATAAAGAAGCTTTTCTTCTTGGAGCCAAGAAAACATTTCTCAAAGTCTGTATTTTAAATATACAGTAATCTCTTTTATACCTCAGAAAGCTGTCCCTGCCGTGAGCAGTCTGATATCTTCCTTGCAGACAGTAATCAGTCCATCACCAGTGCTCAAGGATGAATATAAATATTTGATTGTTCTCTTTGTATCCTGGCACGTCCAGTTGCAGGGCTGGAACCAGACTCACTTCCCCAGCAGCCTGCAACCTGCCTGGCCTCAAGTTTAGGCTGGAGTCCAAGAAGGTATCTCACATCAAGCTCTGGAGCATCCAAAGACCTTGGTGTGGACTTACTGCCCTCCTAAGCACTAGGGTGTATCAAAATTTTAATCCGCTGATCCATTACACTGTAAAGAGCCCGTATCAATTCAGCTTGTTCCAGGGAGCTCATCCCTTGGGAGGGGCTGTGCACCCCTTTGAGGACACCTCAAGGTACTCCAGGAAAGCCTGAGAGCCAGGCAGAGGCAACAGCTTTAATCTGATGAGGGGTAGAACTGAGACAGAAACAAAGTTTGGGGCTTTTCTTCAGCAAGGATGCCCATGGCAGTTATAAGCAGCACTGCTGTCCTCTTCCTTCACAGCAGCACAGAGGCAGAAAGGTGCCTTAGTTGAACACCCTTGGGCTGAGAACAGATTTTCATGAGGAGAGCAAAAGGTGAAGAGGACAGCAGCCTGATGCAGCTGGGAGAGCCAGGTCTGTGCTTAGGGAGCAGCTGGAGTCACTGCTAAGGGCCTGACAAATGCAGATGCAGGGGAAGGAAGTGGAGCCAGGTGGAGGAAACAGGCTGAGCCAGGTGGCCCAAGAGTCTAGGGAAGCATTGCTTGAAAATATGACCAAGAGCAAAAACTCCCAAAGGGGTAACCCTGACCCCACTCAGCACTCACCAGCACCTTCACCCTCTACACTGCTGGTCCAGCCTGTGTGACACAGAAAACAGGCACTTCAGATAATGCAGGAGAGGATATGGAATACCAGTCTCCGGCAATTGCTAAGGTGGTCCCACTGCTGGCTCTTTCCAGCTGAAGTTTGAAAGGGATATGAAATCCAGAAGCAGTGTCAGGTATCTTAGCCCACTCAAGCACAACAGATTTATAAGTCAGTGAAGCTGGTGGTGTTTGTGAGGATTTGGTTGCAGATGGATCAAAGAAAATCCATCCCAGGAGAGAGTATTTGCAATGAGAAGCAGTGTGTGTGTGTGAGACACACTGTGAGGGAGCACAGTGGGGATAGAGAAAAGGACACAATGCAGAAGATTACTTTAATTTCCTTCTCCTTCAGGCTCTTTATTAACACCCAGCCAGATCTCTCTCCCTGGCTGTTGCAGCAGTGGTAGGGGCCCAGCCAAATGTGATGGCAGAGAGGTGCAAATCAGAGACAAGAGAGACCAAAGCATCTACACATCCTGCTTCTCTCACAGCAGCCATGAAATCAGGTGGGGCTGGAGGGGACATGGAAATAAAGGACCAGGGACAAGCTTCTGTTTCTTGCGGCCAATCCAAGTGACCTGCTGCAAATACAACCCTGAGAGGTGCTAATATGCAAAGATGTAATTTCCTGTTCAGTCCACACCTGCTCAAGTCTGCACATCACCTACTGCCAGCACAGCTGTGCCAGTCCAGCAGCCACTTGCCTCCAAGGCTTGCCTGCAAGGTGGCATTCATGGCCTCATCCTGAGCAGAGCACACAGGCAGGGAGGAAGGAGAAAGCCCACAGAAGCTCTGGCTGGTTCTGGGGTTTAAGTCCATCCTGAGGCTGTAGAAAAGGGAATCTTGTACAGAAAAAAGCAGCCAGTTTCAGCCCTCAGGTACACAGCTGCTGCATCAATGCTGCCAAAGCTGCTGCTTCTCCCTTGGCTAGAGAGACGAGGCTCATATAGACCAGCTGAACCTTGGAGTACTGTGCTGCCAAAGGGCTGCCAGTCTCCTCTCCCTGAAGCTTTTAAACTTTCAGGCCGTTTCCAGAGAGGAAGAGATCCTAGAGAACTGAAGTCCCCACAAATGTTGTGGGCTAGTAGATGTGACTAAGCTGAGGAGGGGCTGCTGCTATTTTTTCCACCAAGGCAGAGCAGCTGGACCTCAGCCCCTTGGTCCACAACAGAGAATACACACATATACACATGGAGACAAGCACATAGGCACAGAGCCAAGCTGGGATGCACTTTCACATCTTCTGGATGCCAGAGAGTGCAATTGTGAGAGACGGAGGCACAGGAAAGATGGCTTGATATGGGCTCAAAGACAGCTCTAAGTCATTTCCAAAATAAAAACACATATAAGTGAAATAAAGCCAGGACTGAGGGAGATGATAAGGAGAGGGAGCACTTCCCAACTCTCCTTGAGGTGCCTCAGTGGGTGGGCAACTGAGCAAGTGCCTGGAAGCCTCCACTCTGTCAGGGGCACGGGAAGTTAAAGCACCACCAGCGAGACAGACCCTGGAGTATTAGTGCTAATAGCCATCTCAACCAAATTAATTCAAATTGTGTTCAGCCGACCATGAAAGCGTTGTTGGTGGCAGCGCTTCCCCATCCGCTCACATTTTCGTGAAGTAATTAAAGCCATTAGAATGTAAACCAGCTCTTTTGGCTTGGGAAGGAAAGAAAGCAGGAAGGGAAAAGGGAAGTTGAATGACAGCTTAGCTAATTCAGCTAATATTCCCACTATTTCCATATATACTGATTAGTTCCCATTCTCCAGCCATTTCTACACAAATGCAAAGGCTCAGGCCCTCTGCAGAGGTTCCTACAGCTCCTTGCAGCACACCCTGACCCCAGCTCAGCATCCCCCTCACAGAGGATGCTGGCAATTGGGCTTTCTTTCTACCAGCCCTCATCTTCAAGCATTCATATCTCAGGGTGCAACTCTGCTCTCTCCCCAAACCAGGAATAGGTGGAAGGAGGGGAGATAGCAAACAGGCTTTGTGCTCAAAGGAAAGAAACCCTGCCATGAACCTCTAAACAAGTAGACATAAGCAGTAGATTTGAGGCAACCATAGTGCTCTGGAAAGTAATTTTGTGTCTAAAAAATCCTACACATGACATTCAGCTGCCACGATAACTGCCTCAAGTGATGGAGCTACTTCTTCAGCATCTTTATTTATTGGGCAAGCAAAGGGGAGCAGCACTGTGGATGGCAGATGGCCAGAGCTGGTATCTGGGGCTCAGTTCTCTGCCTGGTGCTGGCCTGCATGCCAGAGGGCAGGCAAAGTTCAGGGCCAGCAGGACCTGCAGTGAGCATGGTTTTGTGGCAAGGCCAGGTTAGAGAGAAATGAGCTTGAAAGTAGAGAGGCAAGAGAAGGAGATGCCCAGCAAGTTCAGAGGGTTGCAGGGGAGAGATAAAAATGGCAATGCCAGGAGGAGGAAATCCTGCTGGACCCCAAGGTCAGCTGTATCTAAGCTGGTCTCCACTCATGCCACTGTGGCTGGGCCAGTGCCCAGGACCTTGTATCCTCCCTGGACAGTGGCTGGGAGCTGCTGTCTCCATGAGCATCCAGGGCAGATGCTGCCTGCAGGGCTGGCTCTGCCTAGGTGTCCTGCTGCTCATGCAGCATTTTCCCACCTTCCCACTCACTTCACCACCCCTGCTGAAGCAGCCCTATGCCATAGCAGGTGTCTCAGGTTGCAGTGAGGACCTGGGCAGCACAAACTGTCAGTGAAGCCTGAAAAGCAGGACTAGCCCCACGTGCTTTCTGTGTGGGCTGGAGCCATGACAAAGTGCTGTGATGGATAAAGAGGGCACAACACAGTCATTCAAATACCTGGAGAGAAGTTCTCTGTGGAGAACTTCTGTGCTCTGCCTGTCTCTGGCTCTGTAGTCTTTTCTTTATCAGCCTGCCTCTGCTCTGTGTAGGCCATGTGGGGGTGTGAGTATTCTTACATTTATTTTCAAGGCAGAGGAGTTCAAGAGCATCTGAGGGACGTATTTTGTCTGTGTGCAACAGCAGTAATTCCCTCTTTGGGAGAACTTTGAAGGAGACCAAGGGGCAAGTAATTTTGGATGCAGCAGCTACCTGGGGGCTCTTCTGAGCTCATCCTGTGCTTTATTGGACCATCTCTCCCTTGGTGGACTTTTCCCAACACTTCAGAGCTAAAAGCCTGGCAGCACTACAGGACCCAGAATGGTTTAACCATTTGGGCCTGTGATCTCTCACATTGGCAGGTTGGAGCATTGGACTGAGAGTTCAACTTTCCCAAGGGCTCAGTCTACCTGAAGGATGATTTGCCCACAGACAAGCTGGGCTAGGAGGCTTGTGAGCACTGCTGCAACCAGCTCAGCTGGCTGATTTAGCATAGGATTGACCTAGGAGAATTCACATGGATTGTCCTGTGTGCCAGCACTGATTCACAGCAATGGGTAGCTGTGGAGGGCTACTGGAACTGAGTGAATACAGGTCAGTGACAGGATCTGGACTGAGGAGGTACTCTTTATCTGTATACTTGGACAGCAAAGAAAAAATCCCTTCAGGAAGTTAAGGAGCAAATTTACCTCTAGGATTACTGAGATAGCAGATACTAGTGCAAAATCAAAGGAGTTTGCCCAAGAAATACATTACTAGGGATCCCAAGGGGAGCAAGGAGTGCCTTTAGTGCAATCTTCAAATTGAGGTTCCCACCAGTAGCTGCTCTTGCACACATACCCTAGAGATCTTGGAGTAAAAAGCACTGGGAAGCAGCAGGAGGAGGAAGGAGCTGCATTTAAGTGGCAGATCTTTGTAGTGAGATTCCACTCCCAACTCCCCCAGCACAATCCTACTGCTGCTCCCACAAAGTGTGCCTTGAGGAGCACAGCACAATGCATCCCTTGCCCAGGCATTCATTCCACTTGGGCCTCCTGGTGTGATGTGGCGAGCAGCACTTTCAATCAGGCAACATTAAAATAAGAGAGATTAACTTTTCCATTGACATCAGCAAAAAAACATATAATAAAAGGAGAAGAAGAAGAAGATGACACCAATTGAACCAAATGGGCTAAATAGCATCTTTCACTCGGTTTTCTATGGGCTCCCAAAACTATGGGAGAAAATTGAAATCTGTCTCTTTCTGTCTCCTTTTCTTCCTTTTTTTGTAATAATTCCTGGTATGCAAGGCCTTGTGCCAGGGCTGGTATTGTGGGTGATGAATCCTGAGTCAGGCGGCGGGGAGGTTTCTGTCCTATCAGCGCACGCTTGCCGTGGTTTGGGATAATGTGCCTGCGGCTTGTCAGGTGCTGATGGGGAGCAGGAGGGGTGGGGGGATGAATGCATTTTTGATTGCTATAATTGCCACAGATTGGGTGCTTGAGAGGAGCTAATTAACAAGGAGGCTATGGGCGGATTATACTTGCAGAACAGAATCCCATGCAGATCCTTTCCCTTTGTGCCACATGTATGAGATCATTGGTAGGTGATTATGGCTGTGAATATGGTGCTAATTTACTTTGCACGTCTGACGAAAATCCTGTACATAATAACACGCGGAGGCAACTTAAAGTAGCCCAGTTCAGAGGGGAAGGACAGCGTTGCTGCTAAAACACTGAACCCAGAGCTAAGCTCCCGAGGTCTCCTACTTTCCCTGAGTAACCGTGGCCGTGTGACAGCTCTTCCTCCTGCCTCAGTTTCCCTCACTACCAAAGGGAGAAGGCGAGCTCGTAACTGTGGATGTTTGCAAGGCGCTGTGCACCCTGTCAGGGGAGATGCTGTAAAGGAAAGAACAGAAATATCATCCTGCCACGGGGGCAGATCAGACAGCACAGCAAAAATAGCAGCCAGAAAGCTGTGCACTTGGAAAAAATACACGTCTTTGTGAGGACTCTTGCTCTCAAAAGAAAGGAGTGTAAGCAGCAGCTCCAGCTGTTTCTGCAGCCTCGGGATTAGAAAGAACTGACAGGCAGAAATAGCTCTGCCATCCCAGTCTTGCTTCTCCAACCTTGTCTTACCTGCATATCTCCTACATTCTCACAGGCTTCCTGGGGCCCTGAGGGAAAAAGGAGCAAAGGTTTCTCCTTAAACATAGCCCTCATCCACATAGCTGGAGATGTTTGGGCTGGGGTTTAACCCAGGCTCTGACTTCAGAGCAAGGCTACATTTATTTTCCTCTCTGGTATCTGGGCACTCATGGTGTCTGAAAAGAAATAATTATTCTGTAGATTCTGTGCCAACACACAGCTGGAACATCACTAGCCAAGCAGGGAAAAGAGTTACTGGTGGTGGATGCTGAGCACCCATCCATCTATCCATCCATCCATCCATCCATCCATCCATCCATCCATCCATCCATCCATCTCCATCCATCCATCTCCATCTATCCATTCATATCCATCCATCCATCCATCCACCCATCCACATCCTTCCACCCACCCATCCCTCTCTCCATCCCTGCAGGTTTCAAGAATAGGTTAAACTCCAATACTCATTTTTATTTGGAGAGCTCGTGAAGGTTTGCCTAGGGTCCTTTCACTGCTGTCTGTGCTGGTAGGAGTTAGGCTGGGCAAGCCTGCAGGGCTTTGGTTTTTCCAAGCAGGAGCACTTCGGTGGGAGTCAGGCAGCTTGATTAAGTACTGGTAGACTTTTTTAGAAAGTTGCAGTATTCCTCATAAATAAATCAAATCTTTACATTCAAAAATGGAAGTGATATTTATAGTATTGGATAATTTTCACTTGAAATATTTTCTGCATTTTTCAATGGAATTTTTTGGGGTGGGGGGGCATTAAAGTCAGCATTTTCAGAGGAAAAGAAACAAAGCCATTTTCCAACCTTTTTTCCTTTAAAGTCAGCATTTTGGATTCCAAATTATATACAGGGATTTAGACCTCTTCCTTCCACAGATCATTTTACCATAGTCATTTTTTTATTAAGGTTACGGTTTCCATAATAATGGCTACCCATTGATTCTGAAATGAAAATATCACTTGCAGATCTCCTAATAAGAATACACTGTTTCATAATATTTCCTTAGTTTTATCTCATTTTGTGCTTATTTACTATGCTCTGCATGATGACTCCTAGAAAACAAATCTCCACAGCCAGCCTTCTCCTGCAGTCAAGAACTACTCACCTAAATTTTACATTTAAATTAATCAAGAGACAAAGCAATCTGTCTGCAGGTTTAAAAAGACTTCCAATGTTGGACTAATTTCAATAACAGGAAAGGGTTTTCTTCCAGAAAAAAAGCCCAAGAGGTGTAAAAATGGATTTCCGCTTCTATCATGTCTGAATTCGAGGAGAACTGTCCATGAATGAGAAGGAATTGTTCTGCTGAGGGAAGAGGCTGCTGCCTATTAGCAATCTGGGCTGGTGGAGTCCAGGGAGATAAACTGGAGAGGAAATACTTCATTTATTGAGAGACAGGATTGACTGTCTCTCTGAATGCTTGTAGACAAGATAACAATTGAACCTTGCCTCTGTACAGCTCCTCTGTTCCTACAGGGATAAGCACAGAACATACATGGACTGTCTCTCACTGCAGAAAGGAAGAGTAGCCTAAAACATGAAATAATACAGAGAAAGGAAAAAGCAGCCAGGATAAAACCCTCTTGTGAGAAATAACTTCTTGTCAAAGCAACCATTTGTGACACTCTGGTCCAGGTCCCAGTTTTAGTGCTGGCCATTTTCTGACAATGTCTCAACCCCAGGTTGTGCTTTGGACCATTTCAAACAATGTCCCTCATCACGCTGAAGTTTCTCTCTTTGAATAAACCCTCCATTCTTATTCTCCTCAAAACAAAATATTTTCCATCCTTCCACATCAAACTCTGGATATTTGCCTTTGGAAAGTTGGACACTGGAGCAGAAGGAAGGAAGGGATCAAACTTAAAACCCTGGAGTTACTTCCAAAGACAATGGGTGGGGAGCTCAGCAGGACAGGGTGATGAGTAGAAAGAGGACGGCATGAGAGTGTTGGCCTTTTTTAATTACTCATCTTGAAACACTGGCACGATTTGCCCTAATTTCTATGCAAAATATGTATCTCTGGTGCTGAGGAGAGACAGGTTGTCACAGATGTGGAACAAGCAAGGTAGAGATAATGGCAGAGCACACTGCTAAAGGATCAACATTAGCATATTGGCATTTGGGCTGACGCCTTATCTTGGGCTGACTTCTGAATGTAAAGTAATTCCAGGTACTCTCCTTCTTCTGGAGCAGTCTGTTACTTTATAGTTAGGATTGACTTTTGTCCTGTTGAGCTCTGCCTTCCCGCACTGAGTGACCAGAGAGGCCAAGCCCTGCCCTGGGGAGAGGAGGGGGCATTGGTGGAGCCACAGCCTTGTCTCCTGACAGCATTGGCGGGTACTGAGGTGAGGGGGTGGCTGATAAGGGACAGAAGGGGAGCAGAAGAAAGGCCCAGTGATGAATTTGGCACAGGCAGAAGTGCTATCCAGGCATGCAGGCTGGCAGTACTGGAGTGCACAGCCCAGATAACAAAGCGTCATCTGCTCGCGGAGCCTGTGACCACCTCCCCCTCCATGTCAGGGGGCTGCTGTCCCCTCTGCCACTGCCACCATCCCCATCCCCAGACATGGCTTCTGGGGGAGGCCAAACTGCTGCTCCAGCTCTGGCTCCCTCTCTCCAGCCCGTCATGATGGGTAGACAGCGTTCCACCCTGCTGACAGCTCTCCTCAGGAGATTCTGTGTCTACAAAGGGCTTTTGTCTCTCCCATCTTTATTTAAAGAAGAGTCCCATTAAATACTATGCAGTATTTATTGGCCAATGGGTAAAATGAGTGGGTTTCTTCATGGCTGCAATGATCATTTACGAAACTTTAGGGTCCCTGGTGGGACCATGGAACAGAATAAATGACCTCTTGCTAGTCATCATCTCCCTGGTTTCTAGGACTCTGCACCAGAAATGATCCAACTTCATTTAAGGAAAATCAGATTAAAAACAGATTAAAGTAAAAGCACCTCATGCCCCTGTTCTGATTTAACTGTGATGAAAAACAGACCATGGAGTAACTTCATAATGGGAGGAAGCTCATTTAAATATTCCCCTCCCAACAGAAAGAGATTTAAGAATTAAATGAATGAGGAGATTTTCCTTTTAATGAGATTAGCCTTTTATAATTGCTCATTATGGACCACTCCAGAGATTTGGAAGAAAAAAAGTTATACAACATACCTGGAAAACACTGCATTAGAAACTATCCAACCCTGCCCCTTCACCATCAGTTCCAAAAAGTGAAATTCAAACTAGTTTCTACTTACAAATCACTCCTCTCAAGTGGCTCCAGCTCCTCCAGATCCTCTCTGCAATTACTGGCTTTGTAAAGAAAGTGAAACAGAGGTTTGAGATTAGCAAGCCTTAATACATTTGCTAAAAATTCTCCCCTTTTCCCATGGAAACACATTTATTTTTGACTGTCAGCTGTCTGGCAAAGCCATGTGATTTCACTTCATCTTTCCACATTTCAGTCCTACCTAAAATAAAGGCTGGACAGAGCCGCCCCTTCTGGCTTGGAAATGCTGGCCTGATTCAGAGGCACTACAGGGAGGTTAGACCAGAAGTTTTGTGTCTGAACTTGAAGCATTTGACTCTGAAGTCCCAGCTTTGGGCTGTACAATAATATCAGAGTAAAGACACATACACATGTATTATTTCATCTGTCTCTGACTGTGATTTATGCTTAGTGTCAGGCTCTTTTGGATGAGCTGAAAGTAATACTCAGGGCAGGATTTTCTGACAAAGTGGGACTGAGCAGCTGTTTGCTCCATTCCTGTTGACAGCACCAAGCAGTAAAGGAGATCAATGGCTCTCTTTGTTTTCTCCATGTGCTGTATACTCACAATCAAAGTCTTGCTCCTTCTCCTTATCTCTTCAGCTGCAGTGGCTGCAATGGACAGGCATTTGGCCATGCTGGTGCACAGGCTTCAGGATGGATTTGCACCTTTCCCACTGTTGATGCCTTTCCCATCTGTTCCATTGGGGTATGAAAAGGTACTAAATGCATGAAAATACTCCATTCCTTGAAACTTGGCTGCCTTGGAACAGGCCATGTCCTACTCTCCTTGCAGTCAGAGGGGAGATAGGCACTTCCAGAGGATGTTCTACTCCACTCCAGGAAGGGGTTTCAGGGCAGATGGGATGATGATGTGGCAGGACACCACTTTCTCTTGTCCTCTGCTGCAGGACCAGCTCAGAGCATACTCCTCATTGTCAGGGCCTGAAGTCCAGAAAGCTGGATCCTGGACAGGATCCACTCAGTTTTGCCAAGGGACAATCAAGTGCAACCACACAGGCCCACTGACACTGGGAGCTCAGGCTTGGGTGACCACAGCCATGCCCTGGAATGCTCACAGGGAATGGCCAAACCAGTTCACCAAGGTCATCGGCCATTTGGCTCTCAGCAGTGGTCAGTGTGTCAGTGGCTGCTTACCCAGCTCCCAGAGCTGCTCAGCCCTCTTCTGTCAAATCATTTGGCTCTCAAGGCCATTTTATTCCAGTGTCATTTTGTTATCAGGAGTCAAGTTCACTTTTAGAGCTGTCAGTATTAGTCTACTTTGATTTATACTTCCTTTCCATTTTTGTAAAGGCAAACAGACAGTTTTCCAAGCATCTCTGCTACCCACTGACTGCATTCCCTTGTAAATCTGTACCAGAACCAGGCAGAAAGGGAAAATTGTCATCAATGAATCCAACCTCTCATTACCATCCACCCACCATCAGATACTGTGCGCTCTCTCCCATCTCATCAGGACTTTGGAGATAAGAGAAATTCAGCCTAACTTTGGCCTTGAATGCATACAAATAGGCTTTATGTTAATATTTGCAAATAACTTCTCAGAGGAGCAAGATATTTCCCAAGCTTCCCATCTTCTGGGATTCTCCAGGCAATGGAGTGGGACCAATGCAGTCATCAGCACAGCCCAAGGATGAAAGCAGAGACAGAATCACAAATATTTTGCTCAAATCACGCAGCTGATGGGGAATTTAGCAGCCCTGTGAAGACTTGGTACTCCAGAGCACTCTGTGGGCAGCCTCCTGAGTGGACCTGGGCAATATTATCTGGTGAATCAAGAGGGATGATTTTGTTGAAAACCAGACCTCCAGCAGGGCCAGAGCTATTTGAGAATTCAGGTCAAACGCAGAAAACAGTCTTGGTGGAGACAAAAGGATGGTGTTTTGAGACAGAATGTCAAAACATATTCTCTGTGTTTCTCCCCCCCATTACAAAGTAATATTTTTCTTCAAAAATTGCCCTAATTATCTGGAGACACTATAACAAAACACAGACTAAGAAATCCATCTGTACGGAATAGAGTGAAGATGGGGGCTGACTGGAACCCACATTTACTTCTTTGCTTTCGCATGGGGAACACAGAGGGCTTAGTGAGAAAGGGCTGCTCCCATAAAGAAGAAAAATAACCCCTTTTATGTCACCCAGATCACTCTCCACAGACAGACACTGACCTTCTCATGCTGTTAGTGAGACAGCTCCTCTCCCGGAGCAGGTAAGGATGGAGTAGCTGGGGCAACATCCTGTCAAAGACCCCTGTAGCTAAGCCTCCAGGGTGCCCATACAGACTGAGTTTGGAGGCTCCAGATCACCTTTTTTTTTTTTTCAGGCAAAGAGAAGAAATTGTCATGTTCATTGATGGGTTGGCAGTGTTCTACCCCCTGCCCTTCTCCCTTAGCTGGCTGCCTGGGGACTGACACCTCTGCTGGCCCCAGCCCCACTGCACGGCAGAGGAGAGCTTTTCACTCCTCCCATCCTGTCACCCTGGCACATCTACCCCTGCCACAGACATGGAAATTAAAATAATAAACAGAGCCAGCAACACTGAATGTGGAGGCTAATGTACCATAATGCTCTGAAACACAGGCAGCTGCTGCCTGACGCTGAGCACAGAGGATGTGTTAGAAAAATGTATCTTCCTGCGACAGCAGTTATTTCAACATTATCTTTCTCCTTTTTTACTTCAAATAGGACATTTACTTTCCCCCAGCTCATAATTTCCATATGGAGGAGAGCAGAGGGCAGTGGGGAAAGGCAGAGAAATTACACTTTTTAACACAGCCTAGGCTGGTGGGATTTAAATCATGGGAAAACAAATGGAATTGAACTGCCTGGCTGAAGTCACATTCATGTTGTGGGTATTTATGGCAATCATCACTAACAACAGGAAGAGATTAGATGTTGCTGAGAGCCCAAGTGCCAGCTGGGGAGCAGGGACTGACTCTGTCAATGTGTGTGATCTTAAAAGCAAGGACAGGACATGTGCCTGTACACACACATCCCTGCAAGTACCCACGTGTGTGGGGGATTGTGCTTGGTCCCTATGTTCAGTGGCCATTCCAGAAAGGCCTTTGCTGGGCAACATCAATTTCACACTTTAATCTCAACTTCCACCTGAGATTTGATGAGGAAAAGGGAGCTCATTTTATTGGAACTGGCAGAGAGTGACTACAAAATTAAGTTCAAATGTAGATGTGGGTGTACCTTGAATGTCTCCACCAGCAGAGACGTGTACTCATTTCCCAGCTAAGACTGAGTCTAAATAGGAAACTGTAATGGATATGGAGAGCCTTCTGAGATTGGAAAGGCAGTTTATCTCAGATCTCAGAGCAAGCTGTTTGTCTAGTTGACACATGCAAACACTGCTTAGGGTGTGCAATGTGTGGGTGGTACAGCCAGAGAACCTTACCTCTAGCCACTGCCCCAGGAGCCAGGTGAGCACACAGCATCCCTCACCTTGTCCCTGTCCCCATGCTTGGAATGGGTCAAGACACAGCTTACCCTTTCCCTGCAATGTAAATTTGACCAGGGATGCAGCAGCACCTAAATCCTGACTGCTGGTATTTTACTAACCTGAGCATGTACCCCCCGCCAGCTGAGCAGAACCCTAACGGGTCAGTTCCCCATCAAAACCATCTCATCCTTACTCTAGGAAAATAAACCACAAACAGCCAGAGCCATGGAATTGTTTCAAAGGATAAAATTCACTCAGAAATCCCCCTTTTCCAATTCCTAAGCAAACATGTCCGTGTTAATAAAGCAAAGTGCTCTCACCCAGAACAGCTCCAGCAGGGAAAAGCATTTTAATGGACTGACTGGGAGGGAAAATTGACTTGCAAGAAGAAGAGTCATGGCTGGGTCCCCTGAGCCTGGGTAGGGGCACGGTTTAGAGACCTGTTTTAATCAAATTGCTTTTAAAAAGCAGAAAGGGAAAAGCTCTCTGACAAATTTGACCTCTGGGCACCTCAAAGATGAGGGCACAAAATGTATGATATACTGGCTCAGAGGAAGGAAAATAGGGTGGGAATAGAGGGAGTCTCATCTTGGGAGTGGAAAGTAAAGGAGGGAAGAGGACAGACAGATCATCTGCTGGCTGGTGGTGCTGGATTCAAACCCACCTCAAGGCTGTAAATGGGACCCATAAGTCATCCCCAATGGGAGAAGCATCAGCATCCTGTTGGCCAGCTCCCTACTATGATCTTACTCCACACTTGGGTTTATTTGTGTTGGAGGCTCTGCAAGGAAAGACAACCATGAGAACTCACTGCACCTGGGGGAATCAAACAAAATAATTAGCAACAACATCAATGAAAATAAATTAAACATGTACAGAGGACTGGGAAATCTCCACTGCCCACCTCTGCCCCCTGAACAGCACTTCACAATGGAGAGGTTGGAGACAGTGGCTGATTTAAAAATCTCTGGTGTAATGTGGATATTGAAATCCCAGAGGCACCAAGCACATCTGCCCAGATGGGAAAATCAGAAGTTACAGCACTTGGGTGGTATGATAAGTCATTTTTTGCACCCCGAAAAACAACTCAATTGTGGGAGGAATGTGTCAGTTGTAATTTTGCAACTTAATGAAATAAATCAACCAGATGGAAAGAAGAGATGAAGATGAGCCCACACAGTCTCGTGGGAACACAAAGGCCACATGAAGCCAGCTGCTGGGAAACCAAGAGCTTGTCTGGAAGGATTGGGAGCCCCCTTTGTGGTGATGACAAGGAATTTCCCAAGAGAGGAAGCATCTTTGAATTTTCTCCAGTCACTGGGGCTGAGGTTTCAGGTATACATGGCCACTGAGACACAAAAGGGCAACTGCTTGCTCAGCTGAGCAGTGATATCAGGGGACTGTAGATAGAGCTCTGCTCCTCCTCACCTGCTGGGATGTCTGCTAAGGGGAGCAAAACCTGAAAACCTAGAAGGCTGAAATTTGTAGGATGAGCAGGGAGCAACAGCAGGAAGAGTCCAAGCCATGCAGAAAGTTTGGGAGAAATGGCATGGTTTAACCCTGCAAAGCTGAGGAGACTGCTGGCACCCTCCTGAGTCCAAGTCAACTGAGTAAACCCAGACCTGAAGAGTCAGATGAAGACTTGGCAAAGCCTTGTCACACAAAGGAGACAGAAAATGCATGGCAGTTAAATAAGGAGCATCTTTCCACAGCAAAAGCCCAAGACAGAACATCCTTTGGCCAAGGATACAGAACACTGCCATCCTAAAATAAACCCCAAAGGCCCACAGCACCCAGCTCTGCAGAAAGGAGACTTTACAGCAGCAAATTGATTTCCAGAGGCACCCTCATTAATTTTCATGGCACCCAGAATGTGCTTTTAGAACAAGCAGAATTATTAATGTTCAAAGTTACCCAAGCACTGTTGGGAGCACAAGGCCCTCTGAGAGTCAAGGAAGGGCTGACAAACTGAGGAAGAAAAAGCCAGAATTGAGAAAGTGCATTATTCAGGGTTCAGCCGGGCTTGTCCTTGGAGGCAGGCAGAGGGAGAAAAGTAGGGACCTTGGAGAAAAGGTCCTGTGCCCCCTTGATGGCTCTGCTGTTAGGAAGGAATAAAATAAAACAGACACTAAGCTTTTAAAAGGACAGAAAATTGTCTAATTGCACTAATTCAGGGCTGCCCTGCTTCTGAGCCACTCCAGACTTTCAGGGAGTGGGACAGCAGGCAATTAGGCAGGGCAATATATTCACAAGGGGTAGATCTCATCACTGGCTGGCAACACTGCTCTTGCCCTTGAAATCACATCTGAGCTTCGGTGACATTTCAGCTTATTAATGAGAAAGCCAGCCCAAGTTTCCCTGACTGAAGTACTGGTCCTGGACACACAGAAGCCTGTATCCCAAAACCATCCTAAATTATCTCCTGGCTCACACAAGAGGGAGGATGGCAGCCTTACAGCTGCAAAGGTATGTCTGTCTAGCTTTCCTCCCCCTGTTTTTGCACACAGAGCCTCATTCCCAAGCACCTCACTGCTTTCTGGCTGCCCCATGCCCGCAGCCTCCTCCTGCCTGCCCCCAGCTATTCCTAATCCCAGCCACTTCTTTGCATCTCCAAACACAGGACCCAGCCATGGCAAGCTGAAGGATTTTGCTGTGCCAGGGGATACTCTTTGGCTGGCACCACATTGCCTCTGATCTCGCCCCGTTGGAGCAAGAGAAAATAAGTACCATTTGTTAACATGCCAATCGTTCTTTACACTGGCTGATTAAAAAATAATTACCCGCAGCCATTATTGAGCACTCTTGCAAATGAGCTGTGGGAAGCTGTGACCGTGTGCTTAGCACACAGTGTGTCTTGCTTGTTTCAATATTATTTTAATTAAGTATCTGGGTAAAAGGCCTTTCTAATGTAACTTTCTTTTCATGAGCAGAGAGCAGGGCTCCGTGCCTGGCTGAGCAGTGACGGACTGCTAGAGCCCGGCATTGCTCCAGGCTGCTCCCACTCTGGTGACACAGTGGGACACCCTGCTCATTGGAATTCAAGAGGACTAATCTTAGGCAGACCCATGATGGGAAGAGAGCTCTCTTTTCCTGAGGCACATGGCCACAGCATGAGCTGTGATAGCTCTGACAGCTCATCACCCTGAGGCCAACCGGCTGGGACCACCTGGTTTGGTCTGGGATGCGGGCAGGATGGAGATGATCACCCAGGACATCATTTGGGGAAGAGGGACTTTGGGCCACCTCTCCTGCTCTGGCACACGGGACCAGAGGAGAGCTGGCCCTTTCAGCCAGGTGAGAGGAGAGGATTTCAGTCAGAAGAGCTCTGCAGGAGCTTCATCCCACAACAGGACCACAGACCTCCAGCACAGCTTCATTTGCCAGGGACTTCTTTTTATTCTTTCCACAAAAGATTTTGCAAATGGAAAAACAGAAGAGGTGGAGGAAAACCCACGTGTTCTGGTAGCCCATCCACCTCCTGTAGCTGCCTTTGTGCATGACTCAAAGCTATCACATCAGACAATTCCACCTCTTTCTTATTTACATGTTTTCCACTTTCTGCATCCCAGCTGGAGCTGTATTTAGCAGAGCACATGGCTACCATACATTATTTTTGGGGGGGTGTTTGCTCTTTCACATCAGCTTACATTCTCTCACGTAGCATTTAAGCTGCAGCACTGGTGTCAATTGTCTGTTGTTTGCAAGCAAATTAACCTGGCAAACAGATTTCAGATCCCCAGCTGGTGTAGAATGAACATGGCACTGGAGAAATTGAATTACTGCACAGGTTCAAGCAGCACAAAACAGCCCTAGAACTTCTTCTTGATTTTTCTCTTTTCAGGTGAAATTCCCTCTCCAGGTATTTCTAGGAGGATAAAAAGAAGGCCCTGAGCAGGTGCACTCTGAAGTCCCTCTCAGACCTGCCACAGGGAATTGAAGTTGTTCCTGAGGCCTGGGTTGAGTCCTGGTGACAGGTTCCATTTTGAGGGATGCAAAACCTGGGGCTAAATAAGATTATTGGACAGGAAGGAATTTTTTTCACCATGATAATAATTAGGCATTGGAATAATCTTCTCAGTGGCAAATTCCACATCATTAGGCACTTTTAACATTCAGCTGGAGACAGTGCTGAGCCATCTTGTCTGGACTGTGCTTTTGCCAAGAGGGTTGTCCAGATAATCCCTGAGGTCCCTTCCAACCTGGTATTCTCTGACTCTGTGAAGTTGTGGACAAAGGTGCAGCCATAACAGATTGTTATCACGTGGTGAGCTTGCAGAAGGATGGATAAATGATCTCTGAGTGATTCTTTCAGAGTCAGACCGGTCATGTTCTACTCCTGGGGCAGCACAGCAATAACACGGCTTTTTGATCAAATGGACACTTAACATTTCCCCAGACCATTCCTCTCTGTGAGCTGAGAAGTGCAGTAATTCCAATAGACACTCCAGCAACCTGAAACCCTGAGCTTCAGACTTGAATAGACTAAATAAAAATCAGAGGGCTTTTCTCCTGCTTCAACAAAAACATATGTTCTCACCAGACGTTTTTGATGGGAAAAAAATAACACATTTCCCAAACACCTCTAGTTACCGCCGACAACTTCATTTCCCATCTCAGACACTGCTGTGGCAGGAATGTAAAAAGCAGAATTGATTAGACCAGATTAGGTTAGATAGGGAGCCTGGTGATGAAAAGCTGCTGCTGCTCTCTTTGTGCCCATTCAGGGCCATTAGCAACCTCCATCCCTTTCACCCAGGGATGCTGCCCCATTGCTGAATTCTGCTCTAAGTAGCTATTCCATGTCTCTCAATTTCTCCCTACAGTCTCTGTTTTCAAGCACATTTTGCCTCCATGTGTCCTTCCCTCACTGAAGGTGGAGCTCCAGAAAAATGACAAGGAATTTCTGTACACACAATCTGACAACACACTTTGAGATCCCTTGGGATAGAGATTGCTAAATCGGTCTACTTTACTATCACAAGGATGATGATGACTATCCATTTTCCCCTGAAAGCCTTTTTTTTTGTTTGTTTTTCTTTTTTTCCTTTTATTTGAATGCAATAACACTCCCTTGTAGCTTCCCCCAGGAAATCAATCTTTCCAGTGTAGCTTTACACTGGGTCATCCAGACAAGCTGGAAAGAACCATTTTACCAGTCCCTCCTGTCTTCATCATAAAACTACTATATTTTATTTGCCAGTGCATTAGGCTGGCTGAGAGTGGAGCAGGTTGTGGATGCAGTGCAGTTTGCTCTAACTCTCTCCATTTTTTTCCTTTCCTTGGATAATTTCATGGTCCATTAGTTTCCTGTAGCCGCTTCCCACAAGCACATGTGCATCACCATGGTGTGAGAGTTTCCCTCTCACTAACACAGGCACCAGGCAGAATACACATGTAGCTGCCACACTTGCTCATGGGGCACAGGAAAAGCAGCTCAGCCATATCCAGAGCAGGATCCCCAGGGATGCTGATGCCTGGCGCACTCAGCACACACTGCCTGGAGGTGTGGAAGCGCTGAGCTAAACCAGTGCATGAGGACTGGTCCAGACTGACACTGCCCCAGCACAGTGTGCTTTACATGAGACCCATCTGGCACCAACTGCATTGAAAATACAGCAGGGAGAAGGATTAGAGGGTGTTTTCCCATCAGTGTTTTCCCACCATCCAACCCTTCAGCTACAGCAGGAGCTGGAGCATCCCATCACAATCCCTGGCCAGAGCAACCTCTGGGCTGCCCCAGCTCACCCTGAGAAGGCAACAGGTCCAGTGTCCACAGCACCCTGCCCTTGCAAAGAGAGCAGCTGAAGCCTCATTAAGACTCCTGCTCTGGAAGACACAATTCTATGTCTCTTATTTTCAAATCAGCTGGAGAAAAAAAACCTAACAAACAAACCTGTGCATGAGGATTTTGCAGCTGCATTTCACCACTCTGAACCATGCAGATTTGGGGACCCACTTGCCAGCAGTGAAGTCTGTACTCAGAAGATGTGAGACTGAATTTTCAGAGAGACACTTCCCTGTCCCTCATGGAAAGGCTGAGGGCAGCAGGGCAAGCAGCCCCCTGGACAGGCATGGTGTGGATGAATGGCACTGATGAAATTGGTGTCTCTCAAAAATGACAGCTTTTACTTGGAGTTCACTTTCTCCCTCTGACAACTGAACTTTGGGAAAGAAAAAAAAAAGGGGGGGGGACCAGAACAGAATGTGAATCCTGCAGGGAAAGGATATAAATAAACAAAAAAAACCAATCCAAACAACCCTTAACAAAACAAAGGCGGGGGGGGGGGAGATTTGATGGGTCTAACAAACAAACGAAGAAATGTTATTTACGGCATTATTGATTAAGTTTTTCTTACCAACACGTACATAAATACTTATCTCTCAAATGAATAAGAGGCTGTGTAATGCTGGAGGGAAGGAGGAAAAATATTATTGAAAACATGAGGGTCAGAGAAGCATCCGGCTGCAACAGATGCACCGAGAAGATAAACGAAGATGTCTTTGTCAATGCATTGGTCTGCCAAAGACCAAATGTGATAGAAGGCAGACTTTCAGGCACTAGAAACCATGCTTGGACTTTGATAACAGTGAAATAGAGACTATGGAGCAGATCCTCACCTGGGCTAATTCAGTGCCAGAACCCTCATCACAAGGCAGCCACATCAATTTACATCACCCGAGGATCCTGCTGGCTCTGGACAACGCAGCTCATTAGCAGCAGGGCAGAAGCAGAGATTTATGACAATCTCTGTAGGGCACAGGAGAAAAGAGAAGACAAAAATGAATGAGATCAAAGGAGAAACAGAGGAGTGGTGGCACTGACTCATGAGCGCCCCAAACCTGTCTGACTCCTTGGGAGCCATCCCTCCCCAGCATTGCCTTGCCTACTGCCACAAGGTGGAGCACACAGCTCCTTCTGGGACGGCTGGGACATCGAGGAATTGTGCCAGATCCAGTGACTCTAGATCTGGCCCGGGAGCCAGCCCAGTGTCACTTGTGGCACCATGCGAACCGGAGCTGGGACTCACACACACCCCCTCAAATGAAAGGGAGCAGAGAGGAAGGTTTGCTGTTTAGCATTTGGTGATATCAGCCCTGAAGCTCTTAAGCCATCTGAAGGCTAGGAGGGACCATCAGGATAATCTGTTCTGGCATCCAGCATCCCCATGGGATCACCTCTTGCATCCTGCCTGGAATACACATTTCCATTACCATGGCTTTCTCTCAGGGCAGCAGGATTGTCTCTCCAACCCACTCAGCACAGATCAGGTTTTACCGTTCTAGCTACATCTCTGCACCTGCCACCATGCAGGGCAGAAATGCCTGGACCATACAGGCAGAATTTTTGTTGAATAGGAAAGACATTGAAGTGCGTGTGTCGACAATGAAGTCAAGAAGTCATCTTCCCCCAGCATAGCAGCTTAGCAAAGGGGTGCTGGCTTGCAGATGTCTGAGTGTAGGATTGAGGGTGCATGTGCAGCTGGAGACACTACAGCTCCTCCAGAGAAGCTCTGGTGCTTCAGGTCCCAGCCATCAGCTCTGCCCAGCTGCTCCACCAAGCTCTCCCAGCAGGTCTGTAGATTTTGCTGTTATTATACACACACACAGACACACAGACACACAGACAGACACACACAGGGTGTGCTCCTGCCCCCTTTCCTGGCAGAGCCACACACAGGCACTGGGCTCTGCTGTGATAATGTCCCCACGCAGCATCTCGTACCTCAGTTCCTCTGCCTGTGAGCAGAGACACAAGGTACATCCCTGAGGTCCCAGGTTGGCTGCTACACCTGCCAGTAGAAGAAAGGAGAAGAAAACAACCTGCAGGTCTTCTCCTGGTTCCTCCAGCACAGGCAGCAAAGCTGCCATATCCCAAGGAGTGGGAGCTCAGGAGCTGGAGCAGGGCAGCCTCTAGTGGCTGCGAGCCAGGAAATGCGGTCCCCAAAGCCGAGAGGAGGGATGTCTGCTTCCCACAGCATCCAGCTGAATGAACCACAGCCTGTGCCGCTGGATTGCCCCATAGCCCAGAAATAGGGGTCCTCAGAATCCCCCTCCCTCTTTTACATCGCTGTCTCCCTGCTGTACAGCCACCTTTCAGATGCCACCTCCTGCTCCTCCAAACACCTCTGACCCCTTGCTCTGCCCAAGCAGACAGAGGTAGCAATAGACATGTCCCAGACCACATGGATGTGTCACCCACATCCACAGCACCTGTAGCATGGCTGGAAACAGCTCCATCCCCAGCACAGATCTGGCCATGCAGCTGATTGTGGGTAGATATCGGACCTGCAGCTGTCCAAGTGCTGGATCTGGCTGTGACAGCAAATCCATCCAAATTCACTAATGTTCCATCTGGAGAAGCTTGGTCTTTTCTACTGCAGGATGCTCTGGCCCTAGGGGAATCCCAGGGGCCTGCAGAGCATAGGAAAGTTCTCCCCAGGAGCTCTTCTGACCACTCCTATTCTCAACATTGCACCTATGGCCAGAAACACAACTGCCTCCTTTTCTGTCTTGAACTCCCTCTGCCAACAAAACTTTGTCTTCCAGGTCAAAGATTCATGCTCTAAAGTGATCCCACAGCTTCATCCCAGGCCTTCAGCCTCCCCTCCCATAAAAATGAGCAGAAAAACCAAGCAGGACAAAAATCCTCCTGGCTGCCTCCAGCAGCTTTTTGGCTTTACCTCAGCATAGTCCCATTCCCTGCCTCATCCCAGTTTTACTGGTGAGTCAGAGCTCTCCATTTAATGTCTAAGCTGGGGCAGGGATCAGGAAGGCAAACAGGAATCAGGGCATTTGTGGGATATATCAAAGGACATACACCCAGACAGACAAACATAAATCTGCAGATAAGGCAGAAGGGGTGTTATTTACACACCAGTGTGGGATGGTTTCTTGCCATGATTTGGATAAAACATTTTCCTGCCCCATGTTTCAAGGAGTTACTGGTAACAGAGCACAGCATCAGTGTAACAGGCTGCCTGCCTGGCTGTCAACTCTGCAAGCAATTTAAACACAATTTATGTCACCAGTACAAGCTTAAAATGAAAATGGGGTGGGGAGGGAAACCAAGAAAAGAGCTTGATACTTAAGATGGGTGTACCTAGTCTCATTGCAGCTGAGGAACTCACATCTGCCATCAACCTGCCCCCCTACACTTCTATTGGAGCACTCAGTCTGTGGCATAAGATTCAGGGGCATGACAAGGATACATCAAAAGTAGAAACAAGGAAATCCCTTGAGTACTGGAAATATTGCCAGGTAAATCACTTTCAAGAGTGCAAGAAGGTTTTCCTCTCCACCTTTGGCTCTGACCTTTTTACTAGGAGATGCAGCACAGGCAGCCATGCAGAGCATAAGAGACTTTGCTGATGCTCTGGACATCACATGGAAAGCTCTTAACTGCAGCAGTGCCAGGTTTTATAGCTCCCAGAGACTCAATATTTAAGTTAAGGGATGAACAGCTCCTAGCCTACACATGCTTATGCATATTGTAATTTCCTAATGAGAAGGAGATGCTTATTACTGGGTTTCTACAGAGGAGACCCTAATCCTTCACAGTGTCTTCTAGTTTGGAACAGAAGTCAGCCAAACTCAGTTTTGAAATACTGAAAAGATAGTGAAGTTGATTATGGTTGGGACTGGATTGTTACAGGGCTGAGAGCCCTGAGAACATCTCCTGTTACAGGCTAAGAATCCAGGCAAGCTGGGCTACATCCATGGAACGTGGATCACTTGGCCATAACCAGTCAGGGAGCATTGACGTATCAGACAAATTTTTGCTTGTTCTTGCTGAAGATCACCTTGTTCCTTTTTACTGTTTGTCCCTTTTGTTTGGGCAATAGAATAGCTAGAATTTTCCCCAGAGACCACTGGGATTATTTCTTAAAATTCCAGTTCCTTCTTGTTGCTACTTTATAACTATTCTATTCTGAAATAATCTCTGCTCTCAAAGTTGTGACACTTTGGAGTGACAGGTGACAGTCACCCACCTCAGAAATGCATCATAGGCAAGTTAAGGCTGCACAATGCCCAAAAGAGCACTAAACAAGTTATGGGGGAGGAGATGAAAGCAGGACAGGGACAAGATAAAATCTTTCTTCCCCTGCATTCACCAAGACATTTGTCCCGTCTTCACTGAAGCAGACCTTCTCTGACCAGCAGCACCTGCACCAAAGGACCTGAGTCCAGCTCCTCCTGGATAGTGTGGATGAGGATAGCAGCTGAGTGAAATGGTAGGTGTTTTCAGCCAGACTTTTGCCTCCAGGAACACTCAACATTGTCTGTGCTGACTCCTCAACACCAAGGCAACAGCAAAATTAATGGCTGTGCTTTTGAATGGGATTTAAACATTAATAATCAAGAGGGGACACAGCTCTGCAAGGCACATTAGCAGCCATCCAGGGCTTCACTTGGCTCAGATGGTTACAAAATGGTGTGTGGAACACCAGGTTTCTCTTGTGATGGACATCTATATGCTGGGAGTGGGATGGAGATGTGAGAGAGTCTGGCAAAATCTTACCTCAACTGCACCACATTGATCCTGTCTCCCCTTCACTCCCTTCCCTTAAAACCATAGTGGGTCGAGGTACCAGGTTTATCAAGAGCATGGAAAGATTGTGTTAGACCCACATCTCCCCTGATGTTGCACTGCTTTCCATTTCGCACACAGATTACCTGATATGTCCCTAAAATTTCCTGTCCTTCCGAGACTGTGTGTTTGGCTGTTTGAAAGTACAGAAACATTTGCCTTGATCAAAACAGGAGAGGGGCCAATGCAGTTTTGTTTCCATCAGAGCAGCTATCAAAGCTGTTCAGAGGTGGAGCAGGAGTTGCATCCAGCTCACCCTATTCATCTGACAACAGCATTGGGGCACAATAAAATCAGAAATTTGGTGGTCAAAAGGTCCTACCACATCTTCCCCTGACGTCAGTGCCAAGTCCTTTCCCCATTCAGTGAGACAAAGGAACCATACACCCTGTCCCCCTGTTCCCCTGTTCCCAGGAAGTTCAAGCTGCAGAGATGCTGCAGACAAATGAGCTCCCCAGGAGGCTGGTTTGGTCACCCTCAGCTCACACATCCCACACCTCGGTGTCCCCAGGCACTGAGACACATTCATTATCTCTACTGCTCTGTGGCAGAGGTGTTCAAAGGCAAGGCCTCCTGGCCTGGATCTGACAAAGTGTCCTCTGAGTTCTCCTTATGCTTTTCTGGTTGCTAAGCTTCTGAAATCAATCTCAGGCCACAATTTTCAAGCTGTGTTCTATGATTATAAGGCATAAAACATCCTTTTTTTTAACTAAAAGCTTAGAGCAACAAGAATCTGTCTGAATCCAGATTCCAAAGCTTTGGAACAAATGCCCATTCTTGCAAACATCACAATAAAATTATGTGAGCAAGCAATACTTGAAATAACACCCAATTTATCTTCCTATTTCCCCTGTGTGATTATGGCTTTCATTTTGCTGGGGTGAAGAACCTTGAAAACAAATGAGTCAGTTTGATTTTTGTTTCATGGAGGAGTTCATTTCCTGGCTCCTTTGCTCACTTGCAATGTTCAGCTGACGGTCTGCAGTTCTCTGAAAAACTGAAAGACTTTTGAAACTTTGGGCTTTGTGGGACAGAAGAGTGAGTTCCCAGAAACCACTTGCCACCCTCCAATTCTGCAGTGGCATTCCAGTTCCTGTGGCACCTGAAGCAAAGGAGCACTGCCCTCCCACCTTTCCTTCCCAAAACATTCCCACTGCTGAACTCAACACGAGAGACAACTGAGAGCCTCGAAGTCCAGCAGGATTTACCTGAGACATTTAAAGTGTAAATAGCAAATTAACCACCTCAGCATCACATGGTGTGCTATGGGGTGGCAGTGGAAGCTTGCAAGCACTTACTCCTGCTGTGTAACCCTGGCCACTGCCAGGACACAACCACAGAGCATTATTTAGCCCCCAGATTTTAAAGAGAACAGTCTTTCACCACATCCTGAGGAACAGCTTTGTACCCTTGGTCTCAAGCTTCTTGACTTCTTTTCAAGGTGATTCCACCAGGTGATGAAGCAATCTAATGACTGTGGAACCTTTCCCTCCTCCAGACCTTTGGCTATTTTCCTCCCTCCACTAGGTTTGTACTGCAAACAGAAGCCTATCACCCTTGCCAGGAGTTTAATTGTATCTCAGAGCCAAAACTGGCACTGAGCACTGCTCTCCATACCTGCAGGAGCAAGCCCTCTCCAGCCAAGGAGATATCTCCAAACCTCATTCTCCTCTCCCAAATCCTCAGCACTTCTTTCCACCCTTGAAGCACAGCCACACACTCACACAGTCTTGCCCAGTCCATGAGGAGATGTGGCCAATTTTGCATTAAAATAAATGTACGAACATAGAAGTTCTGATTCAAACACTTTCATTAGATTTAGTCACTGGCTCCCAAATACAAAATGATGGTGACACCAATTCCTCTTCAGCCCGAGTGACTAATTGTCACACAGAGGCAATTAGGCTTAGTTAAATGATCCATGTCCCTTCAAAATAATGGTCTGTCAAACTGCATTCGCCCAAAATAATCTGGGATTGACTTGACAATCAAAATATCTATTTCTTCAAAATTAATACAAACCCAAAGTTCCTTGTTTCTCCGTAGTGCAGCTGCAAAATAAAAGGGCTTTCTCGCTGTGCTTGGGGTAGGAGGGGGCACACCAGAGAGACAAACAGGCAGTAGAACGCAAGGAAAAAAGAACTATCACAAACTACTTGCTGCAGGCAGAACACAGCTGGAATAAAGATGGATAGACTGCTCTGGCCTTTAGAAAACCTACATCCAAAGTTCTCAGCACAAAAAAGTAGCTGGAATGCAGGAAGATGGAACAGACAGGCATTTCTGGTCACTTCCACCAGATTGTTACAGAGCCCCCAAGCCACCAGCCTGATCTTTCCTGGTTGCACCCTGGGGGTAATATTCCATTTCTGGGAGTTTCCCTCTAAAGAAGGCCTGCAAGCAAAAAAAAAAAAAATCTGTGGCCCTTGAGGTGATCCTGCAAAATCTAGAGCCTCTTCAGTCTTGGGAAGTGCATGGGCCATCTCATGGAAACACCTTGCAGTGCTGACAGGGACTGTATGACACAGCCTGCCTTGGGAAAGGGACACATAGGAGACAAGAGCAGAGTTTCTCCGGGATTCAGACAGCAAATTCCAGAGCAACCTGCACTTCCCCATCCAATATCCTAACCCAGATTTAATAAGGACCAACCCTCAAGTTTGATACCTGTCGGCGTCCACAGGGAGCTCTTACTAATTAAATATAATGGGTTAATTGGAAGAACCCACACAGACCTCCCTAAGAAGCAAACCCCAGGAATGAGCTCCCCCCATCCCTGTGATCCCATACCACCCCAAAAGATGGGTTTTTAGCACACCCACTACAGGAGTCACCCACATCCATGGGACCCCAGTGAAGGATGTCCTGGCGGTTTAGCTGATCTCTACATCACCCCCAAATTGTGCCAATGCAGTTTCCATCCGCTCTGCACAGCTCACTGCACCCAGCTCTGAAAAGGGAATGACAGAGTAATTACCCATGTTAATGGAAGCTAATATTCCATCCTGTCTGTCTTACTCCCTCTCCCCACCCCCGAGGGCCAATGGCAGAAGGTGCCACAGAGCCATCTAAGCACAGCTTTTAACTTGTCTGCATCTGCATCCCACTCACTCATACCCAGTCTTCCACAGACAGAGATACATGAAGATGGCTTTTCAGGGGCTTTCCCAAGTGGATTCTCACATGTCTGAGGCTGTTGAGTTCACCCCTTGGAGACACCAATTTGGGTCTTTCTCTTCCACCTTTCACTGAACTGAAGAGGAATTTAACATCTTTTAGACTATTAATTGGCTAAAGGTGCCTGGTGCTGGGCTGAGAGACAGGAGGCCAAGCCCCTTAGCTCATTCCTGGGACATGAAGCTGGAAATTAGAGATTTCACAGGCAGCAAATTACCACCTGGGAGGTAAGAAGAGTCACTGCCTCCTCCTGAAACATTGGTCCATCCCACAAAATTTCCTCCTCTGTGCAACTGCTGAAATTAGTGTGGACTGAGGACACAAGTCCCAGGGGAGACTGACCCTTATTTTTATGTGCTGGATGAGCCCTTGCCAGCAGCAGAAGATGGGGAGGGATCCCTGAAGTCTATGTGATGATGTGCATGTGACAGAAGGGTGTCAGACCTCATGATGCCATAGGTCTCCATCTCCTGCTCTTTGCAGTGAACTCAGCAGCACAGTCAGTAATGCACAGAAATAGCAACTTACTACTGGGAGAGATTTTTCACCAAACTGTCATTTCATCTGTGACTGTCTGGGCTGATCTGCAAATTATGAGTGTAAAATACCTCTGAAGGGATGTGGGAATAGAAACAACTGTAAAACTAAAAAGTCACTGACCTTTTAAGGGATAGTGGGTTTTTCATGCTAGCGCTCATAGCATGTTATAATCACTCTCCCCCAGCATCCCCTCCATGTCACAAGAAGATTAATTACTTGTATTCTCATTTTTCAAGGAAGAAAACTGGTCTATTCTGCTCTAGCTAAGCCCCTCTGCTCCACAGGTACCAGCAGCTTTAGCTCTTAGGCTAAATGGATCAACATGCTCACTTAAGCTCATGCTGGTTGCTTTCAATTTACTCCTAAATCCAAGTCTCCCTTAAAGCACACATAGTAACTCAGCCAGGCCTCCCAGCTCTGGGTCTCCATCCCCTGACACCCTGGGGCTCCCACACTATCCTCTTTAAGTTCCCAGACTTCAGCAAGGAGAAGAACCACAGCTGCAAGCACAGATGGAGGTGGGGAGGAAGGTGTTAAATCGGGAACTGCACTAGGTCTCCCCCTTCTGCAGTGGAGTCTTCATCCTTTATTTATGGGCCAGCCTTCTCTGGATACAAGACATTTAAATTTTTCAGCAAGGTCTATGTCCCATCACCCAGGGCAGTTTAAATTTTCACTCATCATGCACAGACATCGGCACAGGCATCAGCAGGGGGATAGTAATTACAGCAGGAAAAGGATGAAAATAAGAGTCAGTTCTGAAATTATTATCCCCTATGTAAAATGGAATGATGTACATTTTACAGGGTGAAAATGATCGGCCTGTTGCACTCAGCCCTGCCTGAACAGAGCAGAGACTTTAAAGGAGCTCCTCATTAAGGTGTTGTCTCAGCCAAAGGACATCACTGCTAGAAACAGCCCCTGAACATGAGAAAGCCCCAGGTAGCAATCAGCTGGTTGTGAGCAAGATGTGGCCAACAACGTCTGATTCCTCACCAAAAGGCAGCCTAAGAACAGAAAGTTCTTTGGCACAGGGGTCTCCAAACAGCTGTAACATGGGATGTTTCCACATAGGGTGCTGGCATCTAACTCTTAAGGGCTCAAATTTTCAAAGATTTGTGAAAACACAGTTCTGAGACAGCAGGAGAGTTGTTACAGTCCACAGGAAGTCCTCGGGCTTGCTGCCTCCTGGCACCAGCCATACCAAGAGCAGAATCCACCACTGCCTCAGCTGCCAAAAGAGATGCTGATCACCAGACCATTAGGCATGCTCAGACAGATTGGCTTTATGTGTCAGAAATGGTTCAGGGTCCCAGCAGAAGCTCCTGGGCAATTTGCAAGGCTCAATATAACAATTTGCTTGTGGATAATGGGAGAGAGAAGAAATGCTGGCTGAGTGCTACAGAGGAGAGCTGGTCATTGCCTTGCCATCAAGGCATCACTCCAGGTAATTTTCCCAGATTTTATTTGAGTGGCTGTTATTGCTGGGGAAGAAGAGACAGCCTTTGAGCTGCACAAGGACATGTGCCCAGCCAGCAGGGAGGGTAGAGAGCACAAGGGCTCCAATTGCCCCCACACACAGCAGGGCTGCTGCAAGGCTAGGAATGGAACTCCCACATCACAAACCCCCATCCAGGAAACCCCAGCTGCTTTTCCTTGCATTCAAAGCCACCTACCCCCATCCAATGGAGTGCACATTTGCCTCTTCCCCATCTCTCCCAGACACTGCCCCACATCAGAGGGCTGCCCATGGTCACCAATTGTTGTGGATTCTCTAACAGCACAGTCCAGAGGAGTCCTACACAGAAACTTCTGCTCACACACCACCATAGCAGAGGGAAAGGGGATGCCCCTGGGAACCCCACTTGACACTTCTGGAAGTGGAGGCAAAAATTTTGTTTGTTTTTTGTTCATGCACTGGAAAGCCTCTAATTGCACTAGACTGTTTCTATGAGAAGGATGTAATTAAAAGTGAATGGCTCCAAGTCTTTTATCATCATGAATATTAAATAAAGATAAACACTACATCAATATTAATTTAAGCAGAAATAGAAAAAAAAAAGGCAGGACTTGATCCCAGTTGACACTTCAGCATTTTATAGATGAAATTACACAGCTGGGGGATGAAAAAAAGACTCCAAAAACCAACCAAACAAACAAAAAAAAAACCCCACAAAACATTTCTGACCTTGGCACAAAGCACATGGGACAGGCTGGAAGTGACAGCCACCCCATGCTGTGCCCCTTTATCACCCAGTTCCCAAAGTTACTTGCTTCAGAGGAAGATACAGGATATTCCCAGGCTGACAGGTCCAGCACTAAGTGCCCAGAAGCTGGGATTCAGCTCAGCTTTGCTCACAGCATTGGTGCACAAGTGTTTGTTGGAGTCACTCCATGGATGCACAGTCCAAACTGGATGCTCTCATTGACAACACCAAGAGCCCATCGTGCTCCAGTGCTGCTGTGGAGTGATCCAAACCCTGTTAGGTGGGCCAACCCCTCCCCTTGCAGTCTTCTAACACGTTCAAGATTTTTCTCACTTGGAAATTGATCTAAAGTCACATTTTCTATCCATCTTCTCCTTCTCTGTCCCTGCTCACACCTTTTGTTTCTCCTGTCAGCACTTCCCCAGCACTGATGAGACATGAAGCATATCTCACCACCAGCACCTGCTGGAGGCAGCTGGATGGTTTCTCAGTCTCTTGTTAAGGCTGCTGGAGTCTCATCAGTGACCTGTCTGTGTGGGTTTGGTATCTTTATTACTCTTTATAGCATGGTAGCACACAGGATCTTCACCCACCTACACTAGCTATAGACACAGCCCATCCCCTGCACATTGTACCTCTGGCCTCCACTCATCACAGACTGGCTTGCCCCACAGAGCCCAGACTGAGAGCTGAACAAAGGTTTGTGAGTCCCAGCTCAGCCTCCACAAGTACTAAAGGATACCATTAAGGAGAAATCAGACATAGCTGGCTTGCAAGGAAGTCCTCCTTGGCAAGTCAAGCCTACATCCTTCTCCGGCAGGAGGTCACAGGTACCCCCACCCACATCACCAGGCTTTCCTAATGACCAGGCACACCACACCTCACCCAAACTGCATCTCTCAGCTTTCTGAGCAGCTTCTCACACTCCTGTGTACCCCAAGCCTGATGGAAACAGCAGAAAAGGGATACTGAGCAGAGGAATCATGGGGAAAGTCTTCCCAAGGTCCAGGATAACAAAACAACTCTCAGCTTCTCTGTAGCTGTTTATGCAGTTTCTAACTGGTCTGAATGCAAAACCAGTGCCACTGTGTCAGACCAGTGAGCACCATCAACCCCTGGCTTCCAGCCATGCTCAGCACCCTGCTCTGAGATGGGAGCACAGTCCAGAGCCATGCCCCGAGGCTGTAGAGCTTTCCCTGAGGTGTAAAACTGATGTTTAAATTTCCTCTGTCTGTAAGTAAGGGCACAGTGTGGCTGGGTCGCTGACTGATGGTGGCTCAGGCAGACACTGGCTGCAGGCTTCTCCCTTGCCCAGTCTGCCCCTGCCTCTCCCCTGCACTGGTGATGTGCTCTGGGTACCAGTGCTCTGCCCCAGAAGTGGCCACGTCCTGACAGCAGCTGAAATCACCTATGTGCAGTCAATTTGTGATGCTACAAATGTTCAATATCAATTTTTTGTGCTCAAATACACTCCCAAAGAGCTCACTCAGGAATGAATAATGTAGAAATTGCTCTCCACAAATTCAGCCCAGGGCACCATCCCTCTCTGCCCACTGCTGCCCTCAGGACTAACAACCCTCTGCTTTTCCCAAACCCATGGCTCATCTTCAGATGAATTTTTATGTCTTGGAGGGTCGGTTGGAGCATGAGTAAGAAACAAGATGTGATTTGAAAGACATTGTAAATGTGGTTGTCCCTAAAAGCACAAGCCACAGAGGATTTTGTAGATAACTAACAGCCCATTGCTGGGTCTCATATATCCAGGTGAGTTGTTGAAATCAACACTCCCCACTCCCCCACTCCCCACACTCCTGTCTCCAGCTCTGTGATCTATAAAGCTGTGCTCACCTCCAGCCTACAGAACAGGTTATGCATTGCCTGCCATTCTGCACACCTCCTAACGACCTGCAGAGGGTGATTAACGGGTTATAATGAGGGCAGAGCTGCTGCTTGTCGATAATCCTCTACAGCAAGACTCACCAAGCCCTCATGAAGAACCACAGCTCCCAAACTAGTTCAGAGCAGTGCACAGAGGCAGGCAAACAGCTCACAGTCCTCTCCTGCATCCCTCAGTCCCTGAGTCCTCTTCTACTCCTCTGTTTATAGCCACGAGTTTCCAGTCCTCCTATTGCTGCTCCAAGGGATGGCCAGTGGAAGGGTTAAATATCCAAAACTTCCTTGTGTGCGGGTGCTTGGAGGGCTGGGACAGCTGGCTTTTCATTGACCACACAAGAGACAGCAGTTTGGGCAGCACATTTACCAGTTAGTGACACCATGGCCTCGACATTTGTATTGTCACTGTGATCAGTGGCTCAGCCCTGGGCAGAAATTGAGGTGGAGGACATCAGGCCTCTGCCATGGATGTCACACTGTGTGAAAGGTGCAAGGCACACACCCAGCTGGGGCTGTGGGGGCCTGGGGGTCCCCTCAGCAGTAACACAGTGTGCACCAGGGTCAAAGGATGTATTTGAGATGCCTTCTACGTCTTGCAACATCCCCATACTCCTGCCTTGCCTTCCAGCCTTAGCAACTCTTCAGCAACCCAGCTGCCATGTCCCACCCCAGAAATGGGAAGCAAGAGGGATGATCCCTGGAGTGACTGAAAGGCCCTACAAACATCTGGGTTTCCATGCTGGCAGCAGCAGTTTCCCCTTGTAGCCAGGAGGAAATGAGTCACTTGGCACAGATATCTGTACCAGCTGCCTCATCACTGCCAGCCCCAGCACCAGGGCTTTCCCTACAGTTTTGGCCTCACCAAACCCAGAAGCAGTGGATGTCACCATGACATTTCTCCGTACACCAGACCTTCTTTGGGTCATTTTCTTCCCAGGCCATGTTGCTTGAGATAGTCAACATTGTGAGGACATCACCAGCCTTACAAAATGCTTCCTACCACGGGCATAGACAAATTTGCATTGTTCATGGCACACATGGGATGTGTCCCCAGCACCAGTGACACACAGCACATTGCCTGCCTACCACTGCTACACCAAGGACCAAATGGCACTCACAGGAACCACCACTCATGACAAATTGTTCCCCAATCACCATTCTACTTGGTGCCATTATAACCTAGACCCCTTGGAGCAGGTGGGCCCAAAACAACACTCTCAAGGACGGGATTGTGCATTACTGCAGCTAACAAAGACCTGCAGGCTTCCACATCCATCACATCCTCACCACCATGTCCAGAAGTAACTACAGCCACCCAGGATAGAGGGTTCCCTTCAGAGAGCTTCTGGTCCTGAGAAAAAAATGGACATTCCATAGCAGGAAGCTTTGGGTTCCCCAGGGCATTGATTCTCAGGCTTCCCAAGAGGAGAAAGAGGCTGCATTTAGGGTAGAGAGTGACACACCTGGAGCAGGGGCTGCAGACCTGGAAGCTACAAGCTACAGGGAATTACAGTGAACCCCAGGCATGTGAGCAGGGGCTGGTGCTATCAGAACCAGCAATGACTTGCATCATGGTCCAACACCTACCAGTTTCAGCAAGGCCAAGCTTTTGAAAACAAAAAGAAAGAGAAGGGAACAATGCTCTGAGATTTTTCTGTGTCTTTTTTCCCAGCAAAGCAAGGTCCTGCAAACACACTGTTGGCTGAGCTCAGCCAGCTCACGTTATCTGTGCTCAGCCCCCTCCAGCACCATGGATTTGCTATCATCCCCTGCCACCCACACAATCACTTCAGTCACACCACGCTCTGTCCCACTGCAATTTCACAGCTGTTCTGTCAGGGGGAAATCACAGCGATTTGAGCTTGTCTGAAAGCATTACAATTGCACTCTGCCTCTTACAAGGACATTGGTCTGCACATAGGGATTGGTTGTGAAGGGTTGTGACCCTTACAGGGTGCAGAGCTCTCCAGTGACTCACTTGTCACCAAGAAAAGTGCTTGGACAGACAAAGGATGCTGAGTCTGGGTGCCTGGGGATGGAAAACAAAGCCCTTCTCATGCCAAGTGCTCCCCTGAACTGGGGAGGGTGTGGGGCATCAGGTCATGAGGCAGGACCAGGTTTCAAAGCTTTCAAAGGCTGCCCCTACCCCAGGTTTTCCCTGGATTGCTCAAAATAAATTTCTGAGGTCTTTTTCCCCCAAAGGTGTGCAAGTGATGCTCTGCTGGCTGTCTCTGTGAGTACTAAGTGCCTCAGCCCTTCACAAGTCTTGTGCTTGTCCTTCAACTGTGGCGTAGGCTCAGCCAAGCCTGTATCCTGCCAGGTGGACAGTGCCTCAGCACCTCAGGTCTCACACTCTCAAAAGCACTCATGGGCTTCCCTTCCAGTGGAACATAAAGGGGAGCAATGACAAAACATCCATCAAAGTCAGGCCCAGCACAGTTACACAGCAGCACAAAGTCACAGATCTGGCAGCTGTCAGGAGCCAACAATGCAGCAGCTGAGATCTAAAAGAGAAGAGATATGTTTGACTTGGCCAGTGTATGACACTACATTCTGATTTCTGGTTTTATTTCAAAGTTATATGCATTTCTTTTTCCTCTGTGCACCCTCTTGGGGTCACCCAAGCATTCCTCAGTTTCAGCAGAGAGGGGAATGTCTGGTTGCTGAAACAATCCTGATCATCTTTTGCCAGTCATGAACGTGCTGTGAGTCAGGTGCCTCCCACGACTTCACAGTCTGCATGTAGAGGCAGAGGATGGGACAGAAAATGGGGGAAAGGGTTCAATATTTCCATCTGCAGCATTATGAATCTAATTTTCTCTCACAGCCGAACAAAGCATCGATTTATTGAATAACCACTGGGCTGTGCTGACAGCGCACTAGATTTTTTGAGGTACCTGCCAGTGGAAGCTGTGTGTACCTCAGCAGGTCACCTCTGCAAGGGACTGTGGCATCAGCCTCTCTGCAGGGCAAGTGCCGGAGAAGGGCCAGCACAGCCCGGGGAGAGAAGGGAAGTACCTGTCCCAAAAGCCATCTCGCCTCTGCGTTTTGCCCTTATCCAGTCCCCAGGACAGAATCACCCGTGGGAGCCGCTGCCAGGAGGTTTTGAGAGCGCCCGGAGCCCGGCGCATCCCCGTGTCGCTCCGCGCAGCCCCAGGCAGAGGCTCAAGTGCCATCTAGTGGCACTCGGGGCCCGTGGGACACTCGGGTGTCTGTCCCCAGCTCCCCGGCAGGGAGCCCTGCCCTGCCCATGGCCCCCGCACGCCGCTCCCAGCCGCTCTCCCCTCTTCTCCGCAGACACCCTTTGCCATCACCCACAGCCCTTCCCCACCTTTCCCTGCTCCCCACCTTCCTTCTTTGCCCGTTGTCTCACATCCCCCCCTTTCCCACACATCCTCCCTTTCCTCCACGCCGGCTCTGGGCTGTGGTCACCTCCCCTGGGCTGTCACACCGAGCCGCAGGCTCTGAGGGCAGGCACTGCAAAGCCGCTGGAGGACTCATCTCTTCCCAGGCTCACAAAGCAGAGAAATTAATTTGGTATGGGACTGTTCTGGGTATCTGCCCTGTTCACGCTGCTGAGTGTCTCTGTTGTCACCTCCACGCCCTGTCCCCCCCGGACATCCCCAAGGTGACTCTGGCCGCCTCCCCAGCACTGGAGCTGCAGCAGAGGCGCTGTGGGTCTCCCAGCAGTTCCCCAAGGGTGGCTGCGGTGGGACCTTGTCAGTGGCAGGAGCCACGAGGGGGCTCCAGGAACACACCAGAGATGGGGGAGAAATGCCAGGAACAGAGCCTGCATCTCCTGCAGGATTGAGGAGAGCTGTTAAGACCAGAGCTCACACTTCCTGGAGAAGGGGATCTTAGCATCCCAGGTGGAGGAGAGCAGAGGAGATGCCACAGCTCAGACCAGGAGCAGGATGTGCCAGCACTTTTGTCCCTGTCACATCATGACAAGCAGCAGTGCACACATTGCAGTGTGCCCAACACAGGGCCTGAGGGAGGCTGTGGTGTGGGCTGTGCTGGCGTGACCCAGAGGGCAGCACGGTCACAAACATTTGCAGAATATTGGCTTTCAGTGTATGATCATTTATAGCAGTCACAGATTCATCCCACAATCTTATTTCTGTGGGTTCACACTTATCCCTCACATCTGTTTTATCCCTGTCTAACTCCATTCAGTGTTGGGATATTATTTCAAGGAGGTGAATTTGTCCGCAACATTAAAGAAATGCTTTGGACAACAGTGCTGAGCTCAAACTTTGAAGAACATCATGGACATGCAGTAGTAATTCCAGAAATGTTCTCTCAAAGTATCAGAGACATCGGTGAGAAAGCAGTTCCGAGCCTGTTTGCTGACCTGTCACAGCCTAACTCCACTGTTCCACCAGCACCTGGGGAGGAAAACAGTCCTTCCAAAAAACTCAGCATGTCCACTCTGGTCACTGCATGGTGAGACCTCAGATAATATTTTTGCAAGTGCCCCAATAAGGTGGGACAAGCCTCCACAGCCCTGGCATCACTGATATCTGTGAGCCAGCTCCATGTTTCAGGTCAAGAGCAGGTAACAGCATACATGAGATCCTTGCCTGGCACCCTGCCTGGATAGCACAGATCCTTCTCTGGTGACCTTTTTTGCCTTTAGTCTTCATGGACACTTTACACAGCCATGTGAGTGGCCAGGCCTGGCTATGATGAGCCCTCCTCTCTATCAGATGGGAATAACACTGGAGAAGGGATTGCAGCTTCTGCATCTCCTTCCCTTTGCAAGTCCTCATGCAACCTCCTCACCAGCAGACACTGCAGCACAGGGCTTATGTTGCTACAGAGGGCAATCAGGGCTGATCTGCTGTAACCCAGGCAGGCAGTGCAATTAGCCAGGCCAGCTCATTAGGGCTCCAATAGGACTCATTTGGAGATCAAAGTCCCTTACTAGAGGATTCAGCAACGTAGATGTTGGGGCTGGAATTTGGAGCAGGAAGCAGTGGAGATGTAGGAGGCTGCAGGTAATTTTAAGCACAGCAGAATTGAAGTTGTGGCCATGCAGCCACTGCCCCTCAACTTTCTTTAGGAGCCCACAACGTCTGAGGAAGATTTGGCTAGGAAAAACTGAGTCCTGAGCTGGTCAGCATGAACTTTCAGGAGGATACAATTCTGCACACCAAATGGGTTGGGGAATGGGGACAAGCACTGGATCAAGGAAAATGCCTAGGATTTTCCTTGGGGTTAGCAGGGAAATCAGCTCAGAGGGCTGCTGATGGGATCTGCAGTGTCCTGCCTCTTGGGCATCCTCTCCTGCCTTCCAGAGCCTACACAGTCAGCATGGATGCTCTCATCCCATGCTGCATCCACCAGCACGGTCCAAAAACCTGCAGAGCTTCTGTTACCACCTCACACTTCCCAGTCCAACCTTGAAGTGTAAACACTGACTTTGACCCAAGGTGATCTGTCTTGAAAGAAGTATTGTCAGGCAAAAAAAATCTTACTTCAGAATTAATATTACCCCTGAATCAGAGAAGCCATTCCAAAGAGCTATAGAAGGCTTCCGTGATGGAAAAATGAATGCATGAAGGACCCACCCTGCAGAAGAGGCCGGGAAAAAGTAGATCATAATGTTTTCAGGGCTCAGACAAGACCACACTTGCCTGCAAAAATAAATCCTTGCATTTGACACATTGCTTACATATTAATTAGTTTGATCAGCTTGCCTGGGTGTGTTAGCATGAGTGAGAGCTCATGTCTATTTAGTGATAAGCTGTTAAAACTTCCCAAATAGAGCTACAAATTATGTCAGTCTGAGATCTTCCCTTTACTCAGGCCTTTCTCTTGTTTTTCTAGTGCTTTTCCACCCATATTTTTCTGTTTTATTTCACTGTGTCTCTTAGTATTATTTCTTTCTCAGTGCAGAACCAGAGACTCATGGGAATGAGAGAAGCAGCTTCTGCAGGGGAAGCCAAGGAACCATAACCCTCCAAAACACCAAGACAAGAAATGGAAAAAGAAAATTTTACTTTTTTCACTCTATCCCCTTTCTTTCCAGCTTCTCTAGGATTGCTGGAGGGGCAAAGCCTGTGCAGAAGCTGGAGATACCATCGCCCCTTTAACAGCAGCACCACAGCCTGACATCAGCGAGCTGTGGAGTCCGGGAGGGCTGGGAGCTGCTGCTCCAGGAGTGGTGCCAACACATCCCTGTCTCCCTGCCTCTTCCCAGCTCTTGTTTTTGTATGCCTTTTAACATGCCGCATGTGTATCGTGCCTGCCAGTGAATATCTGCGGGGTTTACATTAACCAGCTCAAGCTGAAGTTGGTAAACAGCTATTAAAGTTTTGCTCCTCATGTGTCCAAGGAGATTTCTGAATGAGGGAGTCGCTTGCATCCTTTGACGTCCTACGTGCTATTCCTTTATTTGCAGCCCAGATAGATCTTCCCACTTAGCTATGCAGACGGGAGTTTGGGTTGGTTTGTGCCTGGCACAAGGAGGGGAATCTCCCGTGGCTTAGCGGAGTGTGTTCATGTTTTTACCTGCTTCCTGAACAGGAGGGAGTCAGGTTCAAAACCTGAAACTTTAGGGTTTAAAGTTTTCACTCCTGAGCAGAGTCCACTTCTAAAGCTGCTCTTTTGCCCTGGAAGAAAATACTGAATCTGGCAATTCCTCAGTTCTACAGGAGGATGCCAATTAGGGCTTGATTTTATTCAGACTGTCACAACTCTAAGGTTTCTTGGAAGCCAGATCCCATCCCAAACGCTGCTCTGCGCTAAGCAGAGATGTTGAAAGCAATTCCCGAGCGCCAGTCCCAGCGGCAGCACCACCACTAAAGCTATTTATCCCCGCACAGGGTTGTTTTTTGGTTTGTTTTTTTTTTTTTTTCACACATTCTTGCCTTCTGTTTGTGCTGGAGCCTCAGACCCTATTGAGAGGCAAATTTTAGCCATCTGGCAAAGCAGGCTGTGAGGGAGAAGAAAAAAAAAGAGAGAGAAAACACAATGTGCATGGGCACACACACACACACAAAACTCTGGAGATTAGGGAAGACAAAAACTCCGCTGAATGCTGGAGCGCAGGGCAGCCCCGCGGCGGAGAGGAGGGAGAGGCGGGCGGGAGGAGGGCTCGGATGCGGGCAGGTCTGCCTGCCTGCCTGCCTGGATGTAGGGATCGGCTGCAGGCACGGGAAGGCGTGACCTGCATGGAAAATGCCAGACAGCTCCAGACGCACACACACATAGGCGCACACACGCTCGCAAATCTCCGGACAGAGATAAGGCGGACAGCGGAGCGCTGGGAAAGAGGCAAAGCCGTCCCCAGCAGGCGAGCCGTCAATCCTCCGCACCAAATCCGCCGGGAAACTGTCCCAGCAGGAAAATGAGGTGAGTAGCTCCGCTATGGGCTGACCGGGCTCCCGCACGCCGTGGTGCCGGGGCACGGCCGGGCAGGGGGGGCCGTCCTGCCGAGCGAGGATTCTCGGTGATGATCGCGGCTCCAGCTCCCCTATCCCTGAGCCAACAAGGCAATGCTCCCGCCCCGGCTTCGTGCCGCAGCCCAACTCGCACGCCGGCATCTCGGCAAAGCCAGAGGGACATCCTGGCATGGGCACCGCTCTGCCGCGGTCAGAAAGGTACGAGCGAGGTGGGACCTGCTGCACGGGCTTCGGGATTCTGTGCACACCACGGTCATTTATCACTTTCACACGAGGTTAAGACTTTCCTGTCATGAGGAAGAAGTTTGATGCTGTTTTGTCTCCCCTGCTCCGGGGAAAGCAGAGCTGCACAAGAAAACAGCCTGTTGAAATGGAGGAGGTGATGCCCATTTACCCCAGCTCAGCATCCAGCCTCGTGCATGTGCTCTGACCAGAGGAGTAACAGTTTTTCCCTTCACACATTTTTGTGGTTTCAGAAAAGTTGTCAGAAAAGGGCATGTTCAACCTCACTCTGCTTGAAAGAAAAATCATTCCAAATTTTTCAGCTCCCATTTACTTTTCTTTGTAATGAAGAGCTGAGAAAAGTGATGGCACTACACAAATGAACCCCAGAAATTTACTGCCCTGGTTTTGAAAGAACACAGACAGGTTAAAAATAATCCACTAATGCAGCTTCAATTTCCTCACCAGCAAACCTAAATCAAGCCCTGATTTTGAAACCAGGTGTACATGTATATGTACATGTATATGTGAGTAGTTCCAATGTCTGTTGTACACACCTACAAGCCTTTGCCAGGCCTTAGTGCCTATTTTAGAAATTTTAATCTCTAATGGCTCTTTTTTCCTGCATGTTTCTTTTCCTTCATATGCTCCACTATGTGTAAAGAGCCTGAGGTCTGCTCCTCTTTCTGGGTCCTTTGCAATAGCACAGGCTTTTGTGTTCACACCTCCAGCACGGGTGGTGTCCTCTCCTTGCACAGAGGGATACTCAGTTTATGCTCCCCTTCATGTCAAATGAAGCTCGAGGCTGGTGTGAATTCAGCTGGACCACCACAGATTTACCTGTTCTCTCTGCCCTCCTCTGGGATAAACAAATTGGTAACAAGTTGAGACAAACGCTTCAGACTGAGATTTTTTAAAAGATGGGTTTGATGACAAAACATCTTTATGGATCTCAGCCTCTGCATGCTTCTCCATTTTGGGGAGAGAAGAGAAAAGAAGAGAGAAGAGAAGAGAAGAGAAGAGAAGAGAAGAGAAGAGAAGAGAAGAGAAGAGAAGAGAAGAGAAGAGAAGAGAAGAGAAGAGAAGAGAAGAGAAGAGAAGAGAAGAGAAGAGAAGAGAAGAGAAGAGAAGAGAAGAGAAGAGAAGAGAAGAGAAGAGAAGAGAAGAGAAGAGAAGAGAAGAGAAGAGAAGAGAAGAGAAAAGAAAAGAAAAGAAAAGAAAAAGGTAGAGTGTAACATGCAGGGTTGCCAAGCTGAGGCCTGGTTCCATCTTTGCCAGCTGCAAAGATGTGTGCTGTTTATTGAGAGCTAATGATCCCAATCTGGCAGGATGAGGCTCAGCAGTAGTAGTAGTAGTAGTAATAATAATAATAATAATAATAATAATAA
>VXBI01004374.1:2436028-2472932 GCA_013397375.1 Toxostoma redivivum | reverse complement strand
CCCTTGGGCCATGTGGGACCCATCACATGGGATAATGGATTTCTCGTTGTTGTGACAAATGTCACCACAAGGAGTGACAAGTGGAGAGCTGCAGGGTGACCTCCCTTCCTTGTTAACTCCATTCTAGATGTGGATGAGTGCCTGGAGAAAAGTGATGAGGAGCTGGCTTGTGACCACTACTGCCACAACTACATTGGCGGGTACTACTGCTCCTGCAGGTTCGGCTACATCCTCCACTCTGACAACAGGACCTGCAAAGGTACCACAGGCACAGCCCAGACACAGGGATGGACACACAGAGGGTCCCTGAGTAGGCATCACACCTACCAAGCACAGTCAAAATGGTCCTTTTTTGATGCCAGTAGGGATGAGGTGCCTCTTCCCCTACAAACCATTAGTCTGGGACTCCTTCTCCCTGTGGCTGTGCTCCTCAGTTAAGCCCTATACACCTCCTCAAGTCAGAGAAATTAAAAGGTTTAGTCCCTGCTCTGAATCTGCATCATGTAGGTTAGCTGGGACTAGCTCTCAGCCCAGGACTTCTGTGCCATGGGCATATTTGGAAGTTGGCTGTGTGAGATTTTCCTTGCATGGACACATATTTGGGATCTATGTACCCCTATTTGGAATCCATGGATCCACCCAACAGACACCACTCCACAGGGAGGATTCCTGAGTATGGTCAGGGTTGGGACATGACTGTCAGAGCCCTGATGGAGCCATGGCTGTGTTTCAGTGGAGTGCAGTGACAACCTCTACACCCAGAGGAGCGGGGTGATCACCAGCGCTGACTTCCCCAGCCCCTACCCCAAGAGCTCGGACTGCCTGTACCGGATTGAGCTGGAGGAGGGTTTCTTCATCACCCTCAACTTTGAGGACAGCTTTGATGTGGAAGACCATCCTGAGGTGACCTGTCCTTATGACCACATCAAGGTGAGCTGGGCTCTGCACACTCCTACTCTTGTACTCACCTTTTGTGTCCCCAGTGCTCTGGTGATGGGATCAACATCACCCCAGTGTAAACAGGGATGATGGAATCAGCAGGAGCCCTGTGCTTTATTGACCTCATGTCTCTTACTGCATCTGCTTGTGGCCCTTCTAGCCACAGTGACCCTCTTTCTGTCCATATCCCCCCAACACATGGTGCTTAAATCCCACTCCAGCCACACCCATTGGCCTCAGGAATCAAAGAGCCCCCTCAAATCACTCGCTCTTCTTTGCCTGGCAGATCAAAGCAGGACAAAAGGAGTTTGGACCTTTCTGTGGAGAAAAGTCTCCAGGACGCATTGAAACCCAAACCAACAGTGTGCAGATCCGCTTCCACAGTGACAACTCTGGAGAGAATAGGGGCTGGAAGTTGTCATACACAGCAATTGGTAACTCCTGCTGCTTTCTGCTGTTTGCTGGGCTTGGAAATGGGAAGGGTTTTATAAAGCCTGCAGGTGGACACCATGAGTTTGGTGGTCCATGATCCTGTCTCCAGAAAGGATCTGTTCCAGAAATCACAAGAGGAGAGGCATAAAATAACCCCTCCCTCCAAAGGGTTCTTTTTTTCCCCTATAACAACTGGGCTCTAAAACAAGACCATATTGCAAAGCAGAGCAATTTTGGGCAGGATAATTGCATAAGCTACTGTTATTAGCTCCCAGATTTGTAATGCTCAGAGCCAGAGAATTACAGACTGAAGGAAATACATGGAGCCTCCATGCCTTCTAAAAGCCTGACTGAGCCATACCAGTGTAGACTAAGAGTAAAAACAGGGCAAAGATGCTCAAATTCTGCTACATGGGCTGGGTGGAAGAGCTGGGACTTTACATTTGCTCCATTTATTCCTCTGTTTAGCTTCATTTGATTTTTATTCAAAGGAAACCCGTGCCCACTGGTGCAACCACCAATCAATGGGAAAATTGAGCCTTCTCAAGCCAAGTACACCTTCAAAGACCAGGTTGTCATCAGCTGCAACACTGGATACAAAGTGCTGAAGGTATGGATTGACAACATGGAGCTGGGAATATGGGTAGGAAGAAGAGGATACTTTCTCTCAAAGCCATTGCATCTCTGGGAGAGTGAACACAATCACACATCATCCTCACCACCTTCCTAGGGACAAGGAAAACACCTCCTTTGAGAGCCAACACCTTTACATTCCTTTCCAAAGAGGCAGACGAAAAGAGGAAGTAGCACTTCCCTGAGCCACCTTCTCAGCATCCCTCTGGAGCCAGCAAACTCATAGAATGTCAGGCTGGCACCTCTGCCAGAAAAAAAGTCAGCAAAAGCTCTGAGGCAGCTGCCAGGGCTCTGCCTGCCCCCCACCTCAGTGGGCATTGGCTCAGCAGCCCTGCAGAGGCCAGCCTCCATGACTGGGAGGTCCTCGGGGACTTGGGGACAGCCTCAGCGAGTCAAGGGGGGCAGGATTTTGGCAGACTCTCTCTGGGAACCAGCTGAGAACCACAGAGAGCGTGGCTGACTCATGGGGTGGCTGCCTTCCCTCCAGTAGCCCACTTTGACTTCCGACATGGACTTGAGTATTCCTCTGATCTCCTCCCAGTCCCATCCTTCATGCAGAGCTGCCTCTTTACCCATCTCATCATTTACAACAGGAATAAGTGACTCCAGTTCTCTGGCTTTCAGCATGCCACTGAGTTGCTGGCAACAAGAAAACTCCTCAAGTTTTTCACTATGATTTTATTGCAATTTTTAGCTTAAAAAACCCTCTTCCAGGGGATGCTGGATATAACTTGACTAAATCTCCAAGAAATTCCCTTTCAATTGAGAGATTTATTTCTTTGCCTTGAACATTGATAGGTTGTGTTTTGTTTTGTTTTGTTTTTTTGTTGGTACCTTCCAAACAGGATAATGTGGAAAGTGATTCCTTCCAGATTGAGTGTCTGAAGGATGGCACATGGAGTAACAAGATCCCTATCTGCAAAAGTAAGGAGACCCTTCCCTACCCTGCCAATGTCCTTTTTCTTGCTAAAATCATTTCATGCTAACGGGAGCTGCCCTGCCAGAGTGGAGTTCCTTCTCAGAGACACAAATCCAGCCAGAGAGGCTACATAACCCTGCAGAGCTTTTTTGGCTTGTTCTTGGATGACATAACAGGGCTTAGGCCAAATGCTGCAAGCAGGAGATTGGTGCTTTTATTTAGATTATTCATGTAACTCGATTTGTGAGCCGCTTTGCTGTCTGCCTGTCAAAGAAAGAGCAAGCCTGGCTCTTGAGAACTGGCTCTGTCAGGTAAGCCTGGCACAATGTGGGATAATCTAATTCCTGGTCCAAATTTCCTTCCCAATGGAGGCTATTGAAGTGCAGGGCATTAGAGAGGTCCCAGGTATTAGCCTAAACTGGGCACTGCTCAGGTAAGTGAGAGGGGAGAGAAAAATGTCCAAATATTTATAAACCATAAAATAGAAGAAAAGGAGAGAAGAAAAGCCATATGAAAGGACAGGTGATAATTTGAATCTTCTTTCATCTAACCCAGCTCTTCTCTCAGCTCATGGTTGGGAGATTTATCTAATCACACCTTTTCCCTTTGCCCCAAACTTCTCAGAGCTCAGGGAGGATCTCACTGCTGCTCAGTGCTGTAAGGCTGGCCCAGAAAGGAGAAAAACAGCAAACATGGTCAGAGATTGTCCCAGGTCCTTCCAGGAGAGGCAGGAGGGGATACTTTCTAGGGGTGTTGGGATCCAACAGGTTCTCTTCATCTAGGCAGACTCTTTTTCTTTTCGTAATATTGTGTATCTTACCTTGGAAGAAAGAGTATTTCTGGAGTTCTAATTAATGTTTTCTCAAGCCAAATGGAAATTGGAAGGCTCTCAGACTTGCTAAACAGATTAATAACTGAAAGGGCTCCTTAAAAACTGTGGGGTCAGTGATGTCTCTATCCTACTGAGGAATTCCTCATCCTACACTCTCACTACCACAGATTCCCATTGATTTTATCCAGCTTGAACAATGATCAGAGAAAGAATTGCATCATCTAAAAATTAGAACAAAATCTAGGTAAATATTTATAACACCAAAGATTGTTATTTTTTTGAGGAAATTTAAATTATTACCTGCATTTTTCCAGTTGGGCTGGAATTGATCCCTTCTTGTGCAATATGACTCACTATACTAAATTTCTAAGACCTTTTTGGAAAGCCAAGAAGCCCCTAAATGGGCAATTTAGGCCTCCAGACTGTGAAGACCTCCACCTCCCTGGGATATCTGTGAGAGGCAGGGCTGAAACAATGCAGAAAATAGAAAACTTCTCAGCAAATCGAGCTCCATAGCCTGGAGAGGCTAAACAGAAACCTGAGACAGCTTCTCCCAGCCACCATCCCCATGATGCCCCGGCTGAGCAGAGTGAGGGGATCCTCAGCAGGGCTGTGGCTCCACTGGCATCCACAGCATCCTGGCACGGCTCACTGGGAGCTCATTAACGATTTCTGGTGTTTTGGGGGCTGGGTTTCCTGCATGTCTCTCTCTGCTCATCTACTAATTGGGCTTTCTCTCTCTGCTCTCCTCCTTCCCCTCTGCTTTCGGTGCAGCTGCAGATAGAGTCGACAACCAGACAGAGGGAAGAGCCGGCTCGGAGCAAGTGGCCGCGTGAGGCTGGCGCCGGCCGTGCCAGCCTGTCTCCATGCCCCTCTGATCTGTCCAGTACCCAGGGCAGGTTCCCTTTCCACTGGCCTGGCTGCCAAATCCATCTCTGTGGCTCTTCTAACCGGCATGGCACTCTTAACCCCTGCGCCTGGTGCTTTCTTAACTCCGTCTCCAGAAGGGTGAAGGAAGTTGGTGTTGAGCCCCCATTTCCCACTGCCCCACATGGGGGAAGGGACCCACCTGGCCCCAGCACCACTGCCTGGGGACCACATGCTGCTGCCAGCTCCCAGCATTTCTGCATCCCTCCCTCTGCACTCAGACTCCTGGGCTGCCTTGGCTCCCCTTCCAAGGCAGCTGTGTGAGGATTGTGGCATGGCCACCTGGTTGGTTGGTTGGTGGGTTGGATTCAGCCTCCCACTGTCCCTCCTCACTGGCCCAGCATCACAAATAAGAAACACTCCTTCCTCTCCTCTCTCCAAGAGTCCTGGTGCCTTTCAGACCCTCCGGACAAGGAGGCCTGAAGGATGGGTTGGCATCACCAGCCCTTTCCTGCAGGCACCAAGACCTGGCACCGAGACAGGGGTATGGATGTTCCTCTGCTTCCCCTTCGCTCCCCATGGCTGGCCTGGCAGAGCTGAGGATGGACTGGCCTCAGGCTGACTGCAGCTGAAGGAGGTCAGAGCCTGGTATCTGGCCTCATTCACATTCCCAGAAACTCCTGGGGCAAACAAAGCCCCTGTGCTCTCTGGGAGGAGGAGGCTCCACTAGGACAATGCTGGCATGTGGACCAGAGGCTGGGAGAGGAGGAGCAAGTGTGTGTTGGGGATGTCAGTCCTCTTCCGGTCCTACAAAGACAGAGATGCTAAATGTCTCCTTTCCTGAGGGAAAGCTATAGAAAGGCTCACAGAACGAATGCCCTCCCCTCACCCTTTCAGTAGGACCTGGGACACTGGTGCGGCAACACCTCTCTACAAGAGCCCATTCTCCAGGTCTAAGGGACACACAGGGATGAGATGGGCTCATCTCATGCGGGCCAATGAATGCTGCCCTGCAGCCACAAACAATCCCAGAGTAGAGATGCACGCCAGGATGGTCCCCTGACATTCATTCCCTCTTTCCTGCAAGGAAACAGGTACCCAGTCTCCATCCAGCCTGCCTGCACCTACACACTCATCCCATCACTTGCTGTCTCTACAGACAGTGGAGGGGAACCTGGTGAATGTTGAACTGCAGTATTTTGCCATAAACCAGGCTTTTTTTTTCACCCAAGGAATTAGGCAATCCTGAGCAGTGGTACATATTCCTGGTTCCAGCTACTATGTGCAGTGAATTCTCTCTTTGTTAGCCTGGATTAGTCAGGACTGCTATCCTCATTCCCTTCGCATCCTGGAGCACATGGGAACCAGCAGACCTCGTAATTCCTAATCCACAGGACCTGCTTACTGCAAAGTCACCATTTCTCTACTTAACCCCTCATCCTAAATACAGCAGAACCCAACTCCACAGCACTGCATTTCTTGGCCGGATCAGACACTGGTTCCTGCCCTCCACTGGGACAGGTCACCCAGGATGGGGTAGGGGAAGGGAAGCATCACCCAAATGTGCTGTGAACTGCCCACGTGGTAGAAAGGCTCAGCTCCAAGGAGGTGACTTGGATTTGGCAGATGATCCCTCCCACAGCCTGGGGTCCTCCCTGGAATGTTTGGCACAAACCTAATATGGGGAGCAAGCTGCAGGGAGAAGCTGGGCAGAGCACTCAGAGGGATCATGGGGAGAAAGGGAACCATGGACAGGCCACGGGGAAGGGCAATGGCACCCCAAAATTCTTCTCCCTCCATCACACCCTGAGTCAATATCGGGGACTGGTGAAGCAGAGCCAACCCTGCTGACGTCTTGGGGGATGGAGCAGGTTTGGTCTCACCCACATGTACTGGCCACACCCCTGCCTGCAGACCAGCTACACTCCCGATGTCCTTCATCTCCTGCTGTCATAGAACAGCCAGGACCAAGGGTTCCAAGTTCCACCTGATCTGTAAATGCTCATCAGCAGTGTTTGGTGAGCAAGACCAGAGTAGGAAGGACAGGGCTGTGCTCTCAGCAAAGCCCTGTGCATAGAGGAACACCCCTGATGCACAGCTGGTGAATCGCTGCCTGCCTCTCCTTGCACACTTCTACAATGCAAAGACACACTCTGGGACCATCTCACCTACCAGAACAGGCTTCTTCCCCTCTCACTGGTGTAGCAGAGGGATCTTGCACTACATGGAGGGGCTCCCAGGCCTGGGGTCTCCATCAGTGTGGGTGGTGTCAGACTGTTGGAGGGATATGGTGCTGGTGTTCCACAGTGCCACTCATGTGCTCTGTCTGCAGGGTGGCCATGGGAGGGTTTCACAGAGCCAGGCTGCCCTGCCAGGACAGAGCCTCCTGCAGTGCCCTAGAGAAAAGGGATACAGCATTATACAGGCCCTTGGTCTGCCCCACAAGACCACTATGCCATGCCAAAGCCCAGCACTACCTGCCTGCTGGCTGGCTGAACACACCAAGATACAGCATAGGGTTCAACCCCCCTTCTGTGTTGGATTTCAGTTGCTGACTGCAAAGCACCGCCGGAGCTGGAGCATGGCTTTGTCACCTTCTCCACCAGGAACAACCTGACCACCTACCAAGCAGCCATCCAGTACCACTGCCAGCACCCCTACTACCACATGGCCCCCAACAGCACCGGTGAGCAGTGGGGCCAGGCCACATCCCCACAGCACAGTGAGGGTGGGCACATGAGGTGCAAGTGGGGAGAGCTCAGGATGGCAGCTCCAGGGTGTTCTGCAAACAGCAGGCTGTGGATGTAGCTTGCACATACCAAACCCTGTGTGTGCCATGCCTGGGCTGTCAGACTGGACAAATCCTGCTCCACAACAAGGTAGGATGGAGCTGGCCCTGCTGGCTGCCTTTCTGATTGTTTCACAGCCTTGGCAGAGCAGCGTGGGTGTTCTGTATTCTGACTTCCTACCCTCCCATCTACTCCCTGCAAACTACGAAATTTCCTGTGTCTCTGTGAAAGGAGCTGCTGCTGGAGAGAGCACCAAGTCCAGCAGCCTCTGGAGGGGCTCTGCAAGGCTCCTCATCCCAGCACCCAAATGTTCAGCACAGACAAAGCTGAACAGATAGCAGTGGGATCACATCAGACCGAGTGTTTCCTGTCAACCCCCATGGTCCACAACCACAGAAAAACCACAAGGTGGTTTATCAAGCCCCACAGTTCTCTGTACCCTTTAGACCCAGTTTTGGACAGCAGAAAGGGTGCATACACAGCACAGCCCGTCTCCCTTCTCCTCCCTCAGCAAGCAAAGCCAAAAGAATTCCTCACATTCTTGTCTCCCTGCTTTTATCTCCCTGCATATGGTCCCAGCATCACATATGAATTAGCAGAATGGGCATTGGCAGCATTTTTATGTGGAGGGAGCTGCCAGCAGAGGCTGAGGCTGTAGCACAGCCCTCCAGACAGCTCAAGGCAATGAAACTGAGGATGGGGACATGTCCCTGAAACATGTCCCTGCATGGGGGGAGGGCTACCATGGCTCCCCGGCAATGGAGCACAGAGGGTATTAAAAGAGAGGTCACTTCCTGCTCTGAAAAAAGGTTCAAAGGGCCCTGACAGCTGGGCAAGGTCTCCTCACTGGAAAGGACAATCCCTCATGCCAGGAGCAGAGCCCAGCTAACACTTTGCTCTCTTCCAGCCACCTACACGTGCGATGCATTGGGGCAGTGGAGGAGTGAGGAGCTGGGCACCAAGCTGCCATCCTGCCGACCAGGTACTGCTGCTGGGGTGGCTGGTGCCCGCAGCGAGGGGTGCTGAGCAGGGACACACAGGGAGGAGATGCTGGCATGCAGGGACACAGGGAAGGGATGCTGGCATGCAGGGACCCTGCTCCTGGTGACAGTGCTAGCTATACATACCCAAGTGCATGGCCAGGAGGGTGATGGGGACAGAGGCTTCCTGCTATCCCAGACAGTCAGGGTGCAGTGGTGGCACCGGGGTCACAGCCATCCCAGCTCTCAGGGCTTCCCAAGCTCCCCACTCCAGCACACAAGGAAACCAGCAGCCCACTGGCCATATTCAGCCCCCAGCATCCCTGGAGATGTCAGCTCCTGTTGGCAGTGTGTACACATCCAGTAGCAATTATCACCTCTTCAAGCCTTCCAAAAAAAAACCCAAACTGTTGTAAAGGGAAGAAAAATTCCCAAGTCTTTGAGCAGTGGCAGAAATGTTTGCAGCCAGCAAGTTTCCAGGCCAGGCACTTGCTCAGGATTAAACAAAAGTTTCTGGGACAGTTTCTGGCCATAACCAAACATGGGGCCAGGCTGGTTGGCACGTCAGGGGCCTGGAGGCAGCTTGAGTGTGGATTGTGGTGGGATGTGCAGGGATGGCTCTCCAGAGAGGTGCAGGGATCCGGCTGCCGTTCAGCAGCTGCAGCTGCAACCACCCTGGAATTCAGCCACTAACCCAGCCCCATGGAGCCATACTGAGACACTGCAAGGCAAGAGGAAGGTTCCCTGCATCCCACAAAACTCCAAGACCAGGGCTGTGGCTGCTCTTGTTGTGGCAGCTGCTCTCTGCATCTCTGCTTGATGTTTCAGCCTGAACTAATTTAAGCTGGGAGCATACGGGGACGCTTTGGGGCCATAGCTGCTTTCATGGGCCATTTCCAGGCCTTGTGATTAGTGACAGGAGTCAGAGAGACTTCAGGAAAATGGAAAGTCCCAGAGAGAGGGCGACGCTCTCCTGAGATCGGCATCTGCAGGCAGCAGCTGGCCAGCTGCTCTTCAGATCTTCCCGTGTCTCACGCACCTCCCCATCAACAGCAACCTCTCTTCCAGGCTGCTCCATGCCTGCCTCTGCCATTAGTGGGAGCATTTGCAGCCTGGTCAGCATTTTTGATATGTAATTTAATAGAATAAATATTTGGCTGGATGTACTTCCTCTAAAAGCATCTCCCTGGGACAGCCGTCAGCTTCGGTGCAGCTGAGCAGCTGAGCTTGGACACAGGAATTCTTTTCCTGAGCATGTTTTCTAGTCCTTTCAACACTGGGAAAGACAGAGGTGCAGAGCACATGCAGAGACACATTCACTATATGCCCTCCCTCCCAGAGTTACATTTTTCCTAGAGACAGATCCCAGCCTCAACAAATCCACATTAGCAGCTTCCAGTGCTCCTGCCCTGGTTCCAAGACTGATTCTCATCCTGACCTCACTACCCTGAGGGGTCAGAACCTCTGTTTGTGAGGCTTTGCATCCTCCCCTCACAGCACAGGTGGCATTGAGGCAGAGTCCCAGCACTTACCATGGAGGATCTGGGGGTTTTTTGCAGACTGAGAGGGATGAGATCAGCACCTGAGTTGCTGTGATTCAGGACTCTTCCAGATGTAGGACAAGCCCCAATAGGCTCCCACAACCTCGCAGTCACATCAGCATCCCCAAGCCACTTGAGAATTCCCCTCCACAGTGCTGCCACAGGCAGGAATCAGCCCCACCACCAACAGCCATGTCCCAAGACTTAAGTTCCCTGGGGACAGGATTGTCCCTCCCCATTCTGTCCAACCTTTCAGAGCCACCTTCAGCATCCTGCTTCTCTCATCTTCCTATTGCCATGCCTAGATAAAGCTCCTGGAAGCAAAGCAGGCACCATGTCAGGGCTCTTCAGGCATTAATTCTGGGTCTGCTGAAGAGCTGAGAAGAGAAATTCTCGTTTGGCTGCCAGAATTGTGGCTGATGAGACGCAGGAGTAAAGCCCACGGTGCTAGGCAACATCCCATGGCCAAGCCTTCTCCAGCCACAGCAGCTCCAGGCAGGCAAATGCCATGGCTGTGAGAACACAGACCTCATGACAGGTCTCAGAGTGAGGGGTGAGACTGGGTTGATGTCAAGCTCCAGTCCTCCCACCATCATTCCCCTGGGTCTCTTGGCACACTGAGCAGGAGCCAGGCAAGTGCCTGAAAGGTCTAGGAAGGGCTGGGTGAGCTCACAGGTCACAGTGAGGCTATAAGATTACTCATTTGACCTTTCTGCTTCTGAAGTGGTGTGGATCTAGCCAAATCACTCCAGAAACTAAATATGGAAACAAAAACAAAATCAAAAAGGACAAAAGAGTGCTTGGTTTGAAGATAACCAGCCACATGGCATAACCTACAGGGATTGCCCTTTCCATTTGTTCCCTAGATAAATAAGCTGGAAGTAACTGTCCTGTCCCTTCTGTCCCCAGTGTGTGGCCGGCCAGCTCGCCCTCTGCCTGGCATCATCAAGCGCATCATCGGCGGGCGGAACGCGGAGCCCGGCTTCTTCCCCTGGCAGGCCCTGATTGTGGTGGAGGACATGTCCCGAGTGCCCAACGACAAATGGTTCGGCAGCGGGGCCCTGCTCTCAGAGTCCTGGGTGCTGACAGCTGCCCACGTGCTCCGGTCCCAGCGGCGGGACAAGACCATCATCCCTGTCTCCAAGGAGCACGTCACTGTCTACCTGGCCCTTCATGATGTGAGGAACAAGATGGAAGCTGTCAACAGGACAGTGGAGAGGATCATCCTCCATGAGGAGTTTGACATCCAGAACTACAACCATGACATCGCGCTGGTCAAGCTGAAGGAGAAGGTGACCATGGGGAAGTACGTCATGCCTGTCTGCCTGCCCCAGTTTGAGCACGAGCTGGAAGGGCCTCACCCTAACACGCTGGGGTTGGTAGCTGGCTGGGGCATCTCCAACCCCAACATCACGGTGGATGAGATCATCAGCTCAGGCATGAGGACCCTGTCTGACATCCTGCAGTACGTCAAACTGCCCGTGGTGCTGCACGCCGAGTGCAAGACCAGCTACGAGTCGCGCTCAGGCAACTACAGCGTGACCGAGAACATGTTCTGTGCCGGCTACTATGAGGGGGGGAAGGACACTTGTCTGGGAGACAGCGGGGGAGCCTTCGTCATCCAGGACCCAGGAACACGGAGGTGGGTGGCCCAAGGGCTGGTCTCATGGGGTGGCCCAGAGGAGTGTGGCAGTAAGCAGGTGTATGGCGTGTACACCAAGGTCTCTAACTATGTGGACTGGGTGGAGCAGAAAACAGGCTCCTCAGAGACATGGACATTTCTGGACCCAGAGCTGGAGAGATGAGTGACTAAGCAGCCTGCTGCCACCGCGGCTCCCTTTCTTCTTGTTGTTATTGTTTAATGTGCTCCAGACTCGGGTCTTTCGCAAGCAATAGCCACGATACTCCACGCACGCCAAGCCCTTGCCAGGTCATTTGTTTCGCTTGGTCCCGCATCCCTTCACTCGCGTTCTTAGGAAATGCTTGCTAGGGAGTTGCAGGGAGGGGGTGAAGGACAAGATCTCAGCTGGTGTCCTCCGCATGTGCTGCCCATCTGCAAACCTCACCCACACTCCAGGGAACTTCCCTCCAAGCCAGGAAAAAGGCACAGCAATTGAGGCAGCGTTTCCCTGACACCAAAGTTTTGTGCCGTGCACAGGGAATTGTCCCCACTCCCAGGACTCTCCAGCCAGATCTCTCCATCAGAAGATGCAACTACAGAACTTCAGAGCCTATGGACAGTGCAGGAAACCCATGTGGGCAGGCCTGGACCTCACAGGTTCCCCACGCTGGTGAATCCCTTTTCTGTGAAAGGAGTAGTGAGAGAGTCCTGGGAGTTTGCCATTATTTTTATATGCAAATAAACATCCCTTCCTGCTGGCATGGCAGGTGACATCCATCTGACCCCAAAGAGCTAAGGATGCATCCACATTTAGCCCCAAACTTCAGGCATGGCTGCCAAGACAGCACCAGCCCAAAGAGGATACCTGTATCCTGCCATGTGGGATGAGTGACCCACAGAGGACACGAGGACACGGAGCAGGGTTTGGACTCAGCATCACCCTGACCTCCAGCCACAAAAATTCCTCCAATCTTCTATCACCTGAAGCCTTTTCCAGTTCCACCCCAAGATTAGCTCTGTGCTTTTCAGCCACAGCAGACCTCCAAAGGAAATTTTTCCATTACAAGACAGCTTCACATTGGCTGTATCTAAGCAATACTTATTTTCAGCAGACTCATTTCATATAAAACACCCTTCCTTGGCTTTCATCTCTTTCTTAGAGGCCTGGTTAGTCCTGCATGACTGTTTATTCATTCTTGCAAGAACCTAATCCATTTTAACTGCTTTTGAGGCTACTGAATTAGCTGATTTACAGGTTACCGGTGGTGTTCAGTGTTTGATCATGGCTCTGGTGGCCTATTGCAGGTGTCCAAGTCCTTCTAGACTGACTCAAACCCACCTAACACAGTGTGTATTCATATCTCCCCAGCTTCCCTCCATGGCCCATACAGACAAGTCCCAACAAGGAACAAGGTCAGGTGAGCTGTCCTTCCTTCTGCAGGGGCACCTTCTCCTTCATTTGCCAGCAAAGCCCTCCCAAAGCTGTGAGCAACATGCAAAAATTACCTGCTGCGCTCTAGCCTCCTTCAGGCCTCTCTTTCTCCTCCTCCTCCTCCTTTGGTTTTTTCATTAAAGGAAGAAGCCAATAGTGGCTGAGCCACTCTGACATTTTGCTATCATCCAAAAAGCCGTTTGTAGAACTTGTAGAAGAGCAGAAGGCCTAAGAAAGGCTGAACTTCAGATACACTATGAACTGTATTCTTGGCTATGTCATGTAACTGCAAGGTATTTTTTAATATATATGCATATCTTTTTTTATATATATATTACATTCTGTAAAATATCTGATGTCAGGTAAGGATGGTTCTCTCAGTCTTCCTCCTGAGAACAAAATAAAATTTTTTTATGTACTAAGCTTGTGCCCTGTGGCTTTTATTCCAAGAGGAACATAGTCAAGGCTGGTTGCTGATGTCTGCCATTCACGCCTGCACTCCCAGGAGAATCCTCACACCATCCCTCAGTCTGACAGGCTCAGCCTTGGCCTGCACAGCCTCTTGGGCTGAGACAGACCCTGAGCAGCCCCTGAATACAAATCACAAAAAAAGGGTAACAGAGTAGATCCTGCCTTCAATTATTTATAGCTTAGCACATCACTGAATATGGGGATAGTGGCAGGAGCAGAGGGCAGCAACCTGTTTGCTAAGAATAGCAATTAAGTCTGAGTTCAATTGACATGAGGAAAGAAATGTGAGGTATGTGATTTTGCTTTAAAAAGTGTGAAAAATCAGCCCATCCCCACTAGCTGTTGGACTGAGAGAGCACATCCTCACAGCAGAGGACCTGCAGTGAGCTCAGATTTGAGCTGAGGCAGGGACAAAACTCTGCCGGACATCTCTGCATCAGACTGAGAATCTACACTCTGGAGACACCTAAAAATAATGGGGACTGTTTCCTCCCATGTGCCTGTATCCAGGGCTGGGAGTGGGGTTATTGATCCCTATTTTCCTATGGCACAGAACTGAAAAACAGCACCAGACTTCTCTGCATTGATGGAAGGAGGGCAGTGGATCTGGCTCATAGGTCTGCTAACATCCAGAGACCATGGGAGTAAAGGAGAGGAGAGGAAAAAAAAGCAAAATAAAGGCCCCCTGAGCATTAAACCATCATCTGTAGGATCTGAGCCTAGACAGCCCTGGGGCGCATTAAAAAATATTGCTGTCCTTTAACAGATCACTGCTTAAATCCAGACTGTCCCCGCCTCCCGTCAATAGCTCTGCCGGGAAATCCCACAGCCAGCCCAGCCCTCGCCCCTGCTCAGGGAGCTGCGGCTGCCGAGTGCCAGCCCCGAGTGCCCCACGGGTGCCTGCAGGGTGGGCTGGGAACAGCAGCCGACGAGAAAAGTGAGACCAACAATGGGCTTTGCATTTTCTGGCACCTCACAACCTGCCAGAGTGGTGAGAGCTTCTCTCCAGGGAGACAGGCGCGGAGACAGCTATTTATCAGTCTGGCTGTGGTGAAAAGCCAACAAAACATCCCTGGGTGAAGTTTTGCTGTCCCTGGCTGCGAGTGCCAGACGTGAGCTGAGAGTTGGCTGTAGCAGAGCCCAATCTCAAACAGACTGGGGGGACAGACAAGTCCTGCACAGAACCCACAGAGACAGCATCCTTCTTCCCTCATCCCCTGGGATGGCCTCTCTGTTCCCATGACAGCAAGGGGCCTGGCCAGGCCAGGAGTGCTTGCTCTGAACCCCAAAAGTGCCAAGAGCCACATAAAGCAGAATTTTGAAGGCATTTTGCTAAGAAACTAGTAATGGGCACAACCGCATGTTGCAAAGGGGTATCCTAGAAAGGACCCCAAAAATGAGGCCATGGCTGAGAAGCCCATGTATACACAGTGGCTCTGAGTATTGGGGAGGAGATGAAGGGGCTGCGTGAGGGAGGGGACATGCTTGCACAGGATGAGGACACAGGCAGGCAAGAAGGCAGCAGTGAGGAGGGACCAGGGGAAAAGGAGTGTATTCATACAAGGCCATGGATGGGGGAGCACAGCGGGTGTGTAAAAGACTTGCAGGAGAGCAAGAGGTGGGTCTGCCCTTAGAAAAGAGCAGAGAGACTCAAACAGGAAAATAAGGACCCCTGCAGGGATGTAGTATCCAACCAGAGTTGGCATCTCAGGCAGAGGAGAGAGAGCTCCCACTCAGCAGCTAGGTGGCTGGGGAGGCTGCAGACAGCCCAGACAGGGTAACTCGGGCTGGGAAAACCTCAGCATGGAAAGGAGAGGGCTATGGGCAATGGCCGCAAGAAACTTGGCCCTATCTTTGCTCCATGACATAACGCCGGTGGGGAGGGAGCAGGCTGCTCCCAGCACAGGAGGGAAGGAATCTGGTCCAGGATCATCAGAGCTGCAGCAGAGCCCCTCATCAGGACCACTCATGCATAGACCAACCCCGTACCAACGTAGGATGGCCTTGGGGGGACCATGCTACAGGGAAGCAGCTGCTCACAGAAATAGGAGGGAGGGCATCCCGCGTGTGGGGAACGCTGTCCCGTCCCAGTGCTGGCGGGTCACTGGTCCCAGTGGTTCCCAACGCAGTGCCGGAGATCTGCAGCTCCATCTGGTGGCTCCATGGCCAGCGCTGCTCAGGCTGCAGAGAGAAGGCGCTAGTGAAGGGAAGAGTTGGTGGGATAAAAGCATGTCAGAGCACTTAAGAAACCAAATCCACACGGCGTCTGGACCACACAGTGTTTTCTTGCTGTATTCATTTTTCTAACCAATAGCCTACAGATTGCATATCTGAGAATACAGACAAATCTTACAGTAGAAGCTTATCCCTTCAGGATACAGCAGTGAGGAGAGGAAAGCACCTGGGGAGCTGCACAGCCAGGGATTGATGCTGTGAGCCACACTGAGTTTGGTTATTTTTTTTCCTTCGGCCCATCCTTCTTCCACTGATTCAGTCACAAAATCTTTCATATACCCATCTTCAGCATCAAGTCACTTGCAAAGCCAGGAGAGGATGGGTACAGCTGCCTCAGTGGTTCTGCAGGTCTGCTCCATGTTGGACTAATTTGACAGACAGGCCTAAAATCAATTTCAGTACCCGAAGTAGTTTGGGGGCTGTTCAATTCAGCTCTTGCTACTCAGGTAAATAGCAGGTCTCCTGGTGTCTGTGTTTCAGCTCCTCCACCACACAGGCAAAGCATGAATCCCAGAGAAAACAGCAAAGAGGGACCCATGAATATGTTAGAAACCTCCACTTCACCCAGTGATCAGCACAGCAGGTGCCTAGGGCACTGAAGCAGAGTAAGTTAGGAAGTTGATGAAGATGATAGAAGTCATTCACCAGCCAGGATCGCTGGCCAGCCTCTCTGTGAGAGGTATCAAATGAAAACAAGAACTATGATGAGAATGGTGCAAGCACACCAAGGGGTACTGTCTCCTAAATTGCTCCTAAACCCAGCCAGGGCTTAGCAGTGAGTGGTGACTGCATTCTCATCACTGGCACCTCACTTCCCCAGGGAATGGCTGCATCTCCTGGATTCTCCTGTGGCCCCATGGAGTTGGATTTCCCATGACATCCCTGGTGTCCCCAGTGCATCCCCCAGTGCACTCCCAGGTAACAACCCTCACAACGGTCTCTCTCACAGGGCACACCATGCTCCCCCACCACTACTTGCTCACCCCAGGATCCCAGAGAAGACAGACTTTGGTAACTATGGTTGTGTTTGAGGCTTGTGATGTACAGGCTACAGACTATTTCAAAACTTTATTCAAGTTGCTGTGGTTTAAGCCCAAGCCAGCAACTAAGTATAGCCCAGCCTCTCACTCAGTCGAACCACCCTGCCCCAGTGAGATGGGGAGGAGAATTGGAAAAGGGTAAAGTCTGGGAGTTGAGATAAGAACAGTTCAATAATTGAAACAAAGTAAATATTAATAATAATAATAACAATCATGAACAGAGAGATAGAGAGAGACATAATAAAGACAAGAGATGCACACTACAACTGTTCACCACTCTCTGACCTATGTCCAGCCCATCCCTCGGAGCAATCGGCCCCTCCCAGCCAACTCCTCCAGTTTATCCACTGAGCAGGATAATCTATGGTATAGAAAGTCCCTTGGGCCAGTTTTAGTCAGCTGTCCTGTCCATGCTCCTTCCCAGCTCCTTGTGCACCTGCTCCACTGGGAGAGCATAGGAAACAGAAAAGTCCTTGACTTAGAGTAAGCAGTACTTGCAACAACTAAAACATCAGTGTGTTATCAACATTATTATTCCCATATTAAATCCAAAGTAAAGTGCTGTAACAGCTACAGAGAAGAAAATTATCTCTATCCCAGCTGAAACCAGGACACAAGCACTTACAAACCAACTTAACTTCATTTTTATGGGCCAAAGTTGTGGCCACAGGACATGCTGTGCCCACGGGTAAGTTCTGCGGGAGCCCAGCTCCCCTGAAAGGAAGGTAAGAGTCAGGGTGTTAGGCTGCATGGGGACATCACGTTTCCTCCCAACCTTATGACACCCACCAGATCCCTAAAGCCCTGCAGGGTGAAGTAGCAGAAGGCAAGAGTCTGTGTCTTCTCCTTTGCACAGACCCTGTAGCCCAATATTTGAAATTTCCTCATAACTGACACATAGACTTTGGACTTGCTGCCACAGCCTTCTTGCACTTGCCAAGTCTGGGCACTCTGCCCCATTGCAGAGTACCCAGACAGCTGGCCAAAGGCAGGGCAGACTGGGGATGTGCCTTCCTGGAGGCAGAGCTCCCCTGGGAGATAAAAACAGCCCCCAGCTTCCCTGCAAGATGTCAACACACACCTAGAAAAAGCTTTTGAGAAATTAGAAAGCAAAAACGCATCCTTGGGCTGAGGAGAAGGGGCCTGTTTTATTCGTACAAGTAATGAACCTTGTAAGTATTCACAACAAGTAATGAATCTCATCCTGTGCGTGGGGTAGCTGGGAGATTCATCCTCATACAGAATATGTCCCATAAGAATCCATGAGACCCATCAGTCTTCCAGAGGCTGTGGGACAAGATGCCTGGCTGAGGCATCCCAATGTGTTCCTGTGCCACCAGGAGTTGGGGAGCTTGATGAGCCAAGAGCAAGGGCTGACCTTGGGTACCCAATTTTCCAGGCAGTCCATCAGCTTCCCTAGCCATCATCCCAGTTCCTCTTTGCGATCCCCAGGTTTCTCTACATCATGGTCAAATAAAGCACAACAAAGATGATCAGTGCCAAAACACAGAGCAAAGAGCTGCTGATGCAGCAGCAGCGTTTCCAGGGGAAGTCACTATTGGAGGGTGAGGGGTGCTGGGTCGAACCTGCATGGGGCCTTAAGCCCTGGCATTTTAGGGTCTGAGAGTTCCTAGACACATTTGCATTCTGGGCAACCCGTGCTGGGGCTGGCTTCAACTTAGTGCGATGCATCCTGGCCTTGCCCACACTAATCAAGGGCTTAAAGTCATCTGATCCCAGGGACAACCGAGACTCAGCATGACTGCTCCCAGCCTCCCCTAGATTTGTCAAGGACTTCCAGACATCCGATGGCCAGGCCAGCTGTGACTTGCTGCTGTGCATCCTGGCCTTGTTCTCATCCGTCAAGGGCTTCCAGGCATCCAGAGCCGGGGCCCTCTGGGACCTGCTGCAAATGCCGAGCTGGCAGGCCTCGCAGTGGGCACAGTCGTGTGGCCCCATCACCGGTGTATCCACCACGACTTCCAGGAGGTCAGAGGGCTGGACAGGCTTCTTGTAGAAATACTGGAGGATCTTTATCACCAGGTTGTGCAGAATTGTCTCCATAGTCTCCAGGCTGAACTCAGGATCCTCCAGCTGGGAGTTGGGGCAGCGCCTGCATTTCTGACGAAAGATTCGCATCTGTACTGTGCCCCAGTCTTGGCAGTGGCACATGTGGAACAGGATGTGCACTTTGGCAGAAGACCACTTTTGAAAGCACTGGGAGCACTGAAACCTGTCAGGGCAGAGAGGAGACCAGCTCATCCCAGGTGCCCTGTGCTGAGACAGAGGTTTTCAGTACATTCAGTAGGGACGAGGGTTAACACAGACCATGGACTAACTTCACTCCTGCAAGCTTTACACCAAACTGTCCTCCCCCTAACAGCCTGATGCCAGTCTGGGAAGTTCACCACAGATGTGAGCTGAGGGCTGGTCCCAGCATTAAAGATTTCAGAAGCCAGGCTGTCTGCTGGGATCCTGGCCCCACTGCCAAAAGCAGGGGCCCTTGGAGTGGGAAGCATCAGGTCCCTATTTGGGATTTCAGCCCCTCACCCATGCTGGCTCATCACAGCTCAGTGGAAAGCCAGCATCAAGCCCAATACTGGGTAAGACAATAAAAAGAAGCAAAATAGAAGGAAGGTGTGGGTGGAGAGTGCAGGGCAGGTGAAGAAATATCTTGAGGAGCCAAAAGGTGTGCAGCCCACAGCTCTTCATCTTGCACAATGTGCACAGGGGCTGGCAACCAAGGTCTCCATTTGCTGCCACTCAGGCAGGGTGTCTGAACAATGCCCAGGGTAGAAATGTTTGGGATGGGGCTTCTCTCATCAGCAATGCAGAGGCATAGCCTCCCTTTGCACACACCTGATGCAGGTGCAGGGGCTGCTGAGGCATCACCCCATGTCCCAGCACACAGTGGTTCTCCCTCTCCTCATCCTCTGGGTGCAAACCCAGAAGATTTCGTTCTAGTGAGGTATAATTTCCCCTACTTGCTGAAGGAGCTCTTTTCATCTTGACAACAACATGGGGAAATTCTGGCCAAATAACAGCTGTCCCTTGGCTCTGTAGAGCTGCTGAACTATTCTCCCCTCCAATTACCATGTTTTCCAGTTTGGCAATAACCCACTGAGATTCAAATAAAAATGAAGAAACCCTTCATAGCCTCATCCACCTCCAAACCCTCCCTTTTGCTCAAAAACCTCTTTCCTGCTAGCAAATTTTGAAAAAGGAAAAGGTCCACAAGGCAACTCATCAACCCTGATCCCACTCCAATAGGGACTGTCAGCAGCCTCCTACCTCCCAAGAGCACGGCGCTGCACAAACTCCTTCCAGCCAGGCCTGCATGCCTGCACCTGCAGGCCATCATCCTCCAGAAGTGTCCACAGATCTGTTATGTGCATTTCTTCAATCTTCACTGCAAAAACGTTCTGCCACGTGCTCATAGTTCCACTTGAAGCTGGGGAAGAGGCAGGGACCAAGCATGCAAGTCAAGCTTGCAGCTTCTGAATGCTAATACATGTGTAACTCTCTTTCCCCTACACTTTTCCTCTTGTTTTTGTGCTTGGAGAGGGGAATCTTTGCTCATGCAGGAGCAGCACCGCCCCATTCCAATCTCTGGGTCAACAGTCTCTGCTGACACTGCACCAGGCCTTGGCCAGGTGAAATGCACCCTAAAGCAAGGACAAGGTGGTTTTCCTCAATATATATGCATGAACCTCTGACCTTGGAAAGCCACAATGCTTCTCTGTCCATAGGCAGAAAGACTGGAAACAAAACACCCTGCCAGGCTGCCCATGCTCATCACATTCATGGCACTGGGGAGAACTCAGAGAGATTTGCCCAGCTTAGGAATAATGAAAGCAAAACCCAAAATGCAGGACTCAGCAGCTGATAAAGCTCCAGATAACCTTATCTCTCTCAATAGCTGCCACCAACCTTGGGCTATTTTTATCAACTTTCAGCCAGTTTGAGTGGTAAAAGGCCTAACATGAAACTGCAGGGTGGAAAGTTGGGGAGGACAGCATGGTACGTAAAACCAAAAGAGATGAGCTGTGCTCTGAGCTAAGTGCACCCAGGCAAGGTATAAACAGCAGGGCTAGGGCTGCCTGCAGCCCTCTGCCTTCCATCTCACCCTTCTTGGGGGGCATAGATCCCCCAGGAAATCCTCTGGAGAGCAATGCAGGACCAAGAGCAGGTTAGATAAGATGCCAAATGATAACAGGTCTAGAGTTCGAGAAAGATCTTGATAAGGCGGGTTTAGCTCCAGGCAGTCCATGTAGATAAATCCCAGGAACCACAGCCTGGTTCAGGGAGGCCCTGATCTTTGCTGCTGGAAGAGAAAGCCAGCAAGTCGTTTGTACCAAGAGCCCTGAAACATCTTCACAATGTGCGCTGCCCCTCCTGTGAGAGCAGAGGCAGGTGACGAGTTCCCAGGGCAGAGCAAACCTTCAGCTTCCACATTTTCCTTCTTTGAGCTTCCTTCCACTCTCAGTCACACCTTGATACCATCATCTGGAGCAGGACTGGAAGGAAAGAAAGTGCTTGGAAGCAGACAAGCCAAGACAAGTTCTTCAGGAGGCTTATGAAGAGGTAGAAAGCTCTAACCTATGGATAGACTCTGAGTCACCCCCTTGCCAAGACCCTTGTCATGGGTTCATTGAGTCCTGCTTGGGCTGAGGCAGTGAACTACAAGCAGGACAGTGAAGGAGGGGTCATCCCATCAGTGTTTTCAGTGTTCATAGATGGGAGCTGGGGGACATCCCAGGCTCAGGGCTGGTGCATGAGGAGGAAGAGATGAAGCAGCAGATCTTCCCAGCCTCCTCTCATTCCTTTCCCTGACGTCCCCATATCTATAGGTGCATTATAGAAGACCCCTTTATGTACCCTGCCACAGAGGGGTCTTCAGAGCTGCAAATCTCATGGTGCAGAAGGTGGGAGCTAAGCAGGGAAAGGGCTGGCCTCACACCTGGCACCATGGCCCAGCATGGCATGGAGACCCAGCCAGCAGCACGGGGACCAGGATGGAGCCCCCACCCTGCAGCATCTGCCTGTCCCCTTGACCCCTTCTGTGTTATTGTCCAAGGGAGACAAATGTCCAAGGGAGATAATATGTGTTATTTACCCTGCGGAGGTTGATTGTATGACAGACCGAAAGGTTTTGACACCTTCCCTTTACCTCTAGGGCATGCTGGTGTTAAACATCTCCAGCTATTTTGAGGAGGAGGGGGCCCCCCCGGGACACAGCCCTGTCTCCTGACACTCTTATATTCACCCAAACAAACCAATCACTTCATCTGGGGGATCTGTGGTTTCAGCCCAGCTCTTCCTCCTCGAGGCTGCTGACACAGGGTGGAGGATTCTCTCCACGGGACAGGCACCACACTTCCCACCCCAGGACCAAAACACTGCCCACTGGCACACTGCTCAGTGGGGATACAGTGGCATACCTGGTGTGGGAAGGGGTACCTGCCTTCAAAACCTGGGTGTGATGGAAACCAGTGCCCTGTTACGTCATGGCAGCACAACTCAAATCGCGACCCACAATATGCTGAGATTTCACAGTCATCTCTGAGACAGCCAAGTACTGGTCCCTCTATTAAAACTTTTGACTTGCTTTTACTAAAGGGACTTTCCTTGAACAACCCACAGAGACAAAATTGCTTTGACATCCTGTTCCATTTCGCACACACCTCCTGGCTCTGCCCAAGCACCTTGCTGCTTATCAGTGCCTGCCTGGAAACAAAAGCTGTTCCTACAGGATCTCCCCACAGCCTGGCCTCAGCAGGGAGTGAGGACAAGCTCTGTCCTCCACACAGCACGACCTTGTTGGGCTGGCAGCTCTTGCCAGGATCAGACCCTACCAATCCTCTTCATTCCAGCATGCTGGTCATGGCTTCTCCGTGGGATGAGTGAAGGAAGCACACAAGGTGCAGCCTAGGTGGTAATTTCCCTGCTGTTTTTGCACAGCACAAAATTATTTTTGACTTGAGCTCCCACCCCTGGGTGAGCCGCCTCTGTGTATGCAGGAAGGTTTCCTGAAATTCTTTCTGCTCCTCTTCATCTCTCACTATGTGTCAGCCTCCACATTCCCCACTCTTCCAACCAAGGGACAAAGTGTCCACACTGCCCATAAGGACCCTCCTTGGCTCACATGCACCCCATTCCTGCTGGGATATCCACCCCTTCCTTTCGGCATGGGTCACCCCATACCCTGGTGGCTCCATCCTGCCAGCAGTCCCTGGAAGGGGCAGAAAGGGACATTCAACCCCAGACCCCAAGCAGGACTGCAGAGAGGAACATCTCCTCAGCAGTGAGGATGCTGTGTCCATCGGCACATCAAGGTTTGCAGGATAGATGAACTGACATCTAAGCAACAGGGCAGAACCCTAAACACTTGTCACTGCTTGCTTCATACTGAGGCTTCTTCCCAATCTGAAGACTTCCCTCACTTTTTCCTATGCTGAACACACCCAATTCTTTTCCATCAGTCATTCTTTCAGGAAGTTTTTGCTCTTTTCTCCAGGTCATCAGGGTGATTTCAGTTTCTAACCCTCCACCTAAACAGTCCCTACACCCTCCTTCAATAGCATCTTGCTTTCATGTGAGCCAGAAAATCTGTTGGATGTGTCTGCTGCACAAGCTATTGATAACTGCTCATGGGATAGAGCTTCTTGAGAATCTGTCCAACCACAGAGGCAGAATTTCCCATTTCCTCATTCGCTTATGAGAATGTAAGGCATCACACTCCCACTTTCCCTGTGGTCCCCAGTCTGTCACCCTAATGAAGAGAAAATAAGGATGGTTTGACACAAGTTCCTGCTAAAATCTATGTTCTCAGCCCCAGCACTGCCCTGTCAGTGTTAGCCACTTGGTGGTAATTTGTTCCAGCAGTTTTCTGGGTACTGAGACAGGTTGACTCATCTAGAATTTCCTGGATCCTCTTTTTTTCACTTCCGTGAAGCAGATGGTGACTTGGGTATTCATATCCTCCTGGGACATGGCTCCATGACTGCCCTCTGTGCCTCAGACCCCCTTCAACCTTGATGCAGTTGACAGTGAATGGTTGTCACCCCATTTTGGTGAAACCCACCAGTTCTAGGGACAAACAATGGCTACAGGTTCCCTTCCATGCTGGACTGACTGCACAGCTGAACCCTTGGAGCAGAAGGGTCCGTCTGTCTAAGGGTGGATTTGAGGAAAAGAGGATCAGTTCCTCTGGAAATTGGGCTATGCCCCAAATGGACTGTAGAGAGGGCACATTGCCCCATCATCCTGTACTTCTAGGAGGAGATGGATGCTGAACAATGGTGAGAGATTTAAGGGGGCAAATGCATATGAAGATATGGGCAGGTGTGACCCCACATGGGTTTAGGCTCCTTGTTTGCTCAGTGAGCCTTGTGATGGTCCCTCCAGGTGTAAGGACTGAGCTCAATGCCCTCCAACAAGGCTCTGCTCCAGTGCCATGGGTATGGTTTTGGGACAGAGAAGCAGGCAGGCACAGAGCTCCTACCTGGCCCTCCACACTCCATGCACCAGGATCTGGATTGCCAGCTCCCTCAATGAGCATCACATCTCACCAAAGGAAAGAAGAGAGGAGAAGAAATTCTGAAGACAACTCAAAGCAAAACTAGAGAAAGCAGAATTTGAGGGGAGTGGGAGGAAACACAGATACTCTGTAAGGCTACAACAGCTCAATGACAGTTAGGGTGATACTCTCGGTGGGACATGATGGAGGAAATGTTGTGGACCCAGACCCATTAGGACACACCAAAGCTATGGAGCCTGGCCATGGTTAGTGATCCAGGCAGCCTGAGCAGCAGCCCACCCCTCCCACCACCAACCACAGCACCCACCAGCTCCCTCCAGCCTTTCTCTTCCAGGAACAACCGTCACTTTCCCAGACAAGGTCATGGCAATGCTCCCACACCACAGTTCCTGACAGACCAGTCCCACCCACAAGCCATCCCATTAATCCAGGGGACAAATAACTCACACATCTGATGCATCACCTCTGGCCCAACCTCTCCTAACCAAAAACCTCTGAGATATCCCAGTGACCAGGACAGTGCTCACTTGAAACTGACCCTGCTGTCCTACAGCCTGACTATCCCTTCTCCCCTCTGCATCTGCAATGCCCTGATGTTCAGGAACTGTGCCTTGCTGCTCTATGGCATGGCTCTCCTCAAAGACACACCTGAAAGGTGTAGGAAAGGATTTCCTTTCCATCTTCATCTGCCTGCCCAGTTTTCCCAAGACATGGTTTATGAGTTCAGGTTTCTTGAGGAGATGTTTGCTCACATGTTGTTCCCAACCACCTTTAATCGAGGCTGGGGTGTATAAGGAGCCAGGTTGGCTCTCAAGCATCATGTAGGAGGTTTTTGCTTGCTTAGGTATAGCCCAGGTATGTTGCCACACATCCAGCTTTCTGCAGATGCTGACAGGGATCAGTCCCAGCTCTTTGAGGTCTCCCAGAGGGCTCTGGCCATTCCCCATCATCAAGACCCTAGTGTGGGACCAGGGTGAGGCTCTCCAGAGGTCTCAGCTGGAGTGTGGTCACAGGGGGCTGATGAAGCATTTTGGCACTGACAGTAGTGGCAGGCACTCCTTGGGGGAGCGCTGAGTGCCTGCAGGCAGAAGCGGTTGCTTTAACTGCCAGGCCAGACTGTACAGGAAACACCACAGCTCCAGCACCCACAAGAAACACCTTGGTTGCTCCTGGGTCCCAGCACAGCAGAGGCTGTGGCACACAGATGGGGGACCTGAGGGGATGTGTGTCTATAGGAGGGAAGGTGTGGTAATTGGTACAGTAGCTGCGCAAATCTGGGGGTGTGGACACAAATTTGTCTGGTGAGTTGTTTGCATGTCTGTATGTTCATGAGCATTTGTGTGTGCTTGCACATGTGTGCATGAAGAGCTCCTGCACACAAACACACCCCATTCCCCATTCCCAGGAAGGATGCTGGGGTGTGGGGCCTGACACACATCTCAGTGCACTGCTTGGTTTGGGGATGCTCAGCCAGCACAGCCAGTGCCATGCCAGGTGCAGGGGAGTATGGATCAGGTCTGTTAGTGCTGGGCATCCTGTGCTCTAAGCAGGGATGGGAGATGGTGTCTGTCAGCCTGGAGCATCCCCACCATTCACCCCACACATCTTGAGGCCCTAGCCTTCCTCCCTGCAAGGAGGCAGCCAGGCTGATGAGGATTGGAGGGACACAGGCACTGCTGCAGGCTGGATGGTCTCCCATGGAAAATGGCAGTGGGAGAGTCTTTTGCTACACCTCCAACCCCACTGGATGGCTTGAGAGCCTCTGGTCAGCTGCAGACCACCATCCAATCAGAGAGAAAAGGACTCAGCCCCAACTGCACTTGGAGGAGTCATAGCTGCAGCCAGGGGGTGCAGGAAGTGCTGAAGATCTGGCACCTCTGCTGCCTGAGAGTTAGGATGGAAAATATGAAGCAGGGTCCTCGGTCTCAGCAATATCAATGTCGTGTCTGACGGGAAAGCAAAATGCAAAACTGCTGACTGAGCTCCCACTTTCCTCCTGCAGCTGCCTCCTGCCTCAGTTTTCTGGGCCCTGCTGGCCACAGCAGATCTCTGACAGAGCTGCTGGGGCACAGAGCAGGGCTGCTGCTGGCAAAAAGCCCGATGGGCTGAACCATGAACTGGTGTGAGTGAATGGCATAGGAGTTACAGTACTGTCCATGGAGGCTACTGAGAGCCTTCAGAGCACTGGGAGCCAAAGGGAGCATCCACTATCCTACCCTGAAGAAAGGTGTAAGCTATCCCAAATGGATATTTATCCCATCTAGTCCCCTCTGGAAGTTTCTCATGGATTTTCCAGTCCCCACAGAGTACAAGATATGATGCCTGGCTTCCTCACCCTTTCCCCCAGCACCCAGGTTGGCTCTCACAAGGCTGCACTGGTTTTACTGGGGGTAAGGGAGGAAGAAACCTTTTGACAGTGCTGCCAAAATGCGAGATGCAAGTGACTCTTCTCAGTTTTCGCTGTTTCACACTTTCCTGGCAAGTCTCTGCTGCCTCCAAAGCCACTCCTTACTGAGGTTTCTCCTCTCTCGAGCAGCTGTCACTTCTTTCCGCTCTGGTTTCTGGCAGGTAGCACATCTCTTTCAAGAGAGAAAGTGGAAGTTTGAAGCCAAAAAAGCTGCACTGAGGACCACACTGTGAGTTTTGCCCTGGCTGATGGCAGCCAGACCCCTGGCACAGAAGGGATGCTCATGCCCATGGACTAGGTGAGTGCCCTGAGACAAGCCCAATTAAGGGGGAGTGTTGGTTTGCAGCCATGCCTGGGTGACCACCTCAGACAGAGGCAAGGAGAAAACAAGGATCAACCTCTCTAAATTCTTAAGAGCAGCTTTGTGGAAGAACAGCTTGCATATCTCACAGAGGGGCCCAGGAACCACAACAGATGCTGCCACCTCCCAGCTGTGCCCTGCACTGCAAGAGCCGTTATTTGCCTGCCCACACACTTGCCATCGTGAGTCAACAAACTCCTCGGATGTAAAACTCTTTATTTACCCCCATGGCCAGATCTGACTCCCACTTGGGAAGGGAAGGATGCAGGGGCAGATTACCCCTCATGCAGAGGAGGAAAATACCTGGAGATAGGCAGAAGACCAGCTGCCTGCTTCCCAGGGATTTCTGAATAGCAGTACATGGGGGAGCCTCTGCTCCAAGCAAGGAGAAGCTTGCAAGAAGCCTTGGGCTCCCATGAGCAGCATCTCACAGGATTCACTCCAGTTCTAACCTTCAGCATTTTCTTCAACAGCTTTGATGGTTCAGGCCTGGGGCAGGGAAGCAGCATGGCCACTCCAGAGAGCACTTGGTGGGGGTAAAAAACTGAAGCATAATGTAAACCACCTTTGGGACAGAACTGTTGGCATCACTGCTCTGCCCCAGCCCATCCTCCCTGTCCTAAGTGAAGAGGCAACACATGGAGCACAGCAAGGACCTTCTGCAGTCTGTGGTACCCACCCCATGGCCACAATAACTGTGGCCAGGACTGTTCAATATCAACTCCAGCAGCAGCATCTCTGTTGCTTTAGTCCTGATACGCTGGATTTTTCCCAGAGTGAGGGACTGGGGCAGCCTGTTCATGCCCACACCCTTGTGAGAAGGGACCCTGACCCTCAGCAGGGCTGTGATGGCAGCTGTCGACTCCTCTCATCCAGGTATTTCTTGCCACGCTCTGGCGTGACAGGTTTCTCCTCAGGGAAGATGATGGTGGCATATTCAGTCTGCTCAACTGGCCAAGTCTTGGGGGGCACTGGGGTGCACTGGTCCCTCTGAAACTCCAGCACACCATAGTCCACAGTGGATATGGACACCACAGGGGGCTTCTCTTCCTTCTGCAAGGTAAGCCCATCATGGTGGTTCAACATCTGGAGGGTACCCACCATCCCCAGCACAAGCCCCTTCTTACAGCAAGTGCCAAAATCAGCTCTGAAGCATCCTGCAAGGGCAAGAGTGATACATAGCAGAAAGAGGCACAGACCCAGGGTAGAACATGCACAGAGGAATCACATCATGAGCCTTGAGGTCTCAGCTCTCTGCCTCTGCAGGCAGGCTGGACTCTCTGCCTACCCGGCCATGGAAGGCAGGGTTGTATTAGGAGCCCTTTTTTCACTTCTCCATTGGGCGCCAAGGTGGCACAGAGTGCAGGAGAAGAGCCTAGGGCTGAGTTTGCTCAGCCCAGAGAGGAGAGAGCAAAGGGCATCCTCAGCTCACTGCCTTCAGCCACCTAATGAATGGGGTTGGAGAAAAGATGGAGATAGATCCCTCCTAGAGATGTCTGGCTAAAGAGAGAGGAAAACAGGCATCAGCTGCAGCAAAATAAATTTTAGCTTGATATATTGGGGGGAAACACCCTCTCATTTTCTACAGCAATATAATCCACTGTAAAAGATAAGCCTGCTTTGAAGAATTGGACTACAGAGTCCCATCTCATCTTGGGTAGTTTTATTTTGATTTTGTGGTGAAGCTGTGCTGCTGCAGATGCAGAAAGGCAGTTGAAGCTGTGCAGAAAAGATCAAGCAGCAGCAGAGAAGAAGTGAGATGCTTGTGAAAAGCTGATGAAGGAAGGCCCAGCACCCTCCTCACCCCAAAAATGCCACGGTGCTCTCCAGCAGCACAGTAGGATGACAGAGGCGGAAAACTCACCACTGGCATGTTTTCACTCGGTGGTTTCTGCACATCTGCAAAGTAACACACTTGGTTAGAGAAGGTTTGTGCGCCTTGTCAGCTGACCCACCCCCATCCTTGTCCTAAAGAGCACTGGACACTACAACCTTTTGACCACATATCCTCCTTGTCCACAGGGTCTAACACCCTGAGCATTACAAGGACAAGTGAGACACCAGCCCACAGTCTAGGGTTTAATTTGGATTAGTGGAGTGCAGCAGAATTCTCTCTGAGAGTTCCTGGGTGCCTGTGGTGGGTCTGAGGTGATGCCCTGTGCTGCAGCAGGGTGAGGTGCTCCAAAGGTACCTGAGCAAGGTGCATGGGAGGGATTCAAGTACACCATTAAGGCACCACACCAACGAGTGGTGTAGAGACACTGCACATGGTCTGAGGGCTCTACAAAGGGCAAGCAGGGCTCAAAGCACGCATCTCTCCCAGGCATGGAGACATCTGTCTCACAGGGCTATGCTACAGCTAAGTTTAGTACATTTAACCAGTCCCTGTACCCCAGGCAGCTGCAAACATCTGGCTGGTTCCAGGTCACAAACTGGGTTTGCATGGCATCCGGGGGAATCATACCTCTTCTCCTGTATGTGAAGATGAGGTGGCTGAAGATCAGCAGCACAACCACTCCAGCCAGCACGAGGAGGCCCAGGAGCATGACCTTGATGTGCTCTGAGGGGCTGCCTTCCTCCATCTCCGGCTTGTCAGTGGCATTCATCTCAGGGGCTGCTGCAGTAGCCATTCAAAAAAGGGGGAACAAAACATCAGGTCAGGAGTGTAACATGGCCTCTACAGTCCTTGTGAAAGGCAGCAGGGGAACGTGGGGCCCCTCAGAAAGGGCTCAGTGCCAGGCAAGCTGTCATAGTCCCATTACTCCTCCAGGGTGCAAAGGAGAGGGGACAGGGCAGGGTTGTGCTCTCCTGATCTAAGTCAAGTCCTCTGCCCACAAGTTACTACCTGCCTTAAGCCCTGGAGCTCCAATGGGATTGGGACCCATCCCCACCAGCTGACCTGTGACTATCAGCTGGCACCGGTTGCTCTCCATCACTTTATCAGGCTCAAAGAAGGTGATCAATCCACAGTAGTAGGAGCCTGAGTCATTCTGGTGGAGGTTCAGGATCTCAATCTTAAAGACAGGAGTGTTGTTGCTGAGCCGGTACTTCTCTGTCTCTGTCACGGGCTTGTGTCGGCTGATCTCAGCAGTTTTTTGGGCTTGGCTGTTGTTGGTCTCCTTGTACCAATTGAGGCTGTACTCTGAACCAGAGTCATTCTCCATGGAGATATTGCAGAAGAAGGTGGCTTTGTTACCTTCAGGGCGAGTTAACACTGCTGGGGAGATGGTCACTATTTGGGAGAGAGGAAACAAGGAGCAGACATGGTTACAGCAGGCACAGGTCTCAGAAATAGCCATACCCCTGTGTGGGAGCCAGGGATGCAAGCCCAGTTCACATCATCACTCTGGGACATGGGCAGGTATATTAGCCCATATCTCTCCCATTCCAAATGTGTCAGTGGGACTGGGGCTGGAGAGGAACTCTCAGAGGTAGTAACTGTACTGTGAAACTGTTTCAGCAGACCAAATCTTTTGTGCTCTGGGCTACCTAAAATTAACACTGAACACCTGTACCAGGGAAAACAGACCTTGGGGGTTGTATATTTTTTAAATATATGCTGTATTTTAATGTCTGAGTCATCAGCTTTCCTGTTGAGGCTGACTCTGAAAGTGAGTCCCAGGTTGGAGCAGTGCCCAGTGGTGCAACCCATCACATGCCTGGCTGCCTGCTGGGATGCTCTGGCTATCCTCACTACACAATGCTGGGAGCTCAGAGCAAGCAGGGGCTGCCCATGGCACAGTATTTGTCATCTCCAGCCTGAGGCTACCTGACCAGGCAGAACAACCTGGAGCTTACAGTGTCATCCATTTCCAGGGGCCTGTCCCCTCCTTTTGTGTGCATGGGCAACCAGACCCTGGGGTTCCAGCTGGGCTTGCCAGGCTGTTCCCAACACAGAATCCAGTCAGCCACAGCCACAGGCTCCTCTGCTTTAGCACCAGCCCTGCTGCTTCACCTCATTTCCCTGCCCATTATCCCGGTGGGTTCATCCATCCTGCGTGGTGGGAATGCTGTGAACATGGGCCAAGCACACAATGTCCTGCTTCGGCCAGTCCCACACAGCAGAATATGGCAGCTGTTGCATTAATTTCTGTTCAGAGCAATGAAAAGTGGGAAGAAAGACTTTTCACATGGATCACTGACCAAGATATTCAAACCACCATGGCTTTGAAAAGTCCCTGTCAAAAGGAGTCCCTTTTCAGAAATTGCCACCACCAATAGCAGCCCCAGGGCTTGCAGGCAGAGTCAGAAAGTCCCTCCAACTCTGGCCTGAGGCCATAGGACCATAACCTCAGCATCACCAACCAGAAAAGGAACTTGGAAATTCTGTGAATAAATAAAAGATCAGATGGAAAACTGGGCTGAGAAATGAGGGATGACACCAAACAGGAGGAAGGAAGAAGTGTCCCGGTTCCTGCAGGCAGCACTGGCTGTGGCAATGTCCACTCCAAGAGATGGAATTTTTGCCATGTTTTGGACTTCTTGTGTATAACAGGAAATATTTGGCAAGTTCAGGGCTTTATTTCATACTAGTACCACTGTCAACAAAGCGTTCAGAGGACTTCTGAAAGTAGACGTTGAGTTTACATGTTTTCCTGTATCTTCCCAGCTTCAGAGGTAACATCTGCTCCAAAAGACACCCAGCCCTCTGCCCACCCTCAAGGCAAAGAATCCATGAATCCACCAAAGAAACAATGGGCTGCAAGGAATGGGAGACACAGCTACACCAGAGCTCTCATTCACCCTGCCCAGACTCACACCTTCCCTTCAACCTCTCCTTCTCCCACAAAGTTCACCCAGAGCAAGGACCCTGGATCCCTCAGGATCAAGACCAAACCAGAAGTTGCAGCCGAAGGGCGCAGACTGAAGCCGTAAGAGTTAGAAAGAAAACCCCACATCTCACTGGCAAACCCATAAGCTCAACATCAAACTCCAACCACTACCACTGTGTCACAACACAGCTCTGGTGTCAGCACTATGTGCTGGAGACTGGTCCCCTTCTCCATCCTTTAATCCCATTTCTGCCCCAAGAATCCCCAAGTCCTTTGCTTCAGCTGCACATACTCAAAAGCTTTGGGTTTTCTGCCTTCTTGATGCCAGAGCTAATTTTTAACTACAAAGCTCCCAGTCCTTGGACATTTTCCATCAGCTGCAAACAATATGGCCATGCCAGCAAGCCTGCCACACTCATGTACCTACCCCGGCGGCAGCAGGTGAGTATGGGCCCACAGCAGAGCAGGATGGCACAGAGGTCAGCTAGGGCCACCTCCACACTGCCCCACACCTTCTTCGAGGCACCTGGAGCCATGGTGAGCTGCTCTGTCCCCTGCCCAGGCAGGTGGAAGGTGCTGTGCTGTGTGTGCTGTGCTGGTCCTGGCTCTCTCTGTGCTTCCTTCCCCGCAGCAGCAGCTTGTTCTCTGCCGTACACAGCAAGGGCTGGGTGGAAATGAAATGTGCACATCACTGAGGGAAACCCGGGCTGCCTCCCGCCCCCAGCTTCCTCCCCACAGAGGCAAGGATCAGCTGAGCCAAAGCTGGCCCCTTCCCCTCCCTGTGCACTCCTGGCATGTTCCCATGCAGGTACCCAGCTGCCAAACAGAGGGGACAGGCACCTCTGAGCCTGCACCCTTTTTGGGGAAAGCCTCCAGAGATGGAGGAGGCAGGGACCACAAGGGACATGTCCTCAGTTCTGAGCCTGGCCCATAAGTAAAAGCTCTCTTGGGTTCCCAGGCATCCACAGGTGCTCACACTGGGTGCCCAAGGCAGTGGGGTTGTGGGACATGGCACTGGGTAGATAGGGTCTGAGCAGCCATGGGGCACCTATTGGTAGGCTACTCCCACCAGGATGGGATGGGATGGGATGGGATGGGAGACGAGGAGGAGGAGAAGGAAGACAAGTTTTGCCTCCTTAGGTGTGTTTCTTTTCAGATTCAAAGAGAGCAAGGACAGGTGCCCAGGGCCAAGGACCTGTTATTGGGGTGACATTTGCAGAAGACTGATGTAATTTCTTCTGCTATCCATGCTCCCCGCTCACCACACTGACTAATACTGGCATAGGAAATAACCAGCGGTGAAAGCACACTCCTCTGCTTCTCTAGAACACAGCCCCAGTGCCCCACAGTTTTGGAAAGTTTCAGGGGAAAATTAATAACTGGGATGAAGGATGTGATTCTAATGATGACTTCATTATTTTTCCAAGCTTTCAAAAACAAGCTGTGGGGCTGGGGCTTGCTGACCTCTCACTTTCAAACATGTCCCTGGCAGGCAAGTGGGCTGAGGCAGCCACCCCTAATTTCATACAATCATGAAATCATAGAATCACTGAGATTGGAAAAGACCTCTAAGACCATCAAGTTCATCCATTAACCCAATACCATCAGGATGGCCAAACTGGGATGGCCAAGGAGGGAGTTCTGAGCTGGGACAGACAGGGCTCACCCTGGGAGAGTGGCTCACTCCAGCCTGTCTTGGTCCTCTTTTCCAGTCTCCTCCTGATTGCAGCATCACTCCTTCCTCATGAGCTGCCGGCACTGCTTGAGCTGCAGAGCAAGGCTGGGTGCCATGCCCACCTTGTCACCTTTCTGTGCCACCTGGCCAGAGGCCATCATGCTGCCTGGATAGGTGGCAAAGGGAGTGCTCTGCACCATGTGCATGCGTTTTGACTTGGACATCACCTCTGTCTTCATAATTTCCTGGATTCCCACTAAAAAAACCCTGACTAAACTAAATTAAACTGAACTCCAGGAAACTGACAGCAAGGAGGCTTTTCCACCTTGAGGCTTTATGTTCCCAAATGGTGACACCAGGCACTTGGGCCAGGTGTGGGGAGGTTTGATTGGCACTTGCCACATGTTTTGGTTGCTAGAGGTGGAAGATGTGATGGGTATCACCACCAAGATCACAACTCAGCAAGCCAGGGATAGGCAGGAAAAACTGGCTCATCCTCCCCACCCCATGCAGCAGCAGCAGAGGGCTGATTAGAATCATAGCACGAATTGCTCAAACTTTCCAATGCACACTTGAAATAGGTATAAACTGGTACCAGGGTGGGGATGCTGCTGTGTCCACAAGAAACCAACAACGGCAAGATGCTCTTTTCTCTGAAAAAAAAAAACAAAAAAACACTGTGATGAAAAGAATAAAAGAAAAGATCAAGGAAGCTGCTGTGGAGGAAAGTGAGGCAAGCAGCAGTGCCAGCCTCAGCTGTCAGCATGGCAGAGGAGCCCGGCACCAGCCCCTCAGCAGCCCCAGGGCTTCAGGCAGGCTTTGAATTCTGCCTGCACCCGCCAGACCAGCACAGCTCACCCTGGCTCTTCCATCAGGTTCCCCAGCATGAAGGAAAACAGCCTGGCTCCAACCATGATGCAGCTCTCTGCTCATGCTGGTAAATCCCCTTCAGCCCAGTGGGGTGGATGGTACATCTTGGGTTTTGCTGACATGGTCATAAAAAGGTCCTTTGGTGCTCAAAAAAATATAAATATTTTCTGTGATCTGGAGCATGGCAAATTGCATCGGATAGTCCTTTTCTGTTTGGCCACCAAAAGATGAAAACAAAGTCTAAAAAGGAAGGATAAGCAGAAATAAGTGAGAAGACAGTTTGCTCTTTAAAACTAAGAAACAGTAACTTCAGCAAGCACATGTCACACCAGTTCATTGGACCGCAAATGTCATGGTTTTTCTTCAACCAGATGCTGGTGAGTTCCATCAACACGGCTGTGACCTAGAGGAGGGCCCGGTGTTCTGCAGCCATCACTGTTGGGGCACACAGCTATCACCTGAGCACTCACCTCAAAGGGTGGAGCATCGGCGCCAAAATGGTTTAAAAGCATCTGAAGGAGCACTGAAAAATTGGAAGAAGAAAAAGAAAGCTGAGATCAAACATCCCTGATGGAGCTGACTGAAACCCAGAGCTGCATGACTGTGAAGTCCAGAGAAAGTATAGCTTTCCAAGTGAAAGAGGAAACACAAACTGCCACAAAAAGATGCTGAGGAAGAGAAACCCACATGTTCCAAAGATCCTTCCCCCAACTGTTTAACCGAATTCATATCTGTGGGTCTGACCTAGGCAGGAGCCAAGTGGCTGGGGTGAGAAGAGGAAATGGTTAATAGTGTTTGCAAATAAACACAGAGTCTTGAGGTCTTTCAGATACTTCTCAGAAATTATGAAGGTCTCCACAAATTATTTGCATGAGCAGCAAGATCTAGCCCTGTGGGAACAGGCAGCGTCCTGTGGGTGAGTAAGCAGCGGTAAGCAGTGAGTAAGCAGAGGGATGGAACAGAGACACAAAAGTGTTCCTTTAAAAAGCAGAAACCTGCAGGGCTGGGCAGAGCAATGGTAACTGTGATGGGAAGGTGCCATATGAGTATGGCAGTGGACCAGTGCCACCTCCAGCATGGCAGTAAGTGTTCCTGCTGGCGGGTAGACCTGACACCCAGCCCAGTGGTACTAAGGACTCTGACAGTCCATCTCTAGCAAGAGGTGCTGGTAAAGTCTGTGAAAATTAGGACATGCTGCTGCTCAGGGTCTCAGCAACCCATCCACGCTCAGAGCAGGCTGGGGCAGGATCTGGCACCAGCTGGGATATGCCTGTGCATCCCAAGCAAAACTCTGGCAGTGGTACCCCCTTTCCTTCTGGTGCAACCTCACACCTCCTTTACCCAAGGGGTACCTCCAGGCACACCCAGCCCCGTCACTGTTCATGGCCCCCTCCAGCCTCTCGTCTGTGGCAGCAGCACACTCCACAGCAGCACTGGCTGTGCCTTCACACTGTTTCCATTCGGAGCACGGTGAGGCACACAGGGACCTTTCTCAGCCGTGTCATCCGCTACACGTGGGAAGCACAATCGATCACAAAGATCACTGCTTCGAGATAAACTGCAGAGGAAACAGAACGTCAGTTACTGAGCAGCGGCTGCAGCACATGCAGCCTTCCATGGGACACACAGCAGCCATGGGCAGGGAAAAGGGCACAAGGGGTGGGGTTTTGGAGAGCAAGAATTTTAGGCCTTTATGGAGGATTTAAGAATTTGCTGAAGGAAAGGAGCAAGGCTGGGATCTCCCCTCTCATGTCTGGGATGGGTGGTACAGAGGATGGAAGGGAGCTCTCCAAGCCCTGGGTAAGGCTGAGTGCAGGGGGGTTGGTTTGGGCTAGGAGGGAGGCACCAGGGAAGCATCCAGTGAGGCCAGGCTGTCTTACCCCACTCTCTCCCCATCATACCTCCAGCCACACCCCAGGCGGCAACCTCTTCAAACCCTTTAGCTACAGAATCACAGAATCAATCAGGCTGGGGAAGACCTCTGAGATCATCACATCCAACCTATGGCTAAACACCACCATGACAACTACAGCATGGCACTAAGTGCCACATCCAGTCTTTCTTTAAACACCTCCAGGGACAGTGACTCCACCACCTCCTTAAGCACTCCATTCCAATATTCATCACCATTTCTATGATTAAGAAATTCCTTCTAATGTCCAACATAAAGCTCCTCTAGAACAGCTGTGCCCTGTCATGCTGTTGCTGGTTTTCTGGGAGAAGGGGCTGACCCCCACCTATCTCCATCCTCCTTTCAGGGAGTTGTAGAGAGTGATGAGGTCCCCCCGAGTGTCCTTTCCTCCAGACTAAACATTCGGAGCTCCCTCAGCTGCTCCTCACAGGATTTGTGCTCCACATCCTTCCCCAGCTCCACCGCCCTTCTCCGGACTTCCTCCAGCACCTCAGCGTCTTCTACAAGCCATTGTAAAATTTTACAATTACTACAGTTATTAAAATACCCTGTAATTATTACCGCAATTATTGAACACTTATTTACCAACTACTTCATTGAACAAGTCCTTTTTATTGCAAAAATTGACTTTTTTTC
>VXBI01004374.1:2389920-2436009 GCA_013397375.1 Toxostoma redivivum | reverse complement strand
TTTTTTTTTTTTTTTTTTTTTTTAACCAAGTAATACATAGGCTATAGAAACACCAAACGCAAAACACAGCAGCACAGCCAAGAAGCAGCCGCTCCGCGGGCTGCCCGGGGCGGTGTGACGCGGGCCGGGCGGCGGAAGCGGCGGAAGCGGCGGAAGCGGCGGCGGAAGCGGCCGCGGTTGTCCCGGTAACCAACGCCGGGGCCTGCCGGGGCCATGGGCGAGCTGGGCCCGGACGAAGGGACCGAGAACACGTACAGCCTGCGGCCCGGCCTCCAGCACCGGTGAGGCTGCCGGGGACTGGGGTGTTAGCGCCCCGGGGATGCGGGAGCTGCGGTAGGAATGTCGGGGAGGGCGGCCCTGGGCATGAGAATTCCCTGGGCTGAGAATGGGGAGCACCGAGAGTTCGGGGATCGGAGGGCACCGGGCTCCCTGACCGGCTTTGACACGCCCTCAAGCTGCGACTTCCAGTGGGGCTGCTTTCACCTTTTACCCCTGCTGGTAGGTGTTTGGCTTTTGGCAATACTTCCATTTTCGCGGGGCTTTTTTCCCCCGTGGCTTATCATCTGTCATTTTTCTCTAATACATGAAAGCTGCATTTTCCCAGGTGGCATTGTGTGAACTTTCTGGGCTTTCTGTTGCACCTTTTTACCTCTTTTTTTTTGGTTGTTTTTTGGTTGGTTGGTTGGTTGGTTTTGGTGTTTTAGGGGTTTTTTGTTTGTTTATTTTTTGGGTTTGTTTGTTTGTTTGTTTGTTTGTTTTGCCATGATAGATTTAAGTCATCCACAGTAAAAGAATGCATCCATGCGATACTGAAGGAGAAGCTGACCAACGTACAGTACATCCCAGAGGAAATTCCTGAGCTTACAAAGTCTTTATCAGAGACAATAAAAGACAGATTGAAAGGTAAGGAGGTTTGCTGGGGATGTAATTTCTTTTCTTTCCATGTCCTCTTCCTTTTGACAAGATCTCTCTTTCTTCCTTTATTCTTGAAACTCATTCCTTCCCCATTGGCTGACTCGAGTCTGCTGGTATGAAGCAATCTGTCCTATATATGTACATTCCTTGCCTGAGGAACTGGAGACCTAATTCAAGCAAACAAAATTTGTTTTCGTATAGCTTGGCTGGTGTGTGATGTCAGCCTTGGAGGGTCTGCAACTTGGAAGCTGCATTAGAGAGAAGAAAGAAGTGATGCTTCATTGCTTCTTGCTTTCATAAACAGATCAACTCCTGCTCTTTTTCTGCTTTGAGTTAGATCAGAGCTGGAATAGCAGTGGAGATCAGAACAAGGCTCAGGGGGCACAGGGAAGAGAGGAGCAGTCAGCCAAGGAGTGGTGTGACTACAGCCTTACAGCACTGGAAAAAGGTGCTGCTGCTGCACAGGATGCCCTCAAAATTTTTTGAGTTCAAGAAGAAAAGTGCAGGCACCAGCAGGTGTTTCCTGAGTTCTGTGCTGGAACAAGTATATGGATGTGTGTGCTGGCAAGGATACTTTTTTCCCTTACTCTTGGGGACAGGCTGGTGCTCCATCTGCTGGGCTGGCCTGAAGTGGTGGCACAGCCACGTGGTCACCTCCAGCAGGAGCCGCGGATTTCTGCTTCTCCCAGAATTACACATCTGCTTTAAAGCCAGCAGCAGTTGTAGTCCCTGCACGTGTTCATGCTGAGCTCCTCTGCACAGGGCTTGGCTCCAGTAACACGTAACCACAATGGCAGCAGCCTGAAGCAAGGCTGGCCCGGGGTGGCCACTTTTGTCAGCTGGCATCTCTGATAAGCATTGACATGTTGGATGTTAGCAGAGCCAGCATGCTGTGTTCAATCCTCCAGTGGAAACAGGGCGCCGGAGTCGTCCCAGGACACTGCTTTGTTGAAGACAGGCATTGGGATCTATATTTGATTTTAAACGTGCTTGTTCTGATTTGGCTTCTGGAACATTGCCATGGCCTGATTAGATTTGGCCTGTGCCCTAGAGGTACTTTTTTACTGTTGTGAAACAATAACACATCTCTGAAGACACAGAAATAACACAGTTATTATGTGGCCTTTTATACCATCAGAAACAAAGGAAACACCTGTGTGGCAGAAGAATCTCACAATACCTTTGCATCAAAAAATAGTTTTAAAATAAGACAGCTTTTTCAAATAGCATTTTGTCCACCAGCAGCCTTATTAATGTTCTTTCCATGTGGCCACTTCTTGAAAGTTGTCAAAGCAGAATGCTGACACACAATGTGTCTACTCAGGCGTGTCTTGTGCCTTAGATGCATCTTTTGATGGATGCCAGCTACCTTGTTCACCCTTCAACTCCAGCAAAACCATGGTACGCCATACTAGGAAAATGAAGCTTTGCAAGGCAGTCTGTCCACTTGGCTGCTTGCATAGGCTTGTACAGACACTTGCTTTGTAGCCAGAAATCTTTAGCTTTCAGGGCTGTGTTTTGGGCTCACATTTTTTAAAAGTTTTTGCTCTCACTGTAATTTTTTTCTCTCTCCAGAGGAGGGATTTGACAGGTACAAGATGGTGGTGCAGGTTGTCATTGGAGAGCAGAGAGGAGAAGGAGTGAAGTAAGTTTTGCATTTTCTAATTATATTTCCATCATGTTTTTTGGATTTAGGCATGGGGTTTTTTTCTTTGGAAGCTGCTTCCAACTTTCCTAGCTGCAAAGATCTGTCTGCAGATGATAAAGTGTAAATCACTTTCTTTTCTCTTTTAGTGGCAACTTGAGTGCTTAGGTTGTGACTGGTTGAATTAGCCAGTGATAATTGGCTCTATGGTGCTTCTTAGCAAGCTGAAATGCTGAAAATCATTTTTGAGGAATGTGGCAGAAGCATTTTATGTTGTATTCATGATGAATTAGGGTATACCTGTCCATCCATTCCCAAGGCCCTGATGGAGCACAAAAGCCATGGTAACTCACTTCTGTCTAAAGCCAGAAAACTTCCATAAACACTTAATTTACATTTTTTAAAAGTTTCAATTTCTCTAATCCCCCTGCAATACTGCCATGGGAACCAAGCTTAGATTCCCTTGTGAGTGCTTGCAGTCAGCTCCAGATGCCTGCAGTCAGACAAAATAATTCCTCGTGGCTGCAGTAGTGGGCTGTAGCTTTCCATTAGTGGGTAGGGAGAAGAAAAAAGGGAAAGCTCACAAGGTTTATGTGCTTTGTCTGCTGGGCTTATCTTTATTATTGTGCCTGGTACTCCAGCAGAAGATAAGTGCAGCAGAGCTGTAATCAGATCTGCTACCTCCCTGTTCTGGAGGTCAGAGAGGAATATCTGTACCTGCTGCTCAGGCTTTTGTCAGGAATATCTGTCTGCAGGCAGACTGCTCCAGAAGCACCGAACCAGGGTGAACGTTCAAATTTCAGGTGGTCTGATCAGAAATGTGAAGTCCAGCCACATAGGCTGACAGAGCAATTGGGAAAATTTTTAGTTTGCAACAGACAGGAGTAAAGATTGAAGCACAATCATTGACATCCTTAATGCAAAATACACCTTAGTACAGTCAGTCATACATTATGGGACTGTGCCCCAGAAGGAATCCTGTCAGCTGAGGCTAGCTGGGGCAGGCAGGGAGTGTTATGATCTGGTTGTTTGTCCTCAGGATTGGGTGTAGAAGTCCATCAGGATGGTCAGGGAACAGAGGGTATAGATACGAAAAGACATGAAGAGGTCATGGTCTCGTAGCACAGCATCTGCCAAGGAATATGATAGCTCCCTATAAATAAGCTGGTTACGTACCATGAGGGTTCAGGAGGTGAAGGACAAGAAGAAATCAGCTAACTGATATGCATAGGCCAGAAGTCAAAGATTCTTAAGCACCATAGCAATGAGGTTTCAAGCCCTGCTGCACAGTGAAGGTGGCAGGGTTGAGAGCTGATGAGTTTGAAGGTGGAGCACATACAGATGGGATTACAGCATGTGGTAGAATTCAGCAGTAGAAAACTAGGCTTGGTATTCAGAAGCACACTTCCCAATTCCATTACCTTTAAAGCAAGCTCAGTTTGGTTTTGAAGGGAAGTATCTGTGATCACTTAGATCATTACACATGAACTCCGGGTAATGTCCCTGTCTGGCTCCTTTGTCTAGCATGGCTGCACGATGTTTCTGGGATGCTGACACTGACAGCTGTGCTCACGACGTGTTCATTAACGTAAGTATGGGCTGGATTCCCCATGGGAAGTGCAAGGCTACTTGCTTTTGTATGAGAGGCAGAGTGACCTTAAATATGGAGCAGAAAAGAAACAACTACTAGAAGGAAGGAGTCAAGATTATTGAAACAGCCTGATTTACATCCTTATTCACAAAACATACTTAGATAGCCAACAAAGTAAAAGTTCTCTCCTGAGTAGGTGACACAGTACAGTTTAAAAGTCACTGTAGTCACACCATTTTTCTGGTAGGGAGAGAAAGCACAAGAGACAAAGTCTTTTCTTAGATGCTTTGCTGAGCTACAGTCAAGGAGCATGGCAGAAATCAGGGACTGAGCCAAGGTCAAGGTTTTACTTAACGTTTTATTTTGTTTTATTTTATTTTAAACTGACACCTAGATACCTGTGGGTGTGTGGATGGAGGAAATTGAGGCACTTCTGGCATTCAGATGTACTAATGTGGGTTACACCACAAGTGAGGTGAATAAGAAACTTAAATAGAAGACAGAAAATTGCAATATATTACCATACAGTTATGCTCTGGTCTAAATGTTCCCTGAGGTTTGCCTCCACTAGACTAGCAAAAAACTTGCCTTGACTAATGCAGAGCCTTTCTGTTTTCCCCAGGACAGCTTGTTTTGTGTGGTGGCTGCATTTGGCTGCTTCTATTATTGAAGGTGACAAAGATCGCACAGAAGGATGGACGTTGGGGAGAGAATGCTTTGGAGTATTTTTTATTTAAGTGCACAAAAGCATCATATTCTTCCTTTAGTACATAACACGACAGCTCTACGAAGCACATCCTACATCTGTTCTACACACTACAACATTCCCTCTTCCTTGTGGATATTGATTTAGCTTTAAGCACAATATTATTATTATTATTATTATTATTATTATGTCCTTTATTTAAATGGCCCTTTGTTTTTTATATAGTGTTGATTTTGTCCTAAAAGTGTATTGCCAATAGCCATTGCTTCTAAGGCAAACTTAACTTTTGTCTCAAAAGAGCTTTTTTACTTTATTTCTATGGAATTAATGAAATATTTATAAGAAAAAAAAAAACATAATAAATCTGTCTGTTTAATATTTCNCTGACACTGACAGCTGTGCTCACGACGTGTTCATTAACGTAAGTATGGGCTGGATTCCCCATGGGAAGTGCAAGGCTACTTGCTTTTGTATGAGAGGCAGAGTGACCTTAAATATGGAGCAGAAAAGAAACAACTACTAGAAGGAAGGAGTCAAGATTATTGAAACAGCCTGATTTACATCCTTATTCACAAAACATACTTAGATAGCCAACAAAGTAAAAGTTCTCTCCTGAGTAGGTGACACAGTACAGTTTAAAAGTCACTGTAGTCACACCATTTTTCTGGTAGGGAGAGAAAGCACAAGAGACAAAGTCTTTTCTTAGATGCTTTGCTGAGCTACAGTCAAGGAGCATGGCAGAAATCAGGGACTGAGCCAAGGTCAAGGTTTTACTTAACGTTTTATTTTGTTTTATTTTATTTTAAACTGACACCTAGATACCTGTGGGTGTGTGGATGGAGGAAATTGAGGCACTTCTGGCATTCAGATGTACTAATGTGGGTTACACCACAAGTGAGGTGAATAAGAAACTTAAATAGAAGACAGAAAATTGCAATATATTACCATACAGTTATGCTCTGGTCTAAATGTTCCCTGAGGTTTGCCTCCACTAGACTAGCAAAAAACTTGCCTTGACTAATGCAGAGCCTTTCTGTTTTCCCCAGGACAGCTTGTTTTGTGTGGTGGCTGCATTTGGCTGCTTCTATTATTGAAGGTGACAAAGATCGCACAGAAGGATGGACGTTGGGGAGAGAATGCTTTGGAGTATTTTTTATTTAAGTGCACAAAAGCATCATATTCTTCCTTTAGTACATAACACGACAGCTCTACGAAGCACATCCTACATCTGTTCTACACACTACAACATTCCCTCTTCCTTGTGGATATTGATTTAGCTTTAAGCACAATATTATTATTATTATTATTATTATTATTATGTCCTTTATTTAAATGGCCCTTTGTTTTTTATATAGTGTTGATTTTGTCCTAAAAGTGTATTGCCAATAGCCATTGCTTCTAAGGCAAACTTAACTTTTGTCTCAAAAGAGCTTTTTTACTTTATTTCTATGGAATTAATGAAATATTTATAAGAAAAAAAAAAACATAATAAATCTGTCTGTTTAATATTTCTTCTCCTGTGGCATTTTCTTCCACTCTACAAGATGCACTATCCTGGATAGATTGTCTGCATTTCTCAGGTGAGTATTTTGAAAATTCTTTGTAAATTAATCCATAAAGCTGATCTCTGATTCTGGTTATCCAGATTTGTTCCTATGACTCCCACAACAATTGGGCTATGAATCCCAGCTGTATCACATGAGATGGTATTAATTGATGGAAAGTCGAGGTATTTAGGACATTAGGTCAGGCTAGCAGCCCACACACGTCATGACTGCCAGAACTCCTCGCTGCAGTAACTGCTCCTTGGTTTAGTGCAATTTGGCACCTGTGGATGCTATGAGTGATCATTGCTCCTCACGCTCTTCAGCAGATGCTGCAGTGATTTCTCAATCTGTCATTGTTTTGGAATATGAGGGTGGATGTTTGGAGACCAACTTTGCTAGGACTCCAGCCTGATAAAGGCTGCAGTAGATCTGCAGAAGAGTGCTTAAACTTCTCCCCAAAAATTAGAGGACTGGGTGGGTTCCTGAGAGAGTGGGTGCCAACAGAGTATATCTTAGCATGCCCACTGGAAGATGGAATACTCTGTGATAATGCCTGTTCTCTCTCTGCTGACAGAGCAAGCACAGCTGAACTATTCCAGTGGGATGAATGGCTTTTAGAGTGCTGAAGTGGCTGAGGTGAACCCTGAATCCCGCCCTCACCAACTGTTAGACCAGAACACACCCTCCCCATGCAGCTCTTGGAAGCCAGGGAAGTAAAAAATTATGATGTATCTTCTAGAATGCCTCTTTCAGCTACAGTGCTGGAGGCAGCACATTGCTGGTTCTATATTATATTAGCTTGAAATATTTTGATTATTAATCTTCCTCTCCTCTTCCTGTGGTGGGAAATAGAGAGTGACTTCCCTGACTGCTTTTTTGCTGCCTAAGGCTGTCACCTTTTACAGAACCTACAGAGAGATGCAACAGCGCTGCTTGGTTTGTGCATGACCTGGGAGTGTCACTTTTGGGGAACAGCAAAACCCTCCACACAACATTTTCCAGGAGATGGTACAGATGATCTCAGACTCATTTTGAAGCTTTTTTAAAGTCATGGCTGTTAAATCACAATGTGTCACCTTGCACTTGCTCTGTTTTGGAGGGGTTTAATGGTTTCTTCACAAAGGTGTTGTACAAAGCAGGTGAGCAGATTTGAGTCCATAATCACTCAGCCTCACAACCCTTGGTTGTGGCATGGAATGGGTAAGGGATGCTGTATTTTCCCTGGAGAAAGATTGAGCCACTGCTGAAGCACTGCATATCAGTGTGGATATGCAGGGCAGCTCCCTCCTTCCAGAACCTCCAGAATTTACACCAGATACATCCATACAGTGGATGGGTGGAGGAGAGACTTCATCACAGTCTCCCCTCCTCACGATGGGAAGCAGAGGGGCAGTCTCTGATCTCTTCTCTGTGGTGACCAGTGACAGGACGCAGGGAAATGGCCTGAAGCTGTGCCGTGCGGGTTTAGGTTGAGTATCAGGAAAAGGTTCTTTCCCCAGAGGGTGGTTGGGCACTGACCAGGCTCCCCAGGGAAGTGCTTATGGCACCAAGCTTGGCAGACCTCAAAAAGCGTTTGGATAAGGCTCGCAGGACTCTTGGGGATGGTGCTGTGCAGAGCCAGGAATTGGACTCCATGATCCCTTCCAGCTCAGGACATTCTGTGACGAGAAGAGCCGAGGGGCAGGACCTTTGCGAGCCGGAACGGAGGTTCCAGGNGGCGGCCGGCGGCGCGCTGGTAGGGGGGCGTCCGGCGGGAGCGGGGGCTGTCACTGCGGGCACAGGGAGCGGAGCGGTGCCTGTCACGGGACCGGAGGTGTTGAGTGGGTTTCGACTGGCGGCACACGAGGGCACCGCACGCTCCCCATGCGGAGCGGGGCAGGGGTCCCTCCCCCGGCCCCTCTCCCAGCGCGGTGGCCCTGGCACAGGCTGGGGGCTTCGGGAGGTGTTGGCGGGTCGGGACGTGGAGCGCTGGCTTTGGGTAAGAGGGCAGTGTCTGCTGGGGGGGTCGTGATGCGCTGCGTCCCCTTTGTGGGGGCTTGGGCAGAGGCCGGGGCTCGGGCGTGATCCTCGGAGATGGCAGGACTGGCAGCTGAGAGAAGGTAGAGGCAGGTCAGTGGGAAACTTGTGTAGTGCACCCTCAGCGCTTGGAGAGTGGGGGCTCCGGGGGACATCCCGCACCCAGGGGGCACAGTCAAGGCCTAGGGAGGACCCTGAGGAGGTGGCCCTGGCTACGGCGAAGGAAGGTGTGACCCAGCTGCTGCGTAGGCACACATCCTCTCTAACCTGCTTTTTGTGTCCACCGAAGTCCTGGCTGCACTGATTAATGGTTTTGTAATTGGACTTAAAGTCCTCAGGAATTCTGAGAGCTGTGATGCTCCTTTGTAGTCCTCACTCGCTGTGAAGGAGATGCAGGGTGCTCCTGGTGGCTTTCTCCCTGTCCCCATCCTGTGATGCTGCCGCACCAGGACCCTGGCAAAGCTTGGGGTGCTCAGAAACAGATAATGCTGGGATTCCATCTCCAGGACCCCAGGGTCTGAGGACAGCCACTGTATTTGGTTTTGAAATTCAGATGATGAATACCTACGCATTATTTCCCGAAGAAATTTGCTGTATATACAAAATTATTAAAATTCCTGATTTTGAATTTTCTCACTGCTAGGGCTGGGTTGTAGCACTCTTGAAATCACTGTACCAAGAGCCACAAATTATAATATTGCAGTAAGGAATTGGTTTTCGTGTGTAAACCTGCTAAAGGAGGTCTCAAAAAACTCTGTTGCTAATCTCTAAAAACAAAATAGTGCAGAAGTCAGGTCTGAATAGCCACCTATTCTCACACTTTATTGTCCCTGGCAGTATCTTTCCTGGTATTCTGCATAAACCCTATTTTTGCTGCTTCACTCACCCAGCAGAGGCTGTTGCATGTCAGGACACTCAGTGCCTAGAGGTTGTGGTATACCCAGAAGGGCTGTGAATGCACAGAGGTCCTGCAAGCAGTTTCTCTTTTTTACATGTGTATTACTTAGCAACACTAAGTGACCACACTGAACTCTTTTCAGTTGTGGTTAGGCAGAATTATCTTGAGCCATTTGAGACTTTGTTGGTGAGAAGCAGCATCTTTCCATTGATTGCAGGACATGGGTACCAGAGCTTGTGCATGCTCAGGCTCTGCTTGAGAAAGTGTTACCAGCCTGCCTGGACCAGTAGGGGATGCAAGGTCTGCAGGGTTATTTTAGCAGGTATAGCAAAGGTGGATGCTGTTGGACCAATGTGTGGCACTGGCTGAACAGGAATCCCTTTTATATGTTTCTATGGCTTTTAATACAGTGTGGGACAGCTGCTTTTGTTGACTGAAATCCAAAGTAGCTGAAGAAGCCGGTGTTTTACAAGTGCGCAGGACTGTGCCCAGATCTTGCAATAACCTTTTTAAAGGGCTCAAGGGCTTGACCATCCTGGTAGAGCAGATGCTGACTGTGGGGAGTGTTGCAGTCTGTCTGGAGGTGAGCAGGCTGGGTCATAGCCAGCAGCATTGTTTCCGGGCACATGCTCTGAGTCTGGAGACTGGGACAGGGCTGGGCCTGGCAAGCCTTGGCTGGGCATGAAGTTGCCTTGGAGATTGAGCAAGTTTTTAAAGCACTGATAAAAGAGAGATCCATGGTGAGTCTTCTGTCATTAACCTCTCCCAGGTCTCTGTGTCTCCGTGGGGATACACGCCAGTAGGGTTAATTGGGGACTGGGCGTTGCAGATGAGGGAGAACAGGGGGAAAGGATTCTCTTTGATCTATCATCAGGGAATGCAGAGGAATGTAGGGTCACTTTGGTACTTTATAGCCTGGCAAGGGACTTATCTGAAGTGACAGGACTTTTCCCTTTTCCCTGAGGCTCTTGCTTACATGCTGTCCATGTGTCAAGGCAATTCTCTGCAGACAGCTGGCAGAGTGCAAAGTTTAGAAGTGTTGCCTGAAGATGAGTCAGCAGAAGAGAAATATCTTGTTCCTGTAAAGTGCAATGATCTTGTAGGCAGAGCAGCACATGACAGTCACATCTGACTGTGCCAACGCCTCCCAAGTTCAGAGGAATGATAGGACAGCCTTGGAGCAGGCGGTGCCACCCAGGAAGCTGTGGGTGTCCCAGGGCCTCACTGGTCCAGCTGCCAGTCTTGGGCTTTGGGTCCCTGGTGGGATTTGCAGCAGCCTTGGGCTGGAGCATTTACTGAGTGGTTTCAGCAAGCTCGTTTTCAGTTTAAGTAGCAGCATTTAGTTTGTTTCACAGGTAAATCTGCATGTGAAAAGCAGCAGAAGTGGCAGAAGAAATCCTGCTACTGATGTAGGTTTCTTACCTACGGTTTGTTACCTACCTAAAGTTAATAGCCTCCAAGAAATTCTTCAGGACATAAGAAAAAAAAAAAGTAAAAAAAAGTCAGATGGTCCAGGTCTTCATGCCATCAGTGTGCTTAGGGTGCAGAAAGATCTGACCTGCTTCCCCAGCGTAGTGTGATGATGGAGTTCTCTGACACCACCGAGACTAAAAAAGGCAGCACTGTCCATAAAGATGCAGATAGTGAGGTAGAGCTTTGGCTAAGCAGGAAGATTTGTTGGGCCTATTCTGACCTCTTCCACCTGCCAGAGGTGTGAACTTTGGTGTTGTGGTTAAATTCCAGCTCTGATGATGATGTATGATGACACTAAGGTAGTTTTAAATTCCTTTCCTTCCTATATATTTTTCCTTTCTAGTAATCAACTCTTGTCCTTTTTCCCTCCCAGAAGCGACTGTGTTTCAGTGGGATTCAGTGATTCCCTGACAGGAAAAACAATTCTTTTCCCATCTGGCAGTCAACTGCTTCTCGCAGAGTCCCTGCAGGTCTCTCTTTCTCTCAGTGAGTTAGCGGCAGGTGATTCAAGGCCCTTTTTTGATACAGGATGCACCAAAGAAATAAGTTTAAGAAGAAAAGCCCTGAGTGTTTTATAAAGTGGTGCAGAGACTCTGATATGCCCATGGCTTTTCTAAACGGGGCACTTCCAGATTTGCTCCTTTCAGCAGTTTCTCATATTCAGCCATGAACTCAATAATGCAGGAGGGTGACACCTTAAAATAGAACAATGTTAATATTTTACAGCAAGGCTCTTTCTTCTGGTTGTGCTTGGTTTCTATCTTGGAGTGTTCAGAATGAGCTTTGAGAGTTATCTTCTCTTTCCTCTTCCCCATCTGCTGCAAATGTAATTAATTTTACAACAGGCAGTGTTTCATGCATTTGGGGAGGCAAAGCCATGTCTCCATGTGTTAAACTCAGCTACAGATGCTGGATCCCACTGTTGGTAAATAGTTGTTTGGGATGCTATTTTAGTCACTTGAGTCAAAATGAAGCATTCTGAGATTAGTAGGTTTATTGCAGTAAGGTGTGGTGTGTTCTCAGTTTTTCATGAAGACAAGCCTGGTAATGGGAGGACTTCCCAGAAATGCACTAGCCACAGGACAGAGGTTTTAAAGTTCTGAATAGTGGTAAAATTATTGTTTCATTTCTACATTAATTTGAGTAATTAGCAGAGCTGTATCACTCATGAGGTGCCCAGCCCAGCTGTCTGGACACTGCAGAGGCTATTTCAGGAACATCTCACCTGTCAGAGCAGACAGACCATATTTATCCCACCCTTGAAGCTGGTTTCTCACTTGGTACGTTGGGTAAAGCTGTTGCTGTGTGGCTGATGCTGCCTCACCACTGCTGCTGTTTTATTGCACAGTGTATAATAGAATCTCTCAAGTTGGAATCCATTCGCTTAAGCTGTTGTTTGCCATCATTTAACTATGTATACCCTGAGAAATGGAAAAGTCAGGGTGGAGGAGAGCAGATGATTGGGTGTGGGAGGAACTGGAAGAAGCTGTTGAAGTTTTCTCCTGAGCTGGGACAGTGCTACCCTGTACTGTAACCTGCAGTTCTTTGCCTGGCCATGCGACCTGCACCCAGCAGCAAGGGGCTGGTGATAATTCAGCAGAGACTGTACTTGTGTGCAGTGAAGTCTGGTTGTTCTGATGGGCCACGATGATGTGGGAAGAGCTTCACCTGACTGTGGGGCTGCTATGTCTGTGCTTCAGCGCCAAAGCCTCTGCTTTTGATATTTTGCTGGGCAGTAGTTCAAAATGTGTTCATCCAGCACATTAACAGACCTTTTAATTCTCTCCCAAGGGAAGAAAAAAAAGTGGTCAGAGACCAACAGATGATTTGAAGCACTGTGAAATTATTCTAACCAAATAACAAGAAAATCGGCTGCTGTTTCTCTCCAGTGTTTCCATGAATTCTGGGGTTACATGAACCAGAGACAGATTTTTGCTCATTTTTTTGAACTTCATGGTTTCTGCTAGAACCACGGTGGTAAATGACTGATGCAGAGTGTGCTTGCAAGATGACGCCTTGCAAAATACAAGAATAACTTGTGTCATACCCTGTGTTTTCACAGAGGTGCTCTGGAAGCTGCTGCATTTATAGCACGGATCTCACCTGAAAGTTAAATGTTTGCTTAAATGTTTGAAGACTTGGACCTGAGGGTTCCAAACTTTTTTTGCCTGAGGTTATGTTTGTACCCTCCCATATGTTTGTTCTCAGGAAATAGTAGTTTAATTACTGGAGTGGGGGAAACTTGACTCACAGACATTGTGGAGTGAGTGCTGGATGGGTCACGAAGTTTTGGAATGTCCTTGTGGCTGCTCCTCACTGTCACTTTTATCTTCTCCACAATATTTTTTTGGCTCGTTACTGACCTAAGATTCTCTTTGCCTGTTCTTAGTACAGTGTGGTAGGTCTAGCAGAGCAGCCAGGGGCTACTTATAGGTATGTAGCCCCAAACGAGTTCAGCTGTGTCTGACCCTAAAACTATCCATAAAGTATCATCCTGCTGATGCTCAGTGGGGAGAGATATTTGCATCTGTTAAACTGCATTTGACTTGTTACTTAGGAGCATTCCTTAACCTTGAGTCATGTGTGCTTGACTAAGTCCAGTCACTAAATCTGCTACTTAACAGCTCTTTCACAAAGCACACCCTTGGCTGTGAAACAGCAGAGCTTTGCCAGTGGCCCTTAGTGCGGACAGTCCCAGCTCATCCCAAGTAGAACACTCAGCAGAGTCCTTCTACTACGGAAAAAGGTGGTATTCAGAGGGGCATCTGCTCTTTGTCACACCTTGCACTTGCCCCACCTAACATTCCAGCACACCCACTGCATGTGGGTGGGGAGACGTTTTAAATTCCACACCACTCTTATTATTAGGGAGTTGAGGCACGCACCTAAGGATCGTTAAGGATCGTTGCTGGGTGGAGGGGTCACGCTGCTCTCGGTACAGGAGGCCAGAAGTGCCGTGTGCTGCACTGGAGAGGTGCGCACTTCAACAAGAGAGATAATGCTGCTTTTTAGTTTTTGCAAATCTAGCACCCATTTCTAACTCCTGCAGCAGCTGGAAAGGGAATATTCACTGCCATGCCATCCTATAAATCCCTATTTTTGTTTCAGCTGTGTGAATCTGGAGTTACTAATACTCCAGACCCTTTTGGAAAGGTACAGTGACTCCAGTCCAAAGCAAAGATAACTTCCTTCCTTGTAACTGTCACAATTTCTGTCCCAAATTGGTGGTACATCTGTCGGTTCATCAGAAAAGCAGTTCAGCTGAACCACTGCTAATTGCAAACTGGTACATAAAGTGCCAGAAGTAAGTGTGGCCTGATGTGGTGTCAGCAGCTGCTTCACCATCTGCTGAGTCACCACTGCGGTGGGGACAAGGTACAAGAGGGGAACACAGTGGCAGCCATACCAAGGTGGGCTGTCCCCACTGGGGAGCTGCAGCTTGGTCTTACAAGAACAACAAAGTAAACAGCAATCCTGTTTGAACTCTTTCAAGTTATGAGCCCTTCCCTCACCCTTATCCTTCTGCATAGACTTTCCTTCCTCTCTTCAGGACTGTACAGGGATGCAGTACACACACCAGCTGCCCTGGGAGTGTAAAGGGTAACGAATCCAAGGTGAGCTGGACGAGGGCTGATGGTCCTTAGGTTGCCTTTTAGATGCGAAAATAGTATTATTAACCTCGTAGTAATGATTTATAATTTCTTGTTTCAGTCTCTCCAGCCAGCTGACTGCTGCACACTTCTCTCTGCAGAACAGCTCTGAGTTGCATTAAATGATTCAGTATTCCCACCAGGCACTGTTTGTCAAGCCTTGGCAGCTGATGCCAAATACAACTGGCTAAGCCACTTGTGAGGTGGCTGTGTCTTTGCACTGACCTTCTGTACACTGTGCCTGCTGTTGACTGATTCTGTTTTGGAAGAACTGAGAAATATCTTTTTTTTTTTCTTTTTTCCCTCTCCTTCATTTTGCTCCAGTTCTTTCTGGACGTGCTTGGCAAGATGGAGCCACCGACCTCCTCCAGGCTGAATTCCCGAAAGAGAAGAAAAGATGGATCAGGCCCTAATGGGGCAACAGAGCTGGATGGAATCCCTCCAAAAATGTCCCGACGCTTACTCGTAAGTAAGCAGAGATGAGAATTTTGGGAGCCTGTGAGATGAGGACACTGAGCTGTAACAGCAGAAAGATACAGGCAGTGGTTTATCTGTGGACAGAGAAAGCAAGGGGAGGGGCAGGGGATAAGAAGCAAATGACAGTAGCTCTCTTTCTTGCAAATCCAGTTTGGAATTTTCCTTTGTTCATACTAATAACATACTTACAACGTGAGCTTAAATTAGGTCTGAGGCAAGCCTTGCTAAGCTGCTTTTGTGGTGTGTCCGGCTTGTCACTTAAGCTGAGCCAAAGAGGCTTGCATTTAGATAGCCATGGAGAAGGAGGCATTTCTCCCAGGTGGGTTTTAAGTCACCCACTGGAAGGGAGAAATACTCTGGAGAAGCACATAACTGCAGGAAGGTCTGAAGCCTGTAAGCACCTGCAGAAGTGATCTGTTGAATCCATGCTCTGATGCACTGGGAAGATCACTGTTCATTTGATTTTCTTGGGCTGGAGAGAAACTGCATTTATGTTGCTGGTACTTTGGGAGTGTTCAGAAAAAAAACACAACAAACAACCAAAAGATTTATTTTCTAGATCAACCTTGAGATGGCTTTAACTAGCTAAAGCCAGTGGGATCTTTTCTGAAGGGGGTCTGATCCAGTTAATGCTACTGAAAAGGGCTGCCTTCAACTTGTCCTTGCCACAATATTGCGACAATTGGCTTTTTATAGTTCTTCTCTGCCCTCTTCCTGGAGCTGTCCTGTGCATCACGTGTGCTCTAGTTGTTCTTTTCTTATCTCTGTCAAAAGCCAGCTACATCCCTGCCACGTCATACCAGGGTCATGGTCCTTGGCAAAGTGTGGTGATGTGTTGCAGCTTTCCTCCTCGATGACAACATTTTGCTCTTCAGGAGGGCTTCAGCCCTAGCACAGAGCACTGACAGTGGTAATGAAGTAAAAGCAGCACCAGCAGTGAGAACTGGGGAGGCAGGCACTGGGTATGGAGGCTTGAGCTATTGTGTGACTTCTCCCACAGAACCTTTATGTCCTTCACTGTTGCCAAAACCCACTCTGTCCCTCTTAAATATCCCATGTGTTTCAGTAAGGAGAAGTGTGCAGGTTATTTATTATTCCATGGGAGTTGCTTGCTCTTCAAATTGCTGTCTGTCCTGTTAGAAATAAAGCATCTATGAACAGCACAAGACAAGTAATATCTAGCCACTTTCTAAGTTTCCTGCCTGCTTTTTAGCCACAGGGCAAACACAGTTCTCCTGGTGAAAGATTTATTTTTTTTCTTCCTTTTGCAAAAGTTTAATTTATTATAGCAAGAGTAATAGTGTTGCCTAACTGTGAGATTACCTTGAATCCTTTTCCACTCCCAACTAAGCAGCTGTTGGCAGAATGTTCCCCTGAAGTAGCAGGGCTCAGCAGCAGATGGTGGTAACAAACCTGCTGACACATAAGCCTGCTGTATTGTGCACATCAGGTTGAGTTTTGACCCTCACTGGCCCTGCAGGGGAAGAGCAAGACTCTGGCAGGACATTTTGAGGACATGTGTTTCTCTGATAATCTTGACAGGGCTTTTTTGTGCTTTTATTCCTAACTTCATATCAGGTATGTGCCAACTAAACTGCCAAGAATCTGGTTTTATAGGGAAGTTGCACACTTAATGGCAGTGATGAGAGAGAGACCTGCCGACCTTACCTGACAGTAAGGATCCTGGTTGAGGAGGTGCTGTGTGAAATGTGGAGCCCTCAGTAACTTAAAGGAGATGTTCAGCAGTAGCAGTTTGTTTGAATGTAGTGGTCAGTGGTTGTTTTCCTGTGCATTTCACTATAAGAACGCTAATAAGGAATGGCACTGGCCAGAATAGCAGCAGTTTTTCTGGTTGCTGTGGTGCTGGACACTGCCAGGATTCTGCAGTGGGACAGGAAGCCAGAGAGGAAACTGCAGATTAGCCTTTTTCAGCTTGAAGGTATTATTGTAATGATTTGCAAGCTTGTTTCCCAGTGTTCTGACTGAGGAACAAGATGTCCACTGCAGCCCTACACCTTCTAGCTAGAACAAGATTGAGCTGTTTGTTTTGTAATGGGAAGGGCAGATGTTTCATTTCCATTCAGAGCAGACCAGAAATGATGCCTGGACTTCAGCTGTTGATTAAATGTACTGCTGTGGTCAAGCTAGCAGGCTAGAGGGATTTTCTTGCAGCAGTTGGAGTTATTCTGCCACAGATCAAGGTCAGTCTCCCACTTGTATGGCTCAGAAATGGTGACAACACACACATTCCCTGGGAATTAGTGCTGCAGTTGGTATTGCTCTTCTGCTTGTTCATATACTCAAATCAAGGAGCTGTTACAGTTTGTACATCACAGCACAAATACTCAGGCAAAGCAGAGTGATGGTCTTGCCAGAGTGCGCACAGCTGGAGCTGTGACAGTGAAGTTGAAGCTTGGCTTGTGCTGCTGTGAACTGCTGTTTGTCAGAAGTCTGAGTTTAGCAGCTGCAGCTCTGACCCTCTGATTTTCTCAGTCCAGTATAAATACTGTCTTCTAAATTCTTTTTTCTCTCTCTCTTCCTCTCTAAACTCAGGCTAATCAGCCTGCAAGGCTGTTTTGAGGTTTTACACTAATTAGTCTGTGATTACACAGGTCTGAATTGTGCAGAGGCACAGTGAGTCACACAGTGACTAGGGACACTGCAATGGCAGTGCTGCCACTGTGAACTGCCCTCACTTTTGCACTCTCACAGTGAAACTTTCCTGGCTGTTTAGGGCCTGAGGGAACCAGCTCCATTCTCAGATGAAGTGGAGATCGACTACAGCAAGCCATACATCAGAGTGACGTATGAAGAAGCCGTGAGAGGAACCCCTTGTAAGTAAGAGCACAGACTGGATGGGGATTGTATAAATGTTGGATTTGGGGGATGTGAGTATGATTGAGACATCTCTGAGACCAAACTCACCTTGTGTTTTGGACCAGGTTTACAGCCAATGACTAAGTGAGTGCTTTGGTGATTAGATAACTGTTCCAATGGGAAATTTGGCCTGTCAGTACACCTGAAGTTCAAGTTTGTATCTGTGAGGAAAATACAGATATTTGTTTTAAACTCTGGCTGAGCCACTGACAGTCATAGAACTGCACACTTTCTGTACTACCTTGTCTGAGGTAGCTTTAGGTCAAGCACTTTAAAAGTCGTATTTTCTGAAACTTGAAAAGGGCAAGTTAAACCAATTTATGTCTTTGTTCAGAATGTCCCATTCTAGCCTGAATTTGAATTAAAGTCAGTGTCATTAAACACCACAGGCCAGCCCCACAACAAGAATGTGTCCTTTTATTCTCTAAACCAGGCTGGGAGAAGCACTATTCTCTTTGGAAGTCCAAAGGGGAGGCAGAGGCACAACTGACTCCTGAAGGAGCACGGCCCTCTCCTGCCAGAGTATGCAGACAGTGCTGTCTTACCTGGCCTCTCTGTTGTAGCTACAGAGACAGTAAAAATGCTGCACTTCTATCTACCTGACTGCTGCTGAGAGATGAGCCAGCTCAGATTGAGACCTGGCTGTGGTATCTTGCCAGAGGTTCTGAAAATCCAGTGTATTTTACATTCTGCATTAATTTCCCATCTGAAAATCTCCTTTCTGCTTTCAATAGTGGTGGCTTTCCTGCTTGTCAGGTCTAAAATACAGTGCCCACTTCCTTGTTGCAGTTTGTGTCTGTGCTCAGGAACTGTAGCTGCTGCAGGTACAGAGGAAAGATAAGGATGTCCCAGCTACTTTCCAGAATGTAAATGAACATTCATAAAGGTCTGCTAGGACCAGCCCTCTTCTGGTGCACAGAAAGCTTTTGCAGTCCCAGATCTCCAAATCCTTGAGTCTTCAGAGCTTCCTGGCATCTTCAGCTTGATGTCTTAGCACCACTAAAAAATGATTCTAAGAGGCTGTCCTCAAACTGACTCCTCTGCTTAGCTTGAACTTAACAGCCCTGACCTTTGCATCAACTCCTCTTCTTGCTGCCTCCCAAACTCTGTCTCTGGGTACCTCCAGGGCTCTGCCCAGACCTGTGGGGTCTCAGCTTCCTGTTAGGTCTTCTGTCTTCCCCATCCTCACTGCAGCTTTGGTGTGCCTCTGCTCACCACTCCTCTGAGTCTGTCTGTCTGAACTGGGCTAAGTGAGCAGCAGGCTGTTCCCAAGTATGTCATGTACAAAGACTGGCTTTTGGTTATCAGCAGCAAGAAGACTGTGGTCCTGTGTGGTCCCAAGATCAGAAGCCTCCCACTATTACATGGCAGTGCTAGATTATCTCATTTTACCTCTGTGCTGACCTCAAAGAACTGAGCTACAATTTCCCCTGGCAGAGGTGGCCTGAGGGAAGTTTTGGTTGTTGTTTTTTAACTGCTATTATTATTATCATTAATATTGATATTAATATTATTTATGGGTTTAGCTCTAAATGCCAGTGATTCAGCAGAACTGTGTCTGCTTTTCTTTGAATAGTTCAGCTGTGTTTTTGAATAAAGCCATACACTGCATATGTCTGGGGGAGCTGATGATGCTGATCCCTCAACCAGACTCTGGCAGCAGGCTGCAGATGGGGATGCTGTAAAGGTCTTGAGATGCCATCCTGGCAGACAGGGGGAAATCAGGCACCTGTGAAACATTTGGGCCAGTTCCCCTCTGGTATCTCACTGTTGTGCAAAAAGTTAATTCTGCATTTGGATTTCCATAAAAGGGAAATGTTCAGGGTTTGCTTTTACCTTGGTCTCCAATTCACCCTGTTTGGATGATACATGGTAGGCTTTCAATCTGCCTTTAAATGTGGTTGTTTTTCAGCTCTGTGCTCGGATGCATTTGTTTCCACATGAGAAGGCAGAGAGTCAGGCATTTATCTTCACAGTTCTGTCCTGATTATGGTGATGCATTCTGTAACACCTCCATGACTTTCAGAAGGTCCTCAAATGTGAGCATGAGCAGCAGCCGCTTCTCCAGCAAGGCATACTAACAGTTGTCTCTCTGTCCCTTTGGCACAGTGGATCGCCCTGTCAGAGTTTATGCCGATGGAATATTTGACTTGTTTCACTCTGGGCATGCCCGGGCCTTGATGCAAGCAAAGAACCTCTTCCCAAACACATACCTCATTGTTGGAGGTAAGGAGTGACCTTGTTGACTTTGGCTGTTGCAGGAGTACAGTTTAGCTCTGTCTGTGGTTGGGCCATACAGGGGTTTTGTCTTTGTGGCCTCAGTGAGTCTCACTGCAGACACTTGTCCCAAATGTTGCTGGAGTCCTATTGCAAAATGTTGAGGATTGGGTATATCTGCAGAAAGATAGTCTGTACCAAATGAGTGCTTAAGGAAGAGATTGTTGATCATGCTGTTTTAATTTCACCCCTCTGTTTTGTGGCAGGTACAGTTGAGTTGCACATCTGAGTATCAGGATACATTAGGGATAGTTGAGCATCTACTTTTGACACATAAATGAGACAGCTAAACTACGAGTCCCTCCATGGCTGCTTTGTTCACCTGTATTGTACTGCAAGTCACTTCCCAGCTCTAGTTTACTGCTAGAGTCTGCTTAGTGCCAAACCGATCCCGCTGAGAACGTGGAGATCACAGTGCTTTCTTGGGCCACCTGCCTTAGAAGTCAGTGAGCCCTTCCTTCTCCAAATAGAAGTTCCCCATTTTGTCTGTTAGGTCATAAGTCTTTAGATGATGCCAGGAATGTCCTGCTGAGTGCCTGAAGGGATTGAAGGGATCTAGCAGAGGGGTTTCAGCCAAGCTCCTTCAAGAATGTAACAAGAAAAAAGATACCACTCTTCTGGCTGCTGCAATACATGGGCCTCTGTCTAGGCAGTGCCTCTGCTTGTCCCTCCTCCCATGCTAAGGACACATCAGGCTGTGCATATTGTCCATCAGGAGCTGACCCCTGGTCAGGCTGCATAATGATGCTGAAGTATGGGAACTGAAAATACCTTTAAGTAGTTTTCTCAACTCCCAGTGTCTTCATGAAGCAAAATGAAATTCTGCCATAGAGCGATTATAACATCCTTGGGTGGTTTGTTTCCTTGTCACAGTTTCAGTCATTGCTGAGAGCATTTTAATAGTGGTATGCCTGCACTTCTTGCGTGCTACAGTAGTGTTTGGAAGGGAAAGGGAGGGAGGAAAGCTGAAACAGTTGCTACAACCTTCAAACTGCCCTGAGCTTAGAAATCTTAAAGGCTGAAAGACATCCCCATGTACATAAACACTACAACAAAACAGGAAAATAACTTCAGGTCAAACTATTAACATGTTGAAGTAGCAAGGAGTGTAACCATGTTCTGTGCTTCTAGGAGGCTGGTGAGGAGGAGGGCAATGAACTGCTCCCCTTGCACCAGGACTGAGACAAAAGGCCACATCCCAAGAGAACATTAGCTCCAAACAGGGAACAATCTCCCCCACTCTTTATCATCTGTTTGTCTAGAATGTAAATACATCCAATACCAGTGAGACTGGTAATGCTTTGTTTACTTTTGAGTCTGATAATCAAATAGAACTCCTTCTTCAATATCTTCCATTGCAGATTATGAAGAGTTGTTAATTTACTTTCTCATAGAACATAATAATTAAGCTTGATTTCCTGTGAACTCCCCCTTTGTCTTAACGTAAACTTTCAAAGTAGACTGTGATATGGTATTTTATGAAATCAGAAGTTCAGGCAATAAGTCTTTTCAGATTCCGAGCCTGAGACATCCAATGCTTTCAATGTGGATTTCTGCCCAGCAGACCCCCAGGTGCCACTTCTTATAGAAGAGTGGTCTTCTGTGTTAGCTGGTTTTCTTGATAAGTGTTGTAAGCTCTGGAGACCTTAAAGGCTTGGGGTGTAGGTCCCCAACTTAGGCAGAAATTCCCCAAACAGCCTGCCCAGAATTGCTCGGGAGTTCAGTTCCCTGCAGCACTCCCTGTTCCTGATGCTTTTTGGCTGGAAGAGCTGGGTTTGAAACACCAGCCTCTGTCAGCTGCTGGCATTGTCTGGTTCAGCAGGATGTAGGCAAGGTCCTTTTGCTGTAAATCATTGTGGTAAGTGCCTCAGACTCAGTGTTCTCTGCCTGTTTCGCCAGTCTGCAGTGATGAGCTGACCCACAACTTCAAGGGTTTCACGGTAATGAACGAAAACGAGCGCTACGATGCTGTGCAGCACTGTCGCTATGTGGACGAGGTGGTGAGAAATGCACCCTGGACCCTCACACCCGAGTTCCTGGCAGAGCACAGGGTAATTTGTGACATCTGATCTGTTTGGAATTTCAATTAGCCTCTCCCTGTTTACAGCAAGAATTCATCCTTGGGGGTGACCTCTGCCTGAGCAAAATGTTTCTGTTGAAGCTCCTTAAATATCGAATGAACTGGGTTATGGGAGTTGAGTGGGTTTCTTTGGAGTGTAGAAGCATTTGCTGAGCTGGCATGTAATGTTAAAATAAGGTAGAGACTGTGACATAGTGAAGAAGCCTGAGAGGATTCTCACTATATCAGGAGAAGTTGGTGCACGTTACAGACAGGTGTAAAATGCAGTAGGGAGAGGATTACATGGTTTGGAAGCGTTTTCTGGGGGTGTCCGGTCCAACTCCCTGGAGGAGGAGGTGCTCCTGGAGGAGCAGCTTAGATATATGTCAGCTTCCCTGACGCAGGAGACCAGACAAGCAGTCTTGAAAGCCTTTTATCAGTTGGTGAGATAAAGTGAAAGGAATCTCTAACATCTGTTGAATAGCTTTGGGAGGTGAAGGAGTCTCCAGGGGAGCTTGCTTAGTTTACTGTTTTTGCCATTAACAAGCCCTTTCTCTGTGGAGCTTAAAGCAACTGTGTCCTTATTCCCAGCCTTTTCTTTCCTCTCTGTCATGTGCTTACAATTCACAGGCAATTACCACTGAGAACTTGGGACTGCTCTGTGTTGTGTTGTAACAGAGGGAAGTGTCTTGCTGTTCTCTCTCACACCCCTGAGTGGAGGTGGTGAGCCGCCACTGTTAAACCATCTTTTGACAAAAGCAGGAGATCTGCACATTCCAGATAAAATGTTGACTTGCTTTTTTAATTTTCAGATCGACTTTGTTGCACATGATGACATCCCCTACTCTTCTGCTGGCAGTGATGATGTCTATAAGCATATAAAAGAAGCAGGTGGGTCCCCCTCAAATTCTCCAGGGCTTTCTGTCAAATGTCTTCTGTAGTTTCTCCTGTACCTCTTTAATGAAAGATTATGCCTCTCTGGGAACAAGGTCTGCCCAGGAAGCTCTGGTGGCGAGAAGAAGCGGCTCTGGGCCTTGCTTTGTAACACTAGTCCCACATCCCAGCCCAAGCATGGCCCCAGTATTAATTCCTAATTTCAGTCTAGTTATTTTGATTGAATTAACAGCAACCTCTTGAAAACATACTACAGTTTGGCTTAGAGATTCTCACAAATGGGGAGTCTCATGAACTTAGCTGAGGGGCACCTCTAGCTGTTTGCTGTAAAATTCACAAAGGGTGCAGCTTTTTATATCTATCAAAACTCAGCCATCAGAGTGTTATATTTCCATCCATTAAAATGTAGGACCCCTTGTACTGGCCTTGCCCCCATGCTATTCTATATGCAGTCAATATTTAAACCAGCTAAAGTGAAGACCTTTTCATTAGAATACCTGGTATTTTGACATTTGTTATTTTGATGTTTTGGTCTTACTTAGGCACCCCAGAAAGGATGGCTCTGGTATTGTACATTTAAGGACAAAGATGTGAGAACAGTTAGGAAGTGAGCTCTTGACAGGAGAAATTGTTTCCTAATTGAGGTGGCAGCAGCTTTTTGCCATGTGTCTTGCTCAAGCTGTCCTGGGTCCTTTTCCCCATCTTTAGGCATGTTTGCACCGACCCAGAGGACTGAGGGCATCTCCACGTCCGACATCATCACGCGCATCGTGCGGGACTACGACGTCTATGCCAGGCGGAACCTGCAGCGCGGCTACACGGCCAAGGAGCTCAACGTCAGCTTCATAAACGTGAGTTGAAGGGGGTCTTACCACACACTGCGGGAGCCAGAATCTTGCAAAGTGTGAAGAGAGTCTTGTCTAGTGATAGCACAGTCCTGCCATGTGCCAGTGAAAGACCTGTCTGCAGAGCTAAGCATTGGCACCAAACCAGTGTCCTTGGAGTAGAAATTAGACTTCCACCCCTGAAATCACTTCAGAGATTGAGAGGACTCAGAGGAGCTGGGGGGTTGCTGACGCTGCTCTCTTGTCAGAGATGCCTTGATGATGTCTTACCTATTTAAAGAGCTGGATAGAGGGTGTGTGGCAAAATGTATGTTTTCTTGAATGAAGAATGAGTTGTTCTTGACAGGACCTGCTGTCTCATCTCTCTCCTCTTCCCCCAGCCACCTCCTTAGGGTAGAGTCATTTGTTAGGATAAAATGATGCTATTTCTGATGCTGTTTCCACTCTACTGATCCCTTCTGGAGCTGCAGGAGCAGCAGTGCTTGGGTAGGATAGAAGGATATGCCTTCATCCTGTTCTGAGCAGCTCTAGCCTTCAGCCCTCGAAAAGAATACATGGCAGAAGACATTTTTGGTGTTGGAAGTAAATTGTAAACATATCTTTTTATCACTCAGGTACTGTGCCTGTGAACAACAATGAAACAGGAGAGGTAATGGCTGCTTGGCCTCTCTTTGGCACATAAATCTGCCTCTGTTTAAAAACACCCAGCAGAAAGACTGGTGCTGTTGTGATATGCAGAGAGATCTACAGCAAGTCACTCGAATCTAATCTGTGTGCTGTATAAATATTTCCATCTTCCATGCACTCCTATTAGATAGTGCTTATCTCTGGCTTTAGTCTTGCTTTGTGTACTGTGCCAGCGCCTGCCACACAGTGTCTCACAGCCCCACTGTGTCTGCCATGTAGTCTAGGAAAGAAGTGTGATGGAAATGAAGGAGAAGTGTCACCAGACTAAAGGAGATGCTGAGTCTCAAGCAGCAGTTCAGTGTAGTAACACAGAACAGAGATGGTCTCCACTCAAATCTGGTGAGCTGTATTCTGATCCACCCCTCTCTGTGCAGGAGAAAAAATATCACCTCCAGGAACGCGTGGACAAGGTGAAAAAGAGGGTGAAGGATGTAGAGGAGAAGTCAAAGGAATTTGTCCAGAAAGTGGAAGAGAAGAGTATTGATCTCATTCAGAAGTGGGAAGAGAAATCCCGGGAGTTCATCGGCAATTTCCTGGAGATGTTTGGCCCAGAAGGCGCATTGGTAAGGAGCTGCCCTGGGAAAAGGGAATTGGAGAAATTAACAGACATTGTAGGGCTTCTACAGAGTCTGCAGAGGAAAAGTTTGGCATTAGTTGCAGCGCTCAGTGTGCTGCCAGTCTCCAGACAAGTTGTCACAGGTTTGGGCAGTCTGTTTGCAGGGAGTACTCACCGTTGCCAACGAGATCATACCAGTTACATTATAGAGAGAAAAGCTCCCCTGTCCTATGAGGAGGCCTGTAAATTCCAGTTTGTGCCATACTGACCACTGAGCTGCCGAGAGGATGATGGTCACTTTGTCATTGGCTTAAGCTGAGTCTTAAACTACTTGTTTATGCCAGGCTTTCCTGCACTGTTGGGTAAATATCACAGGCATTTCTTGTTAGAAGTCCCTGAAAATGCATGGTGATTACACTGGGCAATTTCCAAAGCCCAGAGTGATGCTGGGGCTTTTTCTGCTCTTAAATAGCATAGTTCTGAAGGGACACAACTCAAAATGCTGCACAGGCTGTAAGTAGTGTCCATTTCCATGACTGTGTAACCCCTGCTAACTGTCCTCATGCTTCCCTCACCAGAAACACATGCTGAAGGAGGGCAAGGGCCGGATGCTGCAGGCCATCAGCCCAAAGCAGAGTCCCAGCAGCAGCCCCACACACGACCGCTCCCCATCTCCCACCTTCCGCTGGCCCTTTTCCACCAAAACTCCTCCTTCCTCACCTGCCAACCGCTCCAGGAATGAGTCTGCAGTCACCTATGACATCAGTGAGGATGAAGAGGATTAACCTACCTGTCAGGATTTGCTGCAGACTGCTAGTCGCTGAATCCTAAGTCCAGACTCACTGGGGAACTCTAAATGAGCAAGAGAGCCATAGGAACAGGGCTGATGGTGAGCACAGGACCTTGGAGGCCCCCACTGCTCTTAGCAAGGGCTGCTGCCTGGAAGCACATTCAAACCTCCTCTCCCTTCTTCTCCCTAAATCCCCTTTTTATTGTTTACGTTCTAGCGGTTTCCAGGGTGAAGATGGTTTTTATATTTTAAGAAAATATTCGTTAAAAGGGCAAAGAATAGCACTCAAGCGTGGCTTTTGTTTTGGTTTCTTTTCCCTTGTTAAACCTCCAGGCAAGAGGGAGAGTGGGAAGACTCATCTGTCTCTTCTTTCCTTCAGCTCCTCTGTCTTATCCCCCCACCCCCAGGCAGTATCTGTGCCACTGCCAAAGGAAAGACCCCTCAGTTCCTCAACCAGCATGACCTCGAGAGCACGCACAAAGCAGTGGTGTAATGAGGCTTCTAGGAAACAGAGACATCCCTGCTGGGCTGGAGCTGATAGGAATCTATCCAGCAGACTCTGTAGTGCTTGCATGCCCCTTAACTGAGCTTCCCAGCGTGTCGCAGTGAGGACGTGCTGGGCAGGGGGTACTGGCTTGGCACGTAGGAGTTACACCCGGGAAGGACTTGCAGCACTGTTGAGTGGCACACCCCATAAAGTGCACAGCATTCATAGCTACAAACAGTAGAGAGGCTGCAGGGAAAAGGCCTTTCCAGCTCATCTTAACAAGACTGCTAAATCCTGAGCTAAAATTGAGCCCTCAGTTGCTGTTGGAGAGAAGAAAATGAATCTTTGCTTCAGGGCACTTGCTGTCATGCATTTGCTTGGGTGTGTCAGAGCCCAGGTAGGAAATGAATGTGTGTAGTCTCTCGAGAAGTTCCTTGTTCCAGTCTGTGGTGTGTTACAGGTTTTAGTGTCTGTCCAAACGGTCCCTCACCACTGTGCTCTGTGTGTGTTTGTCTGTGTTTCAGTTGCTGTGCTTTAGGGGCTGGAGGAGTCCTTCACACTGGTGCCGTGAAGTCTCTGCTCTTAAGGGCAAAGCAGCCATTTTGCTGCTGATGTCAGTGTGTGCAGCTGGACAGATGAAGGGCCCCAGTCCTGTGTGACAGTTACCTGGCTTGTGCAGTACAGCACAAATCCATGCCTGCTCACTCTGCTCCATGAGGTAGGATGGAAGGAGCATCAGAGAGTGCTGCAGCTTTTTAAGGTTATTTAAACACATAATGCTCATTTGAGTCCATGGTCCAAGTTGTGCCTGCTGTGTTGTGTCTGTGATACACACTGCTTTGTGGCCTGTGGCTCCCCAAGGGGACTTGCCTCCCCATTGCTAAGCAGAGCAGGTTGGTGCTTCTCCTGTCCTGCAACCAGCACTGGAGAAACTGGCCTTGATGTCATGTAGCTGTGGAGCTTTTCTGCCAGGGTTTGCCTCTGATACCCACTGTCTCTGGGTGGAGCTGCTGGGCTGAGTTGTCTGTATCCTGTGGTGCTGGGAACAGAAGACAGCTCAGAGTCCTATCAGCAATGCTGCAGGGAGGTCTCCAGAGCAGGATGTGAGGCTTGGGTAGCAGCACATGCAAGGAGGAAACTCATCAAGTGCTGCCACAAGCTCTGCATGCTTCCAGAGCATGTGGCCTGTGGTAGGAACAGGCTACAGCTTCTTTCCAGCTTTTGTCTTGATGGTCTTTTGTCACGCTGCCCAAAGGACTTGACAGAGGTTCTGTACTTCTTTTGAGGCCAGAACCAGTATGGGAAAGGGTATTTTGGGGATCACTAATTTGCCATTTGGACCTCTTTCAGCAGGGATGTGCACAGCTGTGGGAGCATGGCTGGCTGCTGTGGATTTTAAACTGTAAGGATCAAATAACAGTCATGTGGTAGAAGACAGTTGTTAATCCTCTGGTTTATGAGTGGTAGAACACTTACTTTGTATCACCCACATTGTCTCTTCCCTCATCTTCCCTTCCTCACTCTTCCCTCAATATGGATGTTGCGGTTGCTTCCCTGAGCCAGATCACAAAGGCCAGGCTGCTTTAGAGCCTTACTGCTGTTTTAAACACAAGTTATGCAACAGTGTTCTGTAAGTTTGGGTAACTGTGGTGTTCTGGATGGTGGCTTGTTCTGCAGAGACCTTAACATGCTTGGTCTGCAAAATCTGGGGTGCTTAGTAAGAAGCCAGCCATGGTTTTACATGTAGCTTGGAATAACAGAGCTTTTTCTTGTAACCAATAATCTCTGCTTCCTCCTTGCACTGAAATTAAATTGGACACTGAAATCCTAGCCTGGCTTTTCTTTTTCCTTTGTTTCGTTTTGTTTTCTGCTGGATTTCTGGACCAGTCTTCTCCAGCACTGTCATGTTTTATCAGGAATAGGTAAGAGCTTGATCTTTCAGCAAAACACAAGCCAAGTTTCCCAGAATCATCTCATTCCCACAGATACACCCAGTGCTGCTGCTTCAGGGCTGTCCTGCACACCTCTAAGCCATCCCTTACTCTTCAAAAGAAGCATCCAGAAGAGAGATGAAGTAAAAGGTACAGTGGAAAAACAAAACTTTACTAGCATGCAGTGAAGAACTCTGTGGAGTTTGATACTGCCAAATCTAGTCATCTACTCATATGAAACAGCCCTATTTCACTTGCTCTGTGGATCTGGGATGTGAGCCTCTGGGAAAGGATTTTCTGATGGCAGAGAACAGCAGCAACAGGACAGAATTGAGAGGTACCAGGGATGGTGGTAGAAGCAAGAGCATTGGGAGAATGCTGCAATTTATTAACATGTGGTCTGCTCATTTGAAACCATGGTCTGAGTTGTGCTTCTGGTGTCTGTAATGAACATTTGGGGTCAAAAGATTACCCAGTGGTTTCTACAAATTGTCATTTCTCCTGATTTCTATCCCCATGTCTAGAGCAGATACTGGTACTGGACTGAGGCTGGTTGAGGCAGCATTAACTAATTGCCAGTGTTAGAAAGGTGTATCAAGGCTCCTTCCTTTGCCTAGTGCCTGACTGGCAGGTGTGGATGCTCCCTGTGTGCTTTCTGAAGCAGCCAGTGCCCAGAGAACAGGCCCCATGGACAGCTCAGACCCAGTCTGATGTCTTGGGAGAAATTACATTGGCCTGGGCTTGCCTTGGCTGTGGGATCCCAGCCAGCAGCATCCAGAGCTCAGAATCACAGCTGGGCGTTGGGCATCCCATGATGGTCTCATGCCATGGCTGTGTTAGTCTGGGCTCCATCCTCCTCCCCCGTATGGAGTCATCTCCCACCCAGCCTAGGCAGAGATAATATGAACCCAGTCACCAATGCAAGACTCCAGTAAAAATTTATCTTTATTCAGTGCTAGACAAGAGCCTCCAGGCTGGAGGTGGCTCCGTGGACCCCCTTGGCTTTTAGGTTTCAGACTCTTTCATTCTGTCCCAAGATGTTCTTTCCCCTTCTGCCTTTTCTGCTGCCAGCAGCTCCCCAGGGCCAGGGAAGGACGAGAAGGTTGTGCAGGGTAGACCAGCCCCTCACCCCACTCTGCCCCTTGGCACCCCAGTTTGTCCCTCCTGCTCACGCCTTGGCGTCGGCGCCTGCGGGTGCGAAACTGACGGGCTGGTAGCCTGGCTTGTCATCCTGCTTACGGTAGTACATCCGCGTCAGCACCGCCAGGATGAAGGTCTGCGGGATCAACAGCTGCACATTCATCTCTGGAAGAGGAGAAGGGTCATTTGAAGCTGCCTTCATCCACCATGCCCACTCCCCGTGCCATGCCATGTGATGGAGGGGCTCGGCTGGGAGCACAAGGTGCTGCTCTCATCTCCCAACTTACGCTGTGACCTGGCCTTGGAGGAGAAGGGCGGCGAGCAGGCGATGCTGCCGCTGTTGGCCAGGATGCTGAAGATGGCGGGCTGGAGCGCCGTCAGGAGGAGCAGGATCTGTGACCACCGACACCCCAGTGGTGAGGACCATGCCACTGCCTGGCTCCCAGCCTTCACCTTCCCTGCTGTCCTGCAGCCAGCAGGGCTCTCCCCATGCAGTGGCTCCTGCCCCACCATCTTCCCTCATGGTGCCTCACCCCATCTGTGCTGCAGGAGCCCCTCACCTAGGAGGGAGCTGGGCAGGGCAGGGGCTCACCTGGAAGCAGGTGAACTTGCCCTGCATGTTCTGCTCAGCCAGGTGCAGCCGGGCCTGCCGGAAGAGGATGCCCAGGGCCCACAGCCCAAAGAGGGTGGAGACACCAACCAAGGTGTTGATCCAAAGGGCCACGCTCTCTGCTGAAATCTGAGTGGGACACACAAAAAACATTACTTGGCTGACAAAGCTCAGGTGGAGGCTTCCTGTCTAGGTCATCAACCTGCCCATCCCTGTGCTCTGGCACTTACGTCAGCAGGGTTGTAATTCCCATCGGCAGATAGGATCAGCCCCAGGAAGACAGCAACTGCCCTGAAGAAGGTGTACTGGAAAGTCCCCAGGATCATCAACTTAAGCTTTTTCCTAGCATAGTGAGAGAGATTGGTAGCACTCTGAGGTCCCCAAGTCCCTACCCAGGGACTTTTCCAGCCCAGCAGAAGCAGGGGGTGAAAGACCTCCAGGGGCAGAGGTTTATCCCAACTGCCCCTCACCTGCTCATGGTGATTCGGGGCAGGCAGGGGCAGCAGCAGCAGCAGGGCCCAGTGCTGACCACCATGGGCACATTCTTCAGGGTGCTGAGCAGCGCTTCCTTCCCCCCAAAGCCCTCAATCATGACCAGCATCAGCAGGTAGAAGCAGACAGCGAAGTACCTGGGGAGGAGGAGGAAGGCAGGTCAAGCCCTGTGTGGGCTCCTTGGTGCCCTGTCCCAGGGTAGGTGATACTCACGCCGTGGTTGCCATCTCCACCACCATCATGGAGCGCGGGAACCACAGGCCGAAGCAGCTGACCACTGACACAACCTGCGGGACACATGAGCTTGGCACACTGACATTCCCCCCTGCTGTGGGCTGGCACCCCTTGGATGGCTCTGGCCCCCCAGGGGGGCCCCCCAGCACCCCCACAGCCCAGCTCACCGTAGGGGCTGAGCTGCTCCAGCAGAGGGTCTTCATCTTGATAGGGCAGCGGATCTTGCGGAAGAGGTAGGAAACCTCTTCTGCATAGATCACAACCGACAGCAGTGTCATGATGGTGCAGAGTCCCAGGATGATGAGTTGAGCCGTGTCCAGCTCTGCCAGGGAGGGGTGAGAAGCTGTCTTCATCCTGTCTGGTCCCCCCTGAGGCCACCAGTGCAGGGAGCTGCCCCACGACCCACCACTCCACAGATTTAGGAAGTTCTGTGCCAAGCCCTGGACCAGAGCTGGCCCTTCTGCACCACTGCTCCCCGTGCCATGATACCACCACCAGTGGTGGCCCTCCCTGCACGTAGGACTATGGGATGGGAGGCCAAGACCCTGGTAGCAGCCTAGTTTCTGATTTCTGGGGCCACGCTACCACCTTCACCCCTGCCCTGCTCCCGCCAGCCACAACAGGATGGTCCTCCCCACCCAGTCCCCCCACCTACGGTGCAGCAGCTGCTGGGAGGTGGGCGGCAGGGAGAAGCAGGCTGCCGGAACGCTGAAGTTCCTGATCAGCATCTCCACCAAAGGGCGGGAGAACCTGCGGAGCAGACGGGAGTGCTGCACGGGGCCGCAGGGACACGGGGACACCCGGGGCCGCAGGGTCCGAGCAGTCACCGCCAAGCGCCTCCCTTCCTTTTACAGAGGGAAGGAATCATCCAAAGTTCTGATCCAAAAAGCTGGATTTGCCCGGCTGCAAAGAGGCACGGGCGTCTCCAGCACTTACCTGGGATCATCGGCCAGCTCCAAAGTGGACTCCATGCTGTCGGGCTCCTCGCTGGCTCCGTCTCAGTGGCTGTGGGGCTGCTCGTCACCGCCCGCCTCAGGTCCCCTCGCCGGCCCACGGGGTCAGAGTCCCCAGGGCAGGGACCGCGGGACGATGCCGCGCCTCGTTCCAGTTTAACCAGAGCCTCCAGAGCTTCCCTCCCTCTCCCGGACCTGCGGGCACCCATTGGCGTGGCCCCACGTCGTCCCGGCCCACCGAGGGCTTTGGCCACCAGGTTATCGACCCGGGAAAGCAATTGTCACCCGTACGGGCATGCCTGTGTTCCAGGGCCTGGGCCGCCGGGCACCTATGCTGGGGTGACACTGCTGCATCCCCGGGCAGCAGGACTGTGCTGGGGGTGCCATGGAGGGTCCGGACGTGTCCCCATGTCCCCTCAGCAGCAGTGTCGGGTCGGGACGTGGTGCCGCGGGGCAATGGGAAGCCTGTCAGCCCCTGCTCTGCTCTGCGGGCCCTGGGAGGACTTTGGGTGGCTGAGCCCGGCACGGAGCAGCTCTCACGGCACTAGAGGGCAGGGCTGGCCCAGCGCTCAGAGCACTGCCCCGGGGCAGTAGCAGCACCCCGGCCTGGGGAGGCGACAATCTGAGCGGGGAGCTTAGGCAGGGAGAGCACTGTACCCTTCTCTTAGATGGACCCCAGAATCCTCATAGGTTCCAGGGGTGTCCACGGCTCGGATGTTCTCCCAGCCCTCAAGGAAAATGAGTTCTGGTTTATTATACTGGGTGTCCTTGGAACCACTACCCTTTGCCCCTCTGGCAGGGGGTTTTGCTGCAGCCAGAGTGGCACCAGGACCCCAGATGTGTGTTCTGCACCTTGCTGTAGGAGCAGGATGCTGCTGTTGTCATAGGAATGGGATGGTGGGGAGGGGCCGGGGGGAGGGAATGGGTATAGATGCTTCAGTTGTGTGGGAATGGGATGGTGGGGAGGAGGGAGTCCTGTGAGGACTCTGTGCATATCCAAGGTGCTGTGCACAGCTGGCCCTCCCCTCCTCTCAGCCCCATTAACCAAGCCCCATACCCCTGTCCCTACACACTGCACATATCCTTTCCTGTTATATACTGTAACCTAATCTGGCTCACTGCGTGGCCCTCTGCACTTACACTCACACACACACTTACCCACACCTTGCACAAGCAGACCCCTCGCTATGGCTGCTCCCAGCCCCACGGGATGCATGGCACCAATGGGGAGCCCCCCATCCAGCATCCTTGTATCTCCAGCATTGCCTGTGGCTGAAGAAACATGTCAGCTCTGGTGACATCTGCTGTGCTTGCCTTTATGTGACAGTTGCTGCAGGCTATGTCATGGCAATCTTGCTATCCTGCTCATCCACCTGGTGCTCATCCCCCTGTGGTCCATCAGCACTGGGATGATCTGCACGTATCCCTGGCCCCAGGGAAGCAGAGCCCAGCCCCAGCATGCAGCCACACATGCTGCGCTGCCCAGACACGTGCAGGAGCCTCTTTCCCTGCCTGGTGTAGCCCCAGGGCCAGCACCACCCTTGGGTGCCCACTGCATGGGGGCACGTGCTGGTCCCCTTGCCCACCACACCTGTGTCTGGTTATCCCTGACTCATTGCTGCAGCACTATGATGATCCTTCTTGCCACTTGTGTACTACCTGAGCCTGCCTGAGCCCTGGTCCACTGCACTCCCCAAGCACAGCACGCCCCAAGGTGCAAGGTACAGCTGTGGGGCATGGAGCAACCTGCCAACCCGTGAGGTGGATGCAGTATATGGCTGGGCCCCAAGCTCAAAGCAGAGGGCAGCCCCACACACTGTTGCTCTGCATGTGTGAGTCCCAGCACACATGCACACACATGCAAGGAGGGCTCCACTGCTGCACACCCTGCACCCCCACTGGGGCTGGATGCACCCACAGCACTGACCTACCTGCACCAAGCCCCCAGCCCCATCACTGTACCCAAGACCACTCTGCGTGGGGCCAGGACACTTGCACACACTGTTCTGCTGTGGACAGTGTGTTGGGGGTCTGGGTGTCACCACCCCAGAGCTGTCCCCTGGGGACATGGAGGGCTCTCGCCCCTGCAGCCTAAGGTGCTGAGCCCTCCCTGCCAGCAGGACAGGACGTGCCTGTGACTTGCTTGCTTCAACCTGCCCCAGGAACTGGCAGAAATGGGTGTGGAGAGGGGGAATGCAGTGGGATGGGGTAGCCAGGAGTCCCTCCAACTTCTCCCTTATTCCAGCCCCTACCTATGCCTGGAATGTATTCTCCTGAAGCCATCAGGGTCCACAGCCACCCTTGTCACCCAATCAGCCTTCTCCACATAGGCTGCTACCATGGCCAAAAGGCGGCAGGTGAGCATCCCCTGGCATGGGCATAGCGGGAAACAGAGGGGTCAAGCTCCCACCAGTTCTACCTCAGCTCCAGACCTTCAGGATGCTCCAGGGCAGAGCAGCCACAGGGACTCCCTTTCCTGCCAAAAACCCTTTCAGCAGAAAAGGAAAAAGGAACACAGAGATGGGAGCCATACACCCATAAGCCCAGGGCAAGGGGTGGTTTGAAGGTTTGTGGTCCACTCAGCATCAGGGTGCCCAAGGAGCTGGCAGAGAGACCTGCAGCAGTGCTGGAAATTCTCCCCATTTGCTCATTTAGCTTTTTAAAAAATTTTAAACACTCTAAACACTATAAGAACTCTTTGACCATGGAAATCCTGCCCCCCCCAAAAAAAAAAAAAGAGCCAAGTGGACTCTCTCAGCATGCCAGCATCACCCACACTGCTGCTGTGTCAGCGTTCCCCAATACTTGGAAAAGCCCTTAAAATGCAAATATTTGTATGGGGTTTAGACAGTTTTCCACCCATCTCTAATTCCCTGTGGTTATGGCCAGAGGAGCTGACCTCAGTGGGCACAGCAGGCTCCCACTGACCATCACCAGCTTCCCCAAGGTCAGGACATGGCAGGGAAGAAAACTCCTTATTTATATAATTGGTAGGAGCTGGTAGGAGACCAAAACACATTCCTTCTCATATTCTCCTCTCCCACCCAGAGCCTGAAGCCATGGTAAATGATTGGGATGCTGGGGAGTAAGGCCCCACACCCAGCTCAGGCTGTGGTCCAGCCAGACAAGTGGACAATAAAGATCTGCATCCTGAGGTTTTGGTGATCTGTGGTCACTGCTGTTGCAGGACACAGAGGGACAGACCTTGCTCAGTGGGACAGAGCAGCCAGGATTCTCCCTCTCCCAAGGGACCTCCCACACTCTGCCCAGTCTTTGTGGCAGGCAGGACCAGTCCCCTGAGAGCACTGGCACCCTATAGTGTGGGGGAATGTCTGGCACCCACCTCTAGGGAAAACCACACTCCACAAGCACCTCTTCAAAGGGATGCCCATGCTTTGCATGACCAAAGATGACCCTGTTCCCCACACTCCTGGGGTTTAGGAGAGAGTCAGCATCCCCACCCTGTCAGTTTTCCAGCAGCACCCTGCCAAGCCACTGGGAAAAGGAGGGTGGAACAACTCAAGAAATAAATAAAACAAAAAGGTCTATCAGACTTGTGAAAGGACAGGAAAGCCTTTTCCAGGGTGCTGGCCCTTTTGAGCCCCCATCAGCCCTGCAAGCATCTCCCTGGTGAGGAAATTGCTGCTGAGAGTTTGGTGGAAGTGGGTGAGGGGTGTGGATCCTGCTGGCATAGGTAAGACTGCTGCCACCATCTGCCTTCAACGTTCCAGCACAATGGAACAACTGCCCTACAAATCTATCAATGTCACAGCAACACTGGCCACCAGGCTGGAAAGGGGTCTCAGAACTTTAAGCATCCCCTGCAATGGGCAGTGTGGGGCAGTGACAATGACCCCAGCCATGGCCCCAGCACAGCAGGAATGGGGCTGGCTCCCCTCAGCCCCAGGTCTGGAGCCGCCCCACTGATAGGGATGGCAAGGAGCACTTCCCACGGCTGGCCCAGAGATAAGGCCCATGTGTTCCCCACTGATTGCCCCAGGAGGCAGCCAGAGGGGTGGGAGCCACGGTTCCTGGGAGATACGGCCAGGGGGGAGCAGTGGGTGATGAGGGCAGAGGGGGTACTGCAGGGGTGTGAGACACTGGGCCCCTCTGGGTCCCTTCTCTGGGCAGGTGAAGGTGCCCTGGCTGCCCTGACAGCACAGCTGGGGTGGGAGAAAGTGTGGACCTCCTGGCAGAGCAACAGCCCTCCATAAATCTTTCCTTTTCCTGGGGACCAGTCCTCTGGCACTGGAAAACACTTCCCAGTGTCTTGCAAAGCCACAGGGCTGCATCATGAGCTTGCTGCAAGGCAGTCAGGGACCCCACCATACCCCAGCTGTAAAATGGGGCATAAGTACTGCAGCATGAGGGTAGAGGGCTTAGTCTCTCACTGCTCTGGGGAAAGATCCATGCCAGGTGTTATTTGTAGACCAAGCTGACATTTCAGATGAGGGGGGGATACTGCCCTAGGAGCCAGCTGGCTGCCTCCAGTCTCTGCCTCAAGGTCACCAGGAAAAATGCTGGCCTCAAGGGGTTTGGTGTAGGAGTCCTTCTGGCTGCAGCTTCCCCTTCTGGGCTTTTCCCAGCACGAGGCAATAAGGATCATTCCTGTTAGAGACCCCAGTCCCCAAGTCCCCTGCCTGGCCATGGGTGATGGGACACTCCCAGGAGGTAGCCGTGGGGCAGCCATGGTGGGGTGAGAGCAGCAGAGGGCAGCCCATGGGGGAGCATAGGGCAGAGCTGGGGATTTTTGCTAACCAGAACAGCTCACTCTTTCACAGAAAAGCCAGTCCCGGATGTCTAACCTTCTCAGGAAGCAGAAGTACTGCAGAGGGTGTTTGGGTAAAACCTCCCCATGCTCCAGCTCTCAGAAGCACTGCTTAGCCACAGCTGGGGGACCAGCTCTTGTGCAAAACCCCGTTGACACCTGCAGGGACCCTCCTGTCCCTTCCCACACAGGTCTGGCTGCCACCCTGACTAGGCTCCCATGCTGCCAGGCTGGGAAGAGAACCGAGACATTAGCACAACCAGGACATCACTGTGTATTGTCCCAGAACACCTAAAGAGGTCACCCCACAGGGACCTGGTTTGTGAGCCCTCAGCAGCGCAGCTGCAGTTCAGATCAGCAAGACACCTCTTCCTAAAATTGCTGAGATCACTTGACCATGTGCATATATTCACAGAAAACACGTAACATATACACACACAACAATAAGTATGCATGTGACTTTCTATACAATCTAGGATCTTGTATAGTAATGAGCTGGGATGGGTGTACCCCCAAGCTCTTCCCCACAGGCTGGTTTATCACCCATGCAATAGCCTCAATCACACTTTCAAACCATTCCCGGGGTACTGGCCCACCCAAGGGTCCCCTGGCCCCACAGATGGCCAAAGGGGCTCCCCAGGGCAGGGGGCTGCCATTTGCAATGCCCAGCATTCTGCAAGTCATTTCCCAGACAGAGAAGAGGAAGAGGATGGTGAGGTCCATCCCAGGCTGTCCCTGGTTTGGGAGGAAGGGGAGCCCACCATGAGAAGAAAGAAGCTAAACAGAAGCTGGATGAAACCTTTCTACCATCTGGATCGAGGCCATCAGAGCAGCTTTGATGGCCCCAGCCCTCTCCTCCTATTTCAACAGAGCCTCACAGATGAGGTACCTGATAACACTCCCATCTTCTGTCCAGCTCTTCTGGCCCCATTTCTGTTTGTTTTTCCTCCCAGCAGCTCCACATCTGACGGCACTGCACTGGGCCAGAAGGGAAGTGACCAAACTGTGGAGCTCAGCGTGGTGAGGGCTTTGTGTCCTTCAAAGGGGACAAACAAATGGCCAGCGGTCCCAAGCCGACTGGGGGGATCCTGCGGAAATACCATGGTCAACACCCTTGGGAGCTGCTTCCTGCCTGCTCCAAGGCTTTGGATGCACAGAAGTATTTTCCTGCCATAAGGGAACATCTGTATTTCCAGTGGGTGTCCCAGTGACATGCCACTGGTTTCCGAGAGCCGCCCCCAACCTCTGAATGAAAAGGCACCTTGTTTGAAAAACAGAGGGGCCTTTTTCTGCCACAGCTACCTAAAATAACCACGTCACTGCTGATGTTTGCTTTTGGTGAATGACGAGGTTAACACACCCTCTGAGTGGGCTGTGAGCGTTTTCTTTGGTCAGGAGCTTTATTTTCATACTCATCTGTCTGCAAGCAAGAAGCTCGCAGGTGGAAATGCTGATGCTTCAAAAAGTCAGATGGACAAATATTTTCCCAGAGAGCCAGTAGAGACAGTGTGTTTGTGAAGGGAGGTGCTGCTCCTCTGATGACCTTGAGCCTTCCCAGCACTGTGGCACCCACCCACCAGCCTCGGCCACCCCATGGTGTCACCCACAACCACTTGAGTCAGGCAGAGGGAGTAATCCCACCCGCTCGGGGAAAGCCTTCAGCCCTCACTGGGACTTCTTCAGCTGCCCTCAAGTGATTCTGCCTCCCATCACAAGTGGGAAAGCATCTCAAGTGCAGCTCAATGGGAACTAAGAAAAACACCTTCCCTTCTCTTCCTGTCACCTCTACCAGTTCCAGCTCCACACCAGGGTGTTGGGCAAGCACTCCCACCTGCTGCCTGCTCCCTCCTGCTTTGGCAGGCCAGGAGGCAGAGGGATGGGAGGGAATGGACATGCCTGGAGAGGTGTGGGCACACTCCTGTTGGGTGCATGTGTGGGTAGGGGTGTACATGTGCATGTACGTGTGTGTGTGCCCAAACTTGTGATATACATGTGTGGGACATGTGGGTTTATCCACCTGGCTGGCACCCACACCTGTGAGCACAGCACCCTATGGGGTGCAGGGAGCTGAGGCAGAGGGTGGTGGGGGCCCAGCATCACCAGTTCTTGCTGACAGCCAAGAAATACTCAGCCCTGGACAAGCCTCTCTGCTTGTCACTTCTTCCCCAAGTCCCGGCTGTGGGATAAAACAAAGGGACAAGGCCTTTCAGCCCCAGTCTCCAATGATGAGGAAGAGAAGGCAGGGCTGGAGCAGCACTAGGAGAGATGCACATGGCCCCTCTGCCATTTTTGCATCACTGAGTAATAAATAGCACCTCCAAATTCACATCTGCCATGAAAGCCACCAGGACATGCACAGGCAGAGAAAGGTGCTTTCTCCAGAGAGGGGTAATGACACCAAGCAAACTCCATGATGGCATGAGGCTGAGGAGGGAGCCACAGAGGGTGCCTGCACTAGCACAGAGGGCTCAGCAGCCCCTAGGGCACTTCTCCTGGACATACTGAGCCAAGCTGAGCTAAAGGAGAGGCTGGTGCTTGAAACAGTCCCTGCTGACCATTGCTTTACAGACCACAGATGACTAACAGTCAGGAGCTAAAACCAAATACAGCCCACTATTCACTGGAGGAGTGGGGAAGAGAGCAGGGGAAGTTGTTTCCATTAGTTTGATCAGAGAGTTTTTCCAGCTGCAGGAAAGACTTTGATTCTCAGGCCACATCAAGACAAAAACACAAACTGATTTTTTTCCCCTTGGGTAAAACTAGCTTTTCTCATGTGTGAACCTCAAAAGATGCCTGCCAAGACAGAGGGGACAGGCAAAGTTTTTCCTCCTCATAGCCCACCACGGACATTTGCCTTTGAAGGGGACCTGGAGGGACAGTGCCTGCTAGGGACAGGAGGTTGTCAGATCAGCAGGCATGAGAACGTCAGCAATTTGGCTGTAGCACAGGCTGCTTATCTAATTCCAAGAGCTGCCTCCAAGCACACACCTCCCCGATTTGCTCTTGAGGCAGTGACCTGCTTCTCCTGTCCCAGGAAAAACAATTCCAGACTCACACTTCTATCGACCATGTCTGGCAGTGGGGCTGGCTGCAAACTGTAGCCCATTGGTTTCAGCTCAGCTCCTGGGACCCCACAGCAGCCCAAGAGAAAGGGATGAGCCCCTCAGAGCTGTGTCAAGCACCTGAGTGATGAAAGCATCCGATCCCTGGCTGCCAAAGACAAATTAAGGTACCTTGGTTTGAGCACCACATCTCACTCTCTGCTCCATAAAGCTACAAGGCACATGGCACATGGTCCCCATGGCACAAAGCTGGCACACAGAAGCTACAGGAGGGTGTCGCAGCTGCCACCAGAGCAGAGGAGAGGCAATTAGCAGGTAGTGTGAGAAAGCTCCTGCTCTGCCTGTTCAGCCCCATTGTGCTAATCCCACCCCAATTAAAGCTCACTCTTTGCTTTCAGATATTGCTATGAGAGATTAATCCACCCTTAAACAAGGTATTTCCAGCAGGTCAACAAGACAAAGACAATTCTCAGTGTGCAAAAGGCTCTGGCACCTGCCTGGGAGCATTTAATTACCCTGACAATGGCATCAAGAGAAGAAGGGCAATGAGACCCCTTCAATCAAATCCACAGAGGGGGCACCGGCTTTTCCTCCTGCTCCACATGCCTGGGGCCAGCACCTGCAGGCTGCAGCCTCTTCCCAAGAGCAGAACTATCATCCAGCCCTCTTAGGACACCTTTTTCCCCTCAGAGCTTGCAGTGTTGCACAGAGTACTGGCTTTTTTATGTTGTGCTTTTCCTCTGTCCTTTGCACTGCTCTTATGGCAATAAATGCACATTATAAAAAAAAAACAAAGCAGTGGACAGCTTTAATCTCTAAGTCAACACACTCCTTATCACAGAGGGTGGTTCCCACTGAGCAGGCTGGGGCTGCTCAGTCTTTTATCCAAAAGCAGCAACGTCTGCACAAGCTGCAGAGCAAATCAGAGACAAAACTTTCCTGGGTTTTCCAGGTCCTTTTGGGAACACAGGAGTGAGCAGCCAGGGACCCTTGCAGGACCAGAATCTGCTAGAGAGGTACAGCAGGTATTGCAGGACCCAGCTGGGCAGGCACATGGCCAGCATAATAAGCAGATCACTCCCACTGTATGTTCATGTCCTTTCATGGCTCTGTCCAGGCATTCACGGAGCTTCCAAGGCTGTTAACAGCAACAGTAACTTTCCTTCTGGCCATGCTTCTGTGTGCTTGGCTTTCTAGGATTCTAACCACCAGGTTTCTGGAAGGGAAAAACCCCAACAGCCCTCAGCTGTGGCAAATGCTGATTCAAAAGAAGTGCTTGCAAAATTGCACATGAAGCACTTTTCAAAAGTGACCTGGAATGCCTGCCTGGAGGTGCACTGAAAAAGGAGAAAAGAAGTGCAGCTGTGTGCTGCACTCTGGATACAGATCAGAAGAGCCAGAACAAAGCGGACCAAGGGAATTCATGTGAGACCCATGTTTTCGAGGAAGCGACCCACACGACTGTGTCCCAGCTCCTGTGTTCTCTCCCTGCTGCTTTCTTTTCCCTTTCCACTTCCTCTCACTCAAACCCTTGGCCCCTTGTGCTGGGCCAGTCCATAGGTAGCCATCAAACACACGGGTTTTTTCAGCAGTGCAGAGCCAGACCTTTGATGTGCCCCAGGGCGGCCACGCTGCATCCCCCTGCTTTTCAAAGGCTGGTCCTTGGCTATTGTGTTCACATCCTGAGCTTGTTTGTACACTTGCTGGAGGGCCCCAGCCCCGCAGACCCCCTGCCACAGTCGCAGCCGTGACCCCCAGATAAAAGCAGGCAGGCTCACAGGGCAGAGCTGCTATCAGAGCAGGCACAAACAGCACTGGCCGAGCTGCAGCTGCCAAGATAGCAGGAGCTCTGCCAGCCCGACCCTGCAGGGGTGAAGGCTCCAGGTCAACAACAGCTCCACAGATCTGCATCAGCTGCGGCTGCTGCTGCCGCGCTGCCGGGGCACTGGGCTGCTGGCAGGAGCGGTATCAGTGCCATGCACGCCAAGGGATGTCCTTGTGCTGCTGCCCTCCCCCTCAGCTGCAGCTGGGGAGGGCCAGCATCTCGCCAAAAGAGGTAACTGCCAGGCAGGAAGCAACACCAAAGTGCTCCTCTTAGATCATCGCCTCATCTCTCTGTGCTTCTGGGCAGGCATAATGCAGGGTAACAGTCCACCCTCCTCCCTGCAGGTAAGGTAGGGTTGTGCAAGGAGCACAGAGAACTTGGTGGTTAAAATCCCAGTGAAACCCAGTCTTTGCAAGCAAGGAAGCCCCGTTTAAAGAGCCAAACTGTTTTAGTCCCACTGAGTCAGTGTCCAAGCATGAGCCTCTCTGCTGGGACTCCATGCCAGCCCCTGGCAAGCAGAGCAGCAGTAATGAGCATCACTGTATCCACATCCCTACTTCAGTGAAGGGAGAGATGGGGACATGAGCCTCCACATTGCAGGAAGGCAAAAAAAATCCCAGAGGACTTTGAGGAGGTGGCCCATGGGATACCCCAGATCAGCATCTTTATAGGAGCAAGAGCCCACACTGTCCTCAGCCCCACATCTCTCCTCCAGGTGCTTGGTGCTCTGTCTCCTCTCAGCTAACTGGTGGGAGCACCAGGCCAGCTGTGGAAAATGTGGAGAGCCAGGCCAGCTCCAGGTGCTTCCCCAGGAAGGACACATAGACGGGTGTTATTTTGAAGGGACAACAAAGCTGTGGCCAGCTTTCAGCTTTACTCACTGCGTTTTCATTCTCTCAAGTGCCTTTCCCTTCACCTCCTCCACAGCCTCTCTGCTACAGGACAAGAGGCAGCAGACCCTCTCCCAGATGCCAATGCATGTCACAATCCCTCTCCTTCCTCAGCCTGTAACCAGGGCTGTGTCAGGGCTGTAGCCAAGTTGTTTGTGCCTGGATTGCTGGGAGAGAGCAGGTTGGAATGACATCCTCCAAGACAGTATGATGGCTTTTCCTGAAAGGGTCATACCCAACTACTTCACTACTTTTTGTCAGGGCAATTGAGATATGCAGCAGCAAAGGCCAAAATACATGGTCTTCTGGAGGATGGGAGTATTTGGGATGTTGTGAAATTCTTGGCTATTGCACTCTTGGCTTGGTGAGACAGGAGCAGAGAGGGCAGGCTCTCCTGGGAGCCATGCCTGCCAGCCCTAACCTGGAAAGTTAGGGTAGTAGAGAGGTTGCAGTATGATCCTGACATTGAAAAAAAAAACCTAGATTTCTCCACTTCTGGGATCTATAATAGCTGACTGCACCCATGAGGTGCAACACATGAGATGACCTGGGAGCACAGTGTATCCCTTCAAACCTGCTCCTAGGAAGGCAGGAGCTGGCACTGAGTGGCTGGGATCCAGAGGAAGCAGTTGCCATTCAGGGCAGAAGATCAAAGTCTTTCTTTCATCCTCAGATGCCTGTTGGTTCTCTCTGGCCCTGCAGCCTGGCGTGCCTGGAGTGCCCCACAGCTCCTGCCCCATGGAGTGTACTGCCAATGCACTCCATGCCAATGCCCTATAACCACCTCCCACTCCACAGACCACTGCGTGTCCTATAACCCTTGTCCTCAGCCCAACAGCAGATCCAATTTAGAACCACACTCCAGCACTTGGTTCTTGACTTTTCCATCCCTTCCAGACTGATGAGCCATGTTAGTCACAGTATTTCTTGACATAGAAATGTTCCAGTCACCTCACAACATTGTTTGTGATTTTTCACAGAATATTCTGAGTTGGAAGGGACCAACAAGGAACACCAAATCCAACCCTTAAGAGAATGGCCTATGCAGGGATCAAATGCACAATCTTGTCATTAATAGCACCATGCTTTAACCAACTAACCTCAGAGCTGTGTGTGTTTTGGCTGCTTTTAACATGGGTCATACAACTGGTCATACAAGGGTCAGCTATACCGAAAAACTGAAGTGTATTTTCCTTCCGTATTTTCCTTCCCACATTTTGATCTCATGTTCTCAGCATCAATCCCAGAGGAAGGACACTGGCACATCATGAGATATTGTACAAAAGCATGTAGAGTCATCTGAGTCGAGTCAGAGGACTCACAAGCCCCCCAGGAGTTCAGAGGACACAAGGATATCTCCTAAAATAGCGAAGTCACAATGAAGAGGAACACCCTGATGCTGGGAAGAGAGATCAGAAGTCAGCAGTAACCAATCCTACATCCTCTTTCCTCTTCATCTATTTCCTAGTTTTTGCTCTCTTCTCCTTGCAAAGATTTTTGGTTGGGCTGGGCAGCATGAGCACCTGGGCATCGTCAGCAGTACAGCAGGTGTCCCTGCGAGAGGTGGCATCAACCACCAAGCACTGACAGCCCGCCAACTCTCAGTGCAAGGTGAACCACTGCTCATAGGCACACAACATTTCCTCTGAAGAACCCTCCTTTTAAGGTATTTCACTGCCAGCTGAGATGCAAAAATGTCTGAGTTTCTAGAACGTCGGCCTTCTTTTTTTCCAGGCACGTGTCGAAATGGGGAACCGAGTGCTCGGCACACGCATGTTGTGACTGGCAACGGAAAACACCTGCAGCCAGTCTCTGCCGGGGCAGGTCAGGGCTGGCGCGGAGCACCCCCTCCCCTGCTATGGCCCGGAAGGGAAGTACAGCGAACCGAGCCCAGGGGGAGGAATAAACCCCATTGCCGCCTTCTTTGCTCGCATTGCGGCATTGCTCCAGGGAACGTCCAGATCCTGAGCTCTCCTGCAGGTGTCCCTCCTCTGGCGGGACCTCGGTTGGAATCTCTGCCCTGCGCCTGGCACGGTGTGCACAGGTAAAGAAGGTGAGGGCTTGGTGGGGGGAGCCCAGGAGGAACATAAAAAACAGGGCAGAGCTGCAACTGCTTTCCCCGGGTTACACTTTCCTGAGCAGCAGGCTTTCTGAACCCTCTTACACCTTGGGCTTCCACCAAGGCACCAGCCAGCGCCATGGCCTACAGGTCAGTCACATGCCAAGTGACAATAGTTTTCCATCCCATGACTGGCATCACCATAGCTGGTGAGGGATGAATCTGGAGAAGAGAGAGCTGGGCACTGGAGGCTGGCTCAGACCTCCTCTGGTAAACATAACTGGCAGGTCCACCAGCACATCTTGCCTGAGACACTTTACAGACTTGTCTCCAGACATCCGCACTGAATTTTGGGTCTAGTTAATCCCCCTTTTATCAGCACAGGAATGCATTGTATAATCCTCTTTGCAATCATGTGTTCTGCCGAACTACAAACTTTGCTTCCATCCTTCTTTCCTGGGAGAGGATTTGAGGCAAAATAATCCGGGCCTACTGATTTATTTTTCTAATGAGCACAGTACTGCAGAACACGCGCAGACACGAACCTTGAAGTGTTCCCTAGTTGTGACATGCTTGTGAGGGATGCCCTGAGCTGAAGGACTGAGGCTGGAAGCAGTGACCTTCTCTCACAGTGGGCCACAGGCAGCCTGTGTCCTGTTGTGGGCTGTCCATACTTCTTGTGTTTAGGGGCTGGAAGACACAATACCTGTCACGCTTCCCATTGTACAAATAAAATAGCAATCTGTGCAGCCCAACACGAAGGAAAGGCACCTTAGGTGTCTCTGCCCATTTCAGATCTAAAAAGGCAGCACATGTGACTTGCTGGGTCCTGAGGATGCTGAGAGCTTCCCAAGCCAGAGCAAATCCTATGTCTGGTTTGTACCACCCAGGGAGGAAAATATTTTTCCTGCCCTCATCCCTCAAAATGCTGAGAGGGTGGGAATGTTGAATCTGTGACCCTCTCCTTCTTCTACTGCGGTACAAGCATGCCTTCCCACAAAGACTTGTTGACCTCATCTCCCTGCCCCACTTCCAGCCCTTCCTGTGGAGAAGGTGGGACTTGGTGTGCACTCAGTGAAACACATGCCACTTGGTAAGTAGCTGCACCATTGTACCATGAGCACCCAAAAGCAATTTATAAAGCATGCAGCTCCATTCTTTATAATGGAAAGTAGGTTGTAGTGAGGAAGGGACCAGTCTCCTAGCACTGAGAGGATTAGAAGAAATGGCCTTTAGCTGAGATGAGAGATTCAGATTAGGTATTAGAAAAATGGTTTTCACTGTTAGGGTAATCAGGCACTGGAATAGGTTTCCTAGAGAGGTGATGGAGTCATGATCCCTGGAAGTGCTGGGATCTGGTGCTAGGTCACACCAGTGGTGGTGCTGGGTTGATGACTGGACTGGATGATGTTGGAGGTCTCTTCGTCCCATTATTCTGTGCTTCCTTACGTTAAGTCTGCGCAGCGAGGCCGGGGGGGGGCACAGAGCAGCCTTTGGGTGGGCTGTGCCGCGAATCCGCAGCAGCAAATGAGCGGCGGGTACGTGCGCTCCGGAATGTAGCGGGGGCGGTGCCGCTCGGGAGGCGGGGCCAGGCTCCGTCTGCAGGAATCGGAGCTTTACTGCGTTGGCTGCTTAGAAGAAAGAGGAGCTGCGGTGGAGCTGCTACGGGTGAGCGAGCCGGCTGGGAGCGGAAGGCCGGGGGGACGGCCGGGAAGGGAGGGAGGGAGGGAGGGAG
>VXBI01004374.1:2372713-2389785 GCA_013397375.1 Toxostoma redivivum | reverse complement strand
CGGGAGGGGAGGGAGGGAGGGAGGGAGGCTGCGCAGAGCGGCTGCAGCGCAGGGCCCTGCCGGCGGCCCGGGCAGCTCCGCACGCTGCGGCAGTGCCCAGCCTGACCTTGTCCTGCCCCGCTTGACCTTGTCCTGCCCCGCGGTCTCTCACGGCGGGCACAGGGCAGACGTGTCCCCCGCCGGTGCCGTATCGCCCCTGCCGCTTATCTGCCGCTCCTCAGCCGGGCCCTGTTGGCGATACCGCCCGGCCCCGCGGGGCGGCTGCTCAAACGTGCTCGCTTTTCTCTCTTTTTGTTCTTTTTGACTTATTTCTGAAAGACTAGAGCCTGGCTGGAGGGGCTCGGGGAGGCATCGCGCAGCCGGCCAGCATCCCAGTGCGATGCCCCAGCAGGCCCTTTGTGCTGCTCTGCGTCTTTCCTTCCAGCAGAGCCTCCACATGCTCATCCACATGGCCCACTCGTGCCCTGGTAGGAGCCTGCGGCCTCAGGTTGTCACTTGGGAAAGGCTTCTCAAATCTGTCGGGGTTTCACCTCCATGTGTTCTTGCCCTAAATAAAAGGTGAAATAAACAATGGCCACTATTAACCTTTGATCTCCAAATGAAACCTTGCAGAGCTCCCAGGTGTAGAGCTAATCCACGTGCACTGAAGGCCACTTCTTAGCAGCGCTGCTTGAGGGCATACTCAGGTTGCTTGCTCCCATCCTCAGCACCTGTCTAGGCACTCACTAAATTGCAAACTTTTTTCAGGAAGAATGGAGAAGTAAATCAGTTAAAATTTACCTTTCAGATATGTTTGCTGTTTACAGAGAACTTAGAATTTTAAAAGTTGCTGAAATTATTTCGGACAGAGATGCTCTTAGCAATTTTCAGAGACTTTTCAAAACAAAAATTGCCTTCACAAAGTTGTAGAGAACATAGTGATCTAGGAGGGATGTTCATATGGGAAGTGTTGGGTTGGAGTTTGTGCTGCTTTGCCTTGTGGCCTTCTACCACTTCTCTCTTCCAGCTGGACTCTTTCTGTCATTGAGACAGACCCCAGGAACCTTAGATATCTAGAGTCCGTTGTCACAGTTGAGTAAATGCCTCTTGTCAGCACTCCCTGAATGGAGATGTCCCTGTCATTAATAACATCCTTGGCTGAACTTAGCCATATTCCTCGTTTATATACCTGTCAGTATGCCCAAAGTTCAACAAAGAGTTTATGTGTTCATTGGAGCTCATCATTGCCTTGGGAACTTTTAGTTTGCATTCAAGGTTCATGTAGGTTCACTAATGTAGTGACTTATGTCGAAGTATGCACAGAAAATCCATGGGCAAGCAGTGCACTAGTGGCAATAACTGACCTCAGGTGTGTAATGTAGTGGCAGGGGAACTGGCTCACCTGACTTGTTATATTCTGAACTTCTAGGGCTTCCGTGAAGTTGGTTTGCATTCATCCAGAAGGCAATGGATCATGCCAGAGCAGCAATCTCTAACTTGGTAAGAGATGGTACCCCAGTGCTGTTTGTCTCTTGGTGGGCTGGCAATACTGCAGAAGAAAGGTTCAACAATATCTGTGTATGAGATTGTATAATGTTATTTTTATATTTTTCCATGTAGTTTGTTATCTATTTGAACATACATGGGTTGTAGAATTGAGCGTAGCTATCCTGTGCAACAGGTGGCTGTGTTGATAGAACTGTATAAAAGTTATTTTGATGAGTAGTGAGCTGTATTTATTAAAAAAAATATCACTACTTATCAGTATCGGAGAAGATGATGAATCCAAAGCAGCGTTAGGTGCTGCTGTGTGGGTGGTGAGCCAAATGTCACTGCAAGTAGCTGCAAATGATAAGGACGTGGTTCAGTGCTGGTGAGGTTATCACTAACTGCTATCATGTTTTGGGTCTCTGAGAGCTGGTAAGAAACGGGGGGCGGGCCTTGAACAAAGTTGCAGAAGAAAGTGCTGCTGAGGGAGCCTGCTGGGACAATCCACATGTGTTCTATTGTTACTTGGGGGGTGGGAATTCAACCACAAGTTCAGCTTTTGAAAGCAACTTGTGCTTGAAACAAATGTGCAGGATGAGGTACTTCTGAACTTGTTCAGCCAAGCCTGCCGGTCCTAGAGAGTTTGGATTGTGAAATGACCCGAGGCTAGGACTATGAGTGTGGTGGTTTGGTCTCTGAACAAGAATGGAGGATATGTGGGGCTGGGGCATGTCCCTCTGTGTGAGGACATGTCTGAAATGACATTGTTTTCTTTTGCACAAGCAAGCAGATACCTGGTCTCTTCACTTCCAGCTCTGACGTGTAGTTTGAGCTAAGGACTGTAGATGAGCTGCTGAGGTTGTAACAGGTCTTGGGTGCTTTTTACCACCTGCTTCTCCAGTACAGAGTGCTGTTCCCAAAGCTATTCTTTTGGCCTGTTAGCCAGTCTCAGTCCACTCCCCAGCACAACCATGTCTGCAGGCAATTTCAGCATCTCTAATGGAAGCTGAGTGATTCAGCCAGTGCCTGGCTATGCCTGGAATTGAGTTAATCTGAGCAGCTGCCTTGTGCATGGGCTGCTGTTCTGTGGGTGGCTGGGCTGTGCCTTGCACCTGTTTAGAAAAGTGGACTCCAGACTGGAAGCTCTGCTTGGGCACTGGTAAAAACCTGTCAAACAGTGCCAGTTCTTGGTGGGTGCAAGAGGTGTAGCCTCAGCTTTCATGTTAGCTGAGGTAGCATAATGCCCATGGGTCATCTGTGTTCAGCCTAGCTGCTTTGTAATACTACCATATGTGTGTAATAGTGTAATTTAAGGGTAGCCATAAGGCAGTTTAATACAAAATTATATGGGTGTTGGATGACAGTATTTACATCAAAGTGGATGTGGCTCAAAGGCACAGCCATGGACGGTTGCTTTCCCTTCCCTCTGTCTTCATCAAAGTGTAAACTGTACACTCTCAAGTCTGATCTGTGCTCTGCTGATTAAAACCAGGACTTTCTGCTTGAATCAGCCTCAGCCATGGGGTCACGTGGGAAATGCTGATGCCATTGGCTGCTTCATATCAGTAACAAATGCCAGGCTAGTCTCTGATCAGAGTGGCTCCAAACTTGTGCAAGATAAATGGAATCTAAATAGACTCTGGAGACCCTGAGTGGGTCTGAGTCTTAACTGTGTTTAAAGCATCCAGTTTGACTTACTGTCAGACCAAACACTTGCTGCACTGGAGCAGCTGCAGATGGACCAGGTGTTTGGGTTGGAGCACAGGTGCAGCTGGCTGCAAGGACTGTAGGCTGACATAACCAACTCTTCCCTCACGACTGCCTTTCCTCACAGTTTGGTGGCGAGCCAACATCATACACGCGCTTCAGCATTGCCCGGCAAACGGATGGAGACAACAGCCATGTGGAGATGAACCTGGCTGCTGATGAGGAGGAAGGAGGGGAAATTGGGAAACCAGAGCACCTGCATGCCAGCATGCCTCCTCCACGAAGGAATGGCAAGAACCTCTGCCTCATTATCATGGCAGCTGTCGTCCTCCTTTTGATTGGTAAGGAAGAGTGGGAGGCAACTGTATGAAGTGGGTTCTGGTATTGAATGTAATTCAAGGTTGTTAAATTTCAATCTGTATTGGGAGATAATTCAACAACTGGGATCCAGGCCACAGCCTCTTGTCACTAAGTATGTCTAGTTCAGACTTATGGTACAGCATTGGCACAAGGAATTGTGGAGTTTGACAGTGTAACTGTGACTTAGCTAAAGGGAAAATTGGTCCATATCATATTTTGGTTTTCCTTCCATTAATTCCTAACACTTCTGTAGAGTTGTGGGTCAACAGATGAGTAAAGCCTTTGGTACTTGTCTCTTAAGGTTTTAACAATGCCATTGGCCTAAAGTGAGCATTGTCCTCCCAAGTGGTGCTGGGAGAACTGCCAAGCGGAAGATCAGATTTACAGTGCCCCTTAAAACATGCCAGCTCAGGCAAAATGTCAGGCTGCATATTTCTGTCTGTCATTGGGTAAGCCAGCTCGTCAAAAATGGTGAGAGCAGAACTCTGAGCTGTGTTGTGGGGTTCAGTCGTCTTTCTGCAGCACAAAGAAATACCTGTTCTGTCCACAGGGTTTCTAATTGGCTACTTGAGTTACCGTGGACGAATGCAGAGGGTTAACAGGTGTCTGGATGGAAGTGGCAACTGCGAGGCGACTCCTACTGCATCTTACTTCTCAGATGATGGAATGGAGGAAGAAGAGGTTCCTGGACCACGTATCTTATACTGGCCTGAACTCAGAAACATGTTATCAGCTAAACTGTCAGCTCCATGTCTTGAGGCCAACATGAGGTAACAGTTTCAGAAAGTTTACCTAGAGCTTTGACAGAGGCACAGCCTGTGAATGGAGCTTGAGCACATTTGGAGAATAAGGGCATTATAGGTGATGTAGGGTGGTGTATTTTAAACTCAGGCTTAAATGGCCTTGCAGGCTGCAGTGCAGCCTGGTGCTGTAGCCTAAGCTATACATATATCTGTTACCTACAGGCAGAGAGAAGGTAAGACTTCTTTTGAAGCTGGCAAGGCTGAAGATGAGAACACTGCTGGCTACATTCATGACCAGTTCACCCGCTTCCGCTTGGATGACGTGTGGAACGATGAGCACTATGTTAGACTGCAGGATAAAGGCAGGTATGTTAATGGAGAGATGCACATCTCATCCATATAGCATGGATAACTAGTCTTGAGGAAACATGTGATTTCTGCTTAAAATTATGTGAAAATTGTGAGCCAGTTACCACTCTCCAAAGTCAACCTCAATCTAGCCAAGCAAATAACTGCTCCTACCTCTTCTCAGGCTTTCTAAATCCAGAGGGTCTGGTAGAAGCACTCTGGATGTTTCCTGGGGCCAGCTGTTTTCTCTAAGTATACTTAGGAAGTGAAGAGAAAACAAACTTGAGTGAAAACTCAGCTGAAAGGCAGATTCCCTGTGTCTAAAACGGATAGCACAGGTGACTCTGTCTTGTCACCCAGACAGAGCTGCCCACTTGGCAGTGGCTCCTCCAGTAGCTCGGGAAGGTGTCAACAGGCATTGTGTTGTCTCACAGCTCACACTCTCTTGTCTTACTTGCCCCTTTTTGTCAGGAGAAATGAGTTTGCTTAGCTTCTCTTAAGATATGACAGGGAGACTTGGAAGCAGAGATTCTTTCTGCTATTTTTCTTAGAAATCAGCCTTCATTAATGTATCTGACCAACTCCAGAGATTTTTGCCTAGAAGCACTGCAGTGGGTTTCCCTGTTTCATGCTCCATTGACTTGATTGTTAGAGCACAGACTGAATACAGTCACAATAGGCTCAGAATACTGAGCTAATTAAATTCTTGTGTGAAAGACTATAACGCTGTCTCTCTATGTTTAACAGTAGCAAGAACCAGGTGTTCATTGTAGAAAATGGTCAAGAAGAGTTGGAGAGTCCTGATGCATATGTGGCATACAGCAAGAACGGCACAGTTACTGTAAGTGACTCCAGAGGATCCTGGAAATGTGTCTGTACACTTAAAAAATAAGTCCTTTTAAGATATGGAATGTATAAAGCTCTCCCAGTTAAGAGAGCTGGGCAGGGTGGTCAGAGTGGGGAGAGGAATGGGCCCACATAGTATTCTTACTGCAGCAAGATGCAGGAGTAACTTTAAACTTCCCTGCTGGAATCCAGACAGGAACCTTGGCAGAAGTGCTGCTCCAACACTCATCTTGCAGTGGATCAGTTTACATTGCTGAGCTTCAGCTCCCTCCTGTTAACAGGAGTGACTGTTACAGTGACTGTAAGCTGTTTCAGGTATCTTACTGACTTAGAGCTGCTTCATTTATAACCAGTGTTTCTATTGCAGGGTAAACCCATCTATGTGAACTATGGACGGAAAGAGGATTTTCAGCAGATACGAATTATGGGTATTCCAATGAATGGAACTGTAATCATCTTCAGAGCTGGAAAAATAACCCTTGCTGAGAAGGTAAGCAGTGTATGCCCCAAAGCCTGGCTAGACTTGGCAACAGGAAGCTGTGCTTCCTACTCTTTGAGGCACAGAGGTATGTCTTTCTTCAGGTCTATAGAACTCAAGTATGTAGAATTGTTCTGCAGGCCTGGTCTTGTTTGCATTAAGGCTCCACGTGCAGATCTGGACACTGGGGCTGGGCAGAGCTTGTTGCTGTTGGTAGTGCCATTCTTCTTGGCCTCGGGCTGTTTGCTGGAATAACCAGGCCTCTGGAGTGGTGGGGCTGGGAGGCAGCCTGGGAGCAGAGCTGGCTCCTATCTCTAGATACCTCCATAAGGCTGCTAGAAGCATGACAGTCTTGCCTCCAGGACACCTCTTGTTACTGTAGACAGATATTTTCAAAGCTTGGCTGCAGTGTGTCACTTAGGTCCTTGCTAACTGTTCCCTTGGACCATGTGCCATTGTTCCCTCTGTAAAGAATAGAACCAAACAGCCAAAGCAGCCCAAAGGATCCAAGTGTTTCTGTATGCAAGCCTGTCCCATATCTGAACCAGAGCTGCCTCTCAGATGGATACTCCTGAGGGGCTGGGGCACAGGACCGTTTGCAGTTGGACTCAGCCTGTCATCTGACACAGGCAGTGCCAGAAAGTGCTTCCAAAAAATGTGGTCACTGATTCTCCAATCCCATTCCCACTTTCTAAACTGGTGTCTAGCCTTACTAGAGTGTTTGTACCAGTGGCATACCAGTGCTGGATTGTAGGTGTGTGTTAAACAGAGACCTGGCTAGTTCACTCTGGCACCATTTTCCTTGTGAAGATGAACCTCCAGTCACTCCTTGTCTTGAGACTAACCTCATCTTGGGAAAACAGATGGAGCTTAATCAAAATTACATAGTATTAAATTTTAAGCTGCTCCAAGGAGCAAATATGAGCTGAAAGAATCATAGACTGAGACACTGCAGTGTGTTCTAACTTCAAAAGGATGTTAGACACAGTTTGCCTGGAGTAGAGCTGAGCTGCTAGGATTCAGCTGCTTTGTGTATCTGTCAGGTAGCTGTTAAAATCTGTTGTGGAGCTGGGCACTGAGAAGGACAGCCCTTCACACCACCACTCCATGTTCTTGCCTGGATTCCTCTTGGTTGCAGTGCAGGTGTGCAGTTAATGTTTCTCTTTGCTGCAGGTTGCAAATGCCAGAGAGGAAGGAGCAGTTGGTGCCCTGATGTTCCGAGACCCCTCAAATAACAAGAAGACAGATTCGTTTGTCCCATTTGGACATGTGAGTATGTAACTGGTTCCCCTGTTTGCTCTCAAGAACCTCTCTGGCTGTGGGCTGCAGCCTGGAGCAGTCCTGCAGGCCTCTGGCTCAGCAGTGCCCTTGTGTAGATGAATACTGTTCGACCCTGGTGAGACTTGAGGACTCCTGCTTTTCACAGGCCCACCTTGGAACTGGAGACCCTTTCACCCCAGGCTTCCCTTCTTTCAACCACACCCAGTTCCCGCCAGTGGAATCTTCTGGACTACCTCGCATTCCTGTTCAAACTATCTCTAGAGAAGCAGCAGCCAAATTGTTTGGGTAAGCGTTTCTCCTGTCTTGCAGGCTGGGGTGCTGTGGCCTCTTGCAGGAGTGAGGATGGTATGAGGTGCTGTAAGATCAAGAGCTCTCTGCTGCTCTCTGCTGTGTGTGGCAGGGAGTGTGTTCCGGAACTGTCTGGAGAAGAGTCGCTTGTGTCCATGTCTCATGCCTTAAAGATTGAACTTAATGTAGTGTTGGGTTCCACTTGGCCTCTGCATTCTACCCCTCCCTGCATAATTAGTGGTATAGAACTACAAATTCTCTCCTAGGCAGGCCCTGAACAAGGTTGCACTTGCAGTTGCAGGTGTGTATTTTTCACACAATAATTAAACGAGGTCAGAGCTGGATAACGAGTTCAAAGGATCTTCTTTTTTCTGTCAGAAAAATGGATGGAGACAAATGCCTTCAGGACTGGACTAGTGTCATGGGATGTAAGGTGACAGTAAACAGAAACATGACAGTGAAACTGACTGTGAACAACGTTATCGTGGATAGGAAGATTCTGAACATCTTTGGTGTTATCAAGGGATTTGAAGAACCAGGTAACAGCAGCTGCATTGTGGCTCAATTTTGAGAGGAACCCCTCCTCTTCTGTGGTCACTAGAATGGGTCACAGTTCTTTTTCAGCAGAACCATGGCCTTCCCCTTCCTTCCTTCCCCTGAGGATCAGAGAGAAATCTGAACCATGCTGTCAGGGAAAGCACTCAGTGTGCCAGATTCAGGGATGAGACTGCAGCCTCTCTTCCTAGTACAGAAGCTGAAAACTGCTCTTCTCATAAATGGTATTTGCAATGTGAAGCTTGCAGCTGAGGTCTTGATCTTGTCTCTTTTACAGATCGGTACGTTGTGCTCGGAGCCCAGAGAGACTCCTGGGGGCCAGGAGCAGCCAAGGCCGGTGTCGGCACTGCCATCTTGTTGGAACTTGCCCGTGTCATCTCGGACATGGTGAAAAATGGTAAATATTTGTGAACAAAAGCATAAGGGTGGCAAGTGATACAGGTCTAGCTCTCGGTGTGTTAACACTGGAGAGCCCAGTTGCAAAGCAGTCCTTTAGAAGGTGTAGAGAATCTGACAAAGCTTCCTGAGAAACTGTTATTTGTCCAATACAACTTTTCAGCAATGAGCATTCACTTCCAAGGGACTGTCTGCCTGTATCTGGTCTGGCTGAAATACAGGAGTGTCCTTGGATAACACAGGATGAAAACCTTAAACTTGAGCTGTCTGTTGGACAGCCAGGCCCCAGCTGGGAAAACTCTGGAGCAGTGGGGACTGCATGGTGGCAATTAGTGTGAGCACACTTGTCGCCAGGGTTAATTTTGGGCTCAGGCAGCTAAACAAAACAGTGGAAATGCAGACAGTATTATTCTCATGCACAGTTCTGCAGCATGTGGGAGCAGGGTGCTGTGTCCGTGCAGTGTGCACATTTCTCTGCAGCAGCTCTGTCTGAGGAACAGGCAATTCATCATCCCAGGCCCGCAGTGCTAATCTGCATCTCCATGGGGAAAGGGCAGACATCTCAGTCTCTCTCTCTTTACAGATGACTACAAACCACGGCGCAGCATTATCTTTGCTAGCTGGAGTGCAGGAGAGTACGGAGCTGTGGGTGCTACCGAGTGGCTGGAGGTATTGGTTATTTAATAGAATTCTGCAGGGTGGCTGTGCAGTTATTCCTGTGGATTAAAGATTCTGGTGTTGGACTGCTACTACTCGTTATTAAAATACTTGTTTTTTGTTCTAGGGGTACTCCACCACGCTGCATGCCAAAGCCTTCACTTACATCAACTTGGATACTGCAGTCCTGGGTAACCTGCTACTCTTTTGAGTTTTTTGAAATTGGATGGGACTAGAATAGCTTGAACAGATATCCCTTAACCTCTGGGAATGGGGCTGTGCCAGAGGTGTGGCTAGTGGGTGTTTGGCTGAAGACTGGCATGACTCTATTTATTCTCCTGCTGTCATTGAAGCTGGGAGGCTGATACAGCCTTAGCCATGAGGAGTCAGCTCTGCTAAGTCCCTGTAGACTGTCCTGTGTCTGTTGAAGGTCCTTTGGCAAATGTAGCTGTATATCACGGGTGGGGAGCTCTAGCAGTAGTGTTTGATTGTGCCAGTATGTCAAATACCTTTTCATTTTTTGCAGGCTCCAGAGACGTGAAGATTTCTGCTAGCCCGTTGCTGTACTCATTGCTGGAGACAGTTATGAAGAGGGTGAGTTGAAGGGCTTGGTCTGATCAAGGTGACTTGGTTTTAAGGAGGAACTGAAAGCAGAAAGAGCTGTGTGCGGTCACTTTTCCCACTTGACACCTTGTGAGGAGAAAGACCCATTTAGGAGAAAAACCTGGGATATTCTGAAGGGGCCCTGTCTGAAGTCAGCTGGGCTCTAGGAATTGCAGTTCATACATGCAAAATCTAAAATCAGCAAATGCCACAGTTCAGTGGCAGATGTGCCAGTGTGGAGAAAGGTCAGGGGAGTACACGTCTCTTCTGCACAACAGTGTAAGCTCCAGGATGGACCTGGAAGCCCAAGCAGAGGTCAGAACAAATGCAGTGACTGTCATCTCTGTGCAGGTAAAGGACCCCACGAAGGATTCAGGAAACCTGTATAGCAGAGTTGGCTCTGACTGGATAAAGAGAGTGTAAGTATTGTCATCCATCTCTTTTGGAAAGCAGATCTCCTCCATAAAAGAGCAAACAATATGGATTCTGCTGGAGTGTCATACTGCTGTCTGGGGTGGGCTCTACCTTCTGACGTGGGGTCAGGCAAGTGTGAACAGTACAGCACTAACTGTGCTGCCCCAAGCTGGCTGAAGCAGCCCAGGCACCTTCCTGCAGGACAGGAACAGCCTTGTACCAAGTCCAGTGGCAGGGAATGGACAAGTACAACCAGGGATTTGGTTGAGACTCCTTCAGTCCTGTTTAGAGTTCTGTTAGCTCAGAGCTTCAGTTGTAGAGCTTGTAGCTTTTCTCCTGGGGTGCCCAAACATGTTGATAACTACTCAGTGCTTATCTTCTGCAGTGTTCCCCTTGATCTGGATAATGCAGCGTTCCCTTTTCTGGCCTACTCAGGAATCCCAGTGGTTTCCTTTGGTTTCTATGATGTAAGTAACGCATGCTTGCCTGGTGTGTTCATTCCACGCAGAGTGCTTTAAGGATATCTGCTCTCCAGGATGGCAGAGAAAAAGGTGCTGTCCAAGCTCAATGTCCTTGCAAGAGCCTCTCAGAGGGAGGAGGTGCAGCCTCTGGACCTTGTGGCTATGGCAGTACTTGCTGTCAGGACTGCTTCTGGGATAAGTCTCTGTTCCAAAATACTGAATATACTTGCAGGTTTTTGGGGAGAGGGGTCACTTGCTTTTCTGGAGGCTCAGAATCAGAATGAATCAGAAGTTAAAAGCAATAGAAAGATGTGAAGCTGTTGCTGCATCAGTGAAAGACTGATCTATAGCCTACTGGTCAGCAAGTGGAGGGCATTGTGGAAGTGATCTCATTGCCCAGAGCAAGTACTTACCTCAAACTGTTCCAGTCTGCTGCTACAGCTTGGGGGTAACATCAGCCCAGCAGCCTGCCTTGTTACTGCAGCTGTGCAGCTTGGAGCCTTAGTGATAGCAGCTCCCTCTCTTAGGAATGGTTGGGGTTTGTTAGTGTCAGACTTGTTTGACAAAACCACTTGAGCTATCCTGACAAGAAGGGTTAGAGGGTGCTGCAAGCACATAGCAGACCAGATGGTGAGATTTGCCCACATGCACTTCTGCAGTGAACTCTGAGGGGATAAAAGTCTGTATGTCTTCAGGTCTAAATAACAAGCAGAACATCCTGCTGGCCAGTGGAAGCTGCCAGGGATGAGATACAAGAGCTCCATTCCCTTCCCAGTGCTTTGGAGTTTTGCCACTTGAGTCTTTGCTCCTTAGCAGCACAGGGAGATGGGATGTCATGGAAGTAACAACTTTTGTTGGGGGATGAAAAACATCTGACTGGAAAAGCATTCTTTTCTAACTTCAATACCTTCTCTCTTGCAGGAAGGTGATGAATATTCCTTTTTGGGCACTACTGAAGACACTTTGGCTAGACTGAAAGAGAAGACTGACAAGTTGTATCCTCTTATGCGTACTGCTGCAGAAGTTGCTGGACAAATAGCTCTCAGGCTGACCCATGACCATGAACTCTTCCTGGACTTTGATAGATACAGTGAAGAATTGCTATCATTCCAGGAGAAGCTTTGGCACTTCGATTCCAATGTGAAGGTTAGAAGGACTCTTGAGTTCACCAAATCCCTGATGATTATGGGGCCATGCACTAACAAAACTCTGTTCCTGTAGGTACAGCAGGATGGACACCTTTCCCCTTTAGACATAAAAGGGTAGTGAAGTGTGACAAGAATTGAGGTTCCTTGTGGAGCAGTGCAGGCAGAGTAGCTGTGGCAGACAGATTTAGCTGATGTAGATGTCATGAGCTCTTGAGGAAGTGGATATGAACAGTTTCTTCTCTGGTTATCATTCACAGCATAGTGCAGCTTTGCATCTCATTTGCACCTCGGCTGAAAATCTACAAGAAACTGTGGGTAGGGAGTGACCTCAGAAGAGCCTGCCAGGAACTTGTTCTGCTACTTGGCTAAACTGCCAAAAAAAAAAAAAAAACAACACTTTCTTTTGGTAGAGAGCAGCAAAAGAAGAAAATCAGGTTTGCTAACAGCTCCTCCCTTGCAGGCACTGGGGCTGACCTTGAACTGGCTGTATTTTGCCCGTGGAGACTTCCAGCGAGCTGCAGATACACTGAGAAGAGACATTGCAAACAGTGACAGGGAAAACAGGATTGTCCGCAGAGCCCTGAATGACAGGATGATGAAGGTGGGTATCTTCAACTTCCTTCACAAAAAAGAGAATACTGGCTGGGATGAGCCTTTCCCTAAGGGGCCATGGGCACTGTGTAGACTGGTGTCTCTTCCACTTGCTTAGTGGCAACATGATGGCCTGCTCACAAGAGAGGGTCTGGCTGTTGCCAGAGCTGCTGTCGGAAAGGGCTGAGTGGGGATCTGAGGTTGGCAGCTTGTGTTGGGGCAGATAAGGAGAAAAAATCTTTGGAGGTGAGATTATAACCCTGAATTTGCACCTCTACACAGGTGGAATACGACTTCCTCTCCCCGTTCCTCTCACCAAAAGATGCTCCCTTCCGCCACATCTTCTTTGGCAAAGGCAGCCACACCCTGCAGAGTCTGCTGGAGAACCTGAAGCAGCTGAAAGTCAACGAGAGCAGCGTGGATGTGAACGAGCTGAAAGAGCAGCTGGCCTTGGCAACCTGGACCATTAAAGGGGCTGCCAATGCTTTAGTGGGCGATATCTGGAATACAGACAATGAAATCTAGACACAGCAAACACCTGGATTACCCGTCTAAGGTACAGGTCAGCTGTGTGCTCTCATGGGGAGCACTGCTTCCTTCCTGGCCCTGGTCCCAGCAGAGGGCCTTGCTGTGTAGATCTAGTTCCACCTGTAGCAACACACACAAACTTCCTGTACCTCAGATTAGGCATTGGCATGATTTTTAAATGGCAGCTTCTTGCAGATTTCCAGTACCTTATATATTGTGAAACCTAACCAAAACCCTCTGAAACCTAAGAGAAACCCACTCCCTAACATGGCATTACTTTCCTGTAGATATTCCGGCAAAAAAAAACGTTTTTGGCCAAAGTTGAGCATAAAATTTAAATCTCACTTTGACAAATTCACAGGAGGCAGTTTTAAAGCAGTACTGAGATTACCATGAAGTCTTCTCTGACCAGGCTCCCACCTAACCACAGTCCAAACTGATAATGAACAGCTGCTTATGGGATTTCCTGCCTCCAGTGTGCTTAAAAACTAAGAGCTCAGGTGTTTCCTGAACTAGTACCTTGAGTGGGAAGGTACCTCATGTATTCAGGCTTTTAATTGTTGGCCACCTAAACCTAGTGACAGAACAGGGAATGGATTCCTCTGAAGACTTGTAATGAGGATCCCTTCTCTGGAAGGAAGCTGCAGAGAGCTGCACTTCAAAAATTAAACAATGTAGTAATAGCCCACAAGTGCTGGATTATCAGCAAGCTCTGAAGTGCCTGGCCTGCCTTTACTCCACAGCAGGGTCCCGGTAACATCTTGCAGGCTTGCTTCTGCCAAGGCAGGTATCAATACCCAGGGAAAATGACTCAAAGATTATCCAATGTCCCCTTGAGATCCTTGGCTGGCACCTCAGCGAGTCCTGCAGCATTGAGAAATGGCTTTAGACTGGCACTTCAGACCTTGCTACTCAGGGGCCTTGTGTGAAATTGAGTCTCTTGCTGGCCAAACCCTGTTTGACTGATGTCATTTTGCAGGTTGGCTCTTGTTTGGCACTGAGATATTTATTTCTTTATTTATTTATCAGTGACAGTGTTCACTATAAATGGTGTGGTTTTTTTTATAGAAGATAATTATCGGAAGCAGTGCCTTCCATAATTATGACAGTTATACTGTCGTTTTTGAATAAAGCAGCATCTGCTATTACAATCAAACATGATACTGGAACTTTGCATTTAAAGTAATCAAAACAAGCCCCACAAAAAGTTTTGGAAAACTAGCAATTAAGCTTTCTGTGGCGAAAACACCCCTCTGGAAGAAACTTGAAGGTGCAAACCTGGAAGAGTCTCCAGGTTGTGCTCCAAAGTGTAATCCTTGAAATGCTGAAAACCTGGGTGGTAATTCCAATATTAGAAATCTGTCTTCCTTGCAGGATCTGTGCCCTTCTGTGGGCTTCAGACATCTTCCTGCTCACCTTTCTGGATGCCATATGCTCTCACAGAGAGCACAGCTTCCTTCCTGGCCCTGGTCCCAACAGAGGGCCTTGCTGTGTAGCCCTAATTCCACCTGTGGCAACACACACAAACGCCCTGTACCTCAGATTAAGCATTGGCACAATTTTTAAATGGCAGCTTCCTGCAAACTTCCAGTACCTTATGTATCATGAAACCTAACTGACATTATCGGGGGCAGTGTCTCCCATAATGTGTAAAAAACAAGGTAGTTTTTGCCTACCACAGTGTTATATCGGAGGCAGTGACCTCCATATGTTGCACTATGGGTGTACGTAATTATCGGGGACAGTGTTTCCCATAATTGTTCTATGCTTATCACGCAATGTCATCTGCGAAGCTTGATGGTTAGTATCTAACATGGATTAATTTCCTGCAGTCCTATTTTTTCACTCTCCTGTGGTGATGCAGATACAAACTTCAGTCTGTTATGTACATCCTTAGACTCTTCCTTCTCCATAGGCTGAACTGTTTCAAATAGCTGTGCTGTCTTGAATTGGCTTCCTGCCTCCAGTCACAGGAGTGGTGCTTGAGTGTTTAGTAGAAACTGGCCTAGTTAGACTGTGTGTTCTGTGATGTAGTAAACTTCCTTCAAATCAGTTACAAAGACCTGAGGATTTAAAGGTGAATGTAGGGCTTGGGGCTGACAGCTGTCCAGAGGACTCTGGTCACTGTTCTGGATGGGTGCATGTAACACTTTGAGAGGCTGGCCTGCTGTGGCACTGGGAGGGTGCTGGTGTGTGTGCATGGGCTGCTCACTCTCCATTTCTGGCTGGAAATTCCAGTCTTGCCCCCTTGGGTGTTGCGTGGAGGGAGGAAAGTCAGTGGCAGCTTTCTAATGGTGCCGCTCTGCTGTGTGACCTGAAGCTGAGCACTGCTGATGTATGACACCTGCTAAACTGTGCTGCCTATTCCCAGTGGCTGTTGCCAGCCCTGTACTTTGCAGTTTGATCTGGCATTTAAACCTAATGTGCAGCTTCATTTTAACCTACACTCTGCAGTTTGATTTAACATTTAAACCTAACCTGAGCAAGTGACCTGAGCCCCAGCAGTAGTCCTTGAGGGAAAGAACACTGTTCAGCTGGAGTTTCACAAGGAATGGGCAGGGACTGGCCCCCAGCCTAGTTACTGAGCTCAGTGCTCACCAGCTTGGATTTTCATCGGTCTCTAGAAACCTGATGCCCAGGCTTGTGCAACTTGTTCTTTGCTAACTTCTCTTAACACTTAACTTCCTACAGCCCTGTCTGTGTTAGTGTTTCCTAGTGACATGTCTCTGGATGGCATCTAAGAGCTGCTGTCTGGGTGTCCTCACTGTGGTGTTTGCATGCATCTTGATGTCAGACTTAATCTTGTGCTTTTTAGCCAGCAGAGAGAGACAAAAGACAAAGCTTGTCTCCTGGCTAGGCAGCACGGCCGTGACTACTGGGATGTTGAGATGCCTTGCTTAGTGTTGGCATCTGACTGCTGTGGGGTGCTAAACTGTTTCTGGATTACCTGTTGTTTGCTCAAATAAAGTATTTTTGAAGCCTGAACACTCAGCTTCTCTTGTGGGGTTCTGGATTACCTGCTGTCTGCTTTAATAAAGGTTTTGAAGCTTGAACACTTACCTTCTCTTGTGACTTCTTGCAAAGCCATGATGCTGTTGTGGCATTGTGGCCATGGTTGAGTTTGGGCAGCTGGTGGGAGGCTGTTGTCCTGTTCCATCAGGGGTGGTATGTAGCAGCTTCAGTACCACTTAGTTGATGTGCAATAGCAAATCTGAACTTCACAGTGCTGCTCAGCTGAGTCCTGCCTCACCACAGCCAACTGCAATAAGAACTCTGGTAATGAGGTGGAGAAGCACAAGTGTATTCCAGCCCCCAGACCTCCCCCTCTTTTCATGTCCTTCTTCCTGCCTTTCTGTCACAGCATTGACTCTGAAAAGCCTGTGATGTATGGGTGAATGATGGGAGAAGGATGAAATGTCAGGTTTCCCCCTGGCCATGGCCTTGTAGGTCTCTGCTGCTGAGAAGGTGGCTGGATGGGCCTGTGGGTGGCTGTGTCCCAGGAAGCAAGCACTTGCTCCTGCCTTGTCCCTGCCCCTCATCAGCCTGGAGGTCCCATGGGCCAAGGTACAGGTGCAGATGTTGATGCTGCTTAGAGCCCCGGGGAGCTCTGGGAGGGTAGGAGCTGCCTCCTCAGCATCAGAGGCCTGCTCAGGTGAGACCATACAGGTTTGGGGCTCTGCATTTAAATAAGTTCACTTTCTCTCTGCTGTCCTCCCCCCTTCTTCATGCCGGTCTCGCCTTCTGCTTTACAAACACCACATCCCGAGAAGTCGCACTATTTGGATGAGTGGCAGATTCTCCAGGATCCCAGCTTGCACTTTATGGGCTGTCCCGGCATAGCTCTGGTCCCTCCTCTTCCCGCGGGGATGATTTACTTGTTGGAAGGACGTCGTTTCCCGCAGCTCCTGGCAGGGCTCTCTCCCTGCGGTAACTGTGCAAAGTGTCCCGAGAGGCCGGGCCGGGGCCGCGGGGGCCCTGCTGCGGCCGGGTAGCGCCAGACCCGCCGGGGCAGGGGAACGGGGAACAAGCCCCTCCAACTCACCTGGGAGCAGGGATTTTGGCAGCGCAGGGCAGCCCTCGTCCCCGGAGCAGCGGATCGGTCCCGGGGCCTGGCGCTGCTCCGCGGTGAGTCTGTCTGTCGGTGCGTCCATCCCCGTGCTCATCCATCCATCCGCCTGTCTGTGTGTCCGTCCTCACCCCC
>VXBI01004374.1:2329851-2358594 GCA_013397375.1 Toxostoma redivivum | reverse complement strand
GAGGGAAGGAGCGGCGGAGGGCGGTCCGGCCGCGCCAGAGCGCCTACATCGTCCGTGCCGCCGCATCGCGGCCGGGCTGCGGGTCCGCGCCCCCCGCTCCGCCGCCGGCCCCAGGTGAGCCGCGGAGGGAAGGATGTAGCGGGACGAGGGACTGGAGATTGCCCGTCAGTCGGGAATTGCAGGAGTGGAGTAGAGCCGGGGCGCAGCTTCCCCTGCCTGAGTTTCCCCGAGGGACGCCGGTCCTTGGTGACCCCCGGTGGGTAGGTTTTGGGGTTGCGGACTCAGGGCACACGCGGTGGGTTCATCAGCCGCGGGGTTGCAGAAGCCCCACCGACTGCCGGTAGTCCGGGAGGGGAGACCCCTCCCCGTGCCTCAGTTTCCCCGGCAGCAGCCGCCTGCTTGTGGGGATGCCCGGGCAGGACTGGCGGGGAGGGGGGGCCTCCTGCCGGGGGCCGCATCCGGCCCCGCCGAGGCCGCCTGGGGCACCGTAAACACCCCCCACCCCTTTTCAAGCCCCTGCCTGTCGTTCGGCGGGAGCCGGGTGTGCGTACGTGTGTGTGGGTAGGGGCAGGGACCTCCCTGAAAGCCCCCCGGGGACCCAGCCGCTCGTGGGAGGGGGCTGTCGCGGGGAGAGAAGCCAGGGCAGCACCGGAGTGGGTTTGTGCCGAGGGTCCGAGCTCGGGTTCGGTGAGACCGAGGCTAAGAGCAGGGAGAGTGGAGGGATGGCCAGGCTGCAGCATCCCTTCGTCGGGATGTGGCGGTGAGGGGCACAGGGAGGGCGAGTGGAGGAGAACTCGCGAGGAGGGAGCTGTTCCTCCATCTCCCCCAGCCTGCCGCAGGTGAGGGAGGATGCCCGGTACCGGCTGGGCTCTGCCGGGGCTCTGCCGAGGGGTCCCGACGCTGAGTAAGGCGGCTGGCTGGCGGCAGCGGGAAGGTAAACAGGAAAAGGGCTGAGCTGGTGGCCGGGGGTGACTCACAGGTGACTCCAGGAAACTGCGGGCCCGTGCCAGCCTCGCCAGGCTGGCACCCACACTGCCACTGCCCCCTGCCCACAGCACACCCTGCCCATAGGGAGTGGAGGGCGCTGACAGGCAAGGGGGTAGCTTAGGGTTGGAGCTCCCCCCCTACCATTTATTTGGCACAGTGCTGGGTGGGGTACACCACTTGGGATGCCTTGCCCTTCCCCATCCCTTTTTCCCCCACCAGTCCCTCTGGGCTAGATGACCACCTCATTCCCACCCCCCAGAAATGGCTGCATCCTGGGCAAGTCTTCAGGGGCGCAGTGAGGACCAGTGCCCCACGGTAGCCTGGGCCACTCAGGTGGCTCCTGGAAGATTGACAGCCTAAGCCCACCGCCTATCTTTCTGCCCATCTCCCCCTGCCTGCACAAGCCTGCACAGGGCTCATTGATAATGTAGGAAGGGAGTGAGGAAGACTCCACGGACTACTGTTCCCCCCCGAGCCCCCATCAGACACCAGGCATGTTCCCTGTGCTATCCTTTAGTGGATGGGGCACAGTGGGATTGGTGACAAAAAGCTTGGTGCAGGCATCACCACAAGGCTCCTGCGTAACTTGGGGCAGCAAGGAGGAGGAAGGAGCGTATCTTCTGGGACACAGGCATGGAACTTTGTTCCCCACTACTTGCATTCTTGCACCACCAGGTGCAGGGACCATGTGGGGTGGGAGCCAAAGTGTACTGCCGGTGTAGGGTTGGGATCCTGGGCACCCAGGGTCCCTTTCCGGTTGTGTCACCGCCTGCCTTCGTGCACTTGGACAAGTGACCTTGCCTCCTCCCCATCACTGGGGCAGGCACATGTCAACCTCCCATCCCCTCATCAGTAACGAGGTCCTTTTTGTTCCTTAGGGCCGAGAATTACTGGTGGCGGGGTCAGAATAAACGGACCCTAAAAGTGGGCCAATTTCCCCGAAACACGGTGACCTCGGTGGCAGGGCTGTCAGCCCACGACATCAGCCAGCCACTTAAAAACAGCTTCATCCACACAGGCCATGGAGACACCAACCCACAGCACTGCTGGGGGTTTCCTGATAAAATTGATGAGTAAGAAACTTTTTGTCTTCTCTGCATCCTCTGCCTGCTCCCTCCCTTCCCTGCTGCCCACTGGGCTCGGGAGCAAGACGCGGCTTGGCTACTGCCCCCCTCTCTCCCCATGAAGCATCTCTTTCTGCCCCCGCTTTATTGGCAATGGTGGCTCTGGGTAGGGTCCCTGCAGCTGGACTAACTTCCTTGCCTCTTCCTACTAATGGGCTTCGGGATGTGAGGGGCTGCTGTGCTTGTGGCTGTGCCGGGGGGAGACCTTTGAGGGTGTCTGGGGGCAGGGAGACATCAGTAAGCACCACCCCAGAGGTGGCCACATTACCCCAAAACACTTTTGGGGTGTCCCAGGGCTGCTAAACGTGCGCAGCTTGCAGCCTGTCCCCACGCTTCTAACAGCATGAGTCTTTTCGAAAAGCAAAATATGAAAAAAAGCCACCAAAATTATTTTTTTCTCCACCCTGCTCTAACAGAAGACACATGGCTGGACTGTGATGGGGGGAAGGGGGGCTGGGTGCTTGTGCTCCAGTGTCCCACATACTCTCTGCCAGGTGGGATTGGTTGCGTGACAGTGATCAGGAGTGCCTTGGCAGGGAGCATGCAGGGGTCTCTCCTAGCACTGGGCTGGAGGGATGTGGGAGGTCCATGTGGTGGGGGACAGGATAGAATTTCAAAAACTGGAAAGCTCCTGGTGGGTAGGGCTAGCTCCTGTGCTAGGCTCAGTCCATCCCCTGGATCAGGATTGCGATCCTGACTGTTTGTTATCCCAGGCCTGGGACAGCTCTGCCAGTGCCCTCAGTCCCAGCCTGACCCCTCCACAGCACCCTGTGTCATGGGCTGTGCTGGCGGCCCTCGGAGGGCTGAACCGAGGCGCCATGCGTGCGGATCTGGCTCGTGCCCTGGCAGGCCTCCCCGCGCCCCACTGCGTGGGCACAGGCGCTGGGTACGTGCTGCCCGGGCTGCCGAGAACGCACCGAGCTCGGCACACGCCCAAGCCCTCGGGCTGTGCCAGCTCCCGCCGGCTCCCTGGCTTGCGATGGCTCGCCCGGGCCTCCCGGCACCCACCAGCACGCGGTACCGGGGCATCCTGCCTTGGGCACAGCGTTGCCCTGGTGCTGGAGAGCTGTCCTGGGCACCACACGCTGCACAAGTACCCGGGACACAGTGCCCTGCTTGCAGTCCCCTGGGCACAGCACAGGCAGCCACAGATGCACGCGGAGCCAGAGATGGGTGGGATGATATCTGTGCCGTAGCACTGGAAGCCTCTGGGGTGTGTTGCCCCAGCACTCACAGGAATGGTACTCGCCAGGCATGGTTGTGTGGTGGAGGAGCTGTGGGGTGTCCCAAGGCACAAGCCTGGGGAGCACGGGGTCCCACATGGCCTCTGCTGACTCCCAGGCACTCTCCTCTCCTCACAGGCTGTACCTGGGAAATCCCATGGACCCTCCTGATATTTTAGGTGTGGACCCGACTGCTGCCAGACCTACACAGCTTCCAGGGAGGGCTAAAAGTGAGTGACTTTTCTCCTTCCTCCTGCCCATCAGCTGGGCAAAGCCCCCATCCCTGTACCCTGCTGCTGGGGTGATGGGCTCGACCCTCTCCTTTCTGTCTCTCTGCTAGCACTTGCTTTTTGCAAAGTGGGGGGAGCTGGGGTGTGTTGTCACCTGGCCATAGGTCACTGCCAGCAGTGTGGCCAGCTGGTGGCTCTGCCTGGCTGGACTCTGCCCTGCTGCCCTTCGTCCGAGTCCCTTGTCCCCTCCCAGCCAGCTCCCCAGTGCGGGGGATCTCAGTGGAGCTGCCACGGGGAGGGAACTCAGATGCTGTGCATATGCCCCAATCACCATAAACGTAGTTTTTCCTTGGGGGGGCTTCCCACCAGCATCCTCCCCATGACCCACCAGTGAAGGGGGACACAACAAAGCATGCACTTCATTAACAAGAATCTTGGCTGCCGCTTCTGTGTTCACCCTGTACTTCCCCTTCTCTTGGGTTCTCTCTTCTGCAGGGCAGCCTCCTCCTCGCCCACCTCAGCCTACCGTCCTGCTCACCAGTAAGTTGGGCTTCCTTGTGTGCTGCTCTCCCTTCTTCACATCCTCTTTCTTTTCTCTCTTACCTGCATGGCCTGGGGCAGGTGCCCTGGTATGCCTTGGGAGCAAAGAGGGTGAAACTATAGGGTGGTTTGTGGGCTTAGAGATGCAGATGCTGCTTCTTGCACCGTAGGGATAGGTGCTGGGACCCTCACCATCCCTCTTTGTCCCCTTCTAGAGCCTTGCTACGACCCAGTTAGTGAGGAGGAGGAGGGTCTGCCAGGGGGTCTCCGGAAGCTCTGCCTGAAGAAGCCAGGCACAGGGAAGGGTCTGCGGCCAGTCAAGCCATCAGCACGAGTACCGGGCACCAAGGTCGGCGAACGGCAACCTGGACGGCTGGCAAGCGAGGGGCTGGCAAGCAGCGAGGTGACCCTCATTGACTTTGAGGAGGAAGTGCCCCAGGGTAGCCCCTCTCCAGTGGGGGAGCTGACAGCCCCATCATTAGCCAAGCTGGCCATGGAGGCCTGCTCTTTGCTGGACAAGACTCCACCACAGAGCCCCACACGGGCTCTACCTCGGCCTCTCCACCCCACACCGGTGGTGGATTGGGATGCCCGGCCATTACCCCCACCGCCTGCCTATGATGATGTGGCACAGGATGAGGATGATATTGAGGTCTGCTCTATCACCAGCCCCCCGAGCCGGCGGGGCAAGACCAACTATGGCTTTGTGGATGAGGGTGAGCGAGGACCAGCACTGGAGGACAACCTCTTCCTGCCCCCCAAGGAGACCAAACAGCCCAGCATGACACAGACTACCGAGCTCTTTGAGGAGCTGCAGCAGGAGTGCATGAAGAGGCTCAACGTCCCTCTGGGACCAGCTGTGCCAGCTGACGACAAGCCCCAGATCCCTCCCCGTGTCCCAATCCCGCCCCGGCCCCTTCGCCGCAATGAGCCTGGGCGCTGGTCAGGGGACCTTTCCCCAGCTTCAGGGGGCGAGGAAGACCGGCCACCCCAGATCCCCCCACGGGACCCACTGTCCCAGCCCACTTCCCGGACACCCAGCCCCATGGCTCTGCAGGTGGGCTCCCCCCAGCAACGTGCCACCCTCTGCTCCTGCCTCTCCACCTCACCAGGGAAGCCCATGCCCACCACACAGAGCTTTGCCCTCGACCCTAAGTACGCCACCCCCAAGGTCATCCAGGCGCAGGGCAAGGACTGCTCCAAGGGACCCTGCATCCTGCCCATCGTGAAGGATGGGCAGAAGGTCAGCAGCACCCACTACTACCTGCTGCCTGAACGCCCTGCCTACCTGGACAAGTATGAGAAGTTTTTCAAGGAGGCTAAAAGCCCTGAGGAGGTGCCAGCATCCCGCCAGGTCACCACAGCCACCGTCCGTCCCATGGTGCAGCAGCCATTGCCAGACTGCAAGGCCAACTTTTCCTCCAACAACAGCAACCCTGGGCCCAAGTGCCTGGTGAAAGCCTCCTGCAGCCTCCAGAAGATCATTTACGACGGGCCAGATGTTTGCCGTCCTGCTGACAAGATCCGGCTGGTAAGTGTCATCCTCCAGCATCCATGAAGAGTGGGCTCACATGGGCAAGAGTAGCCTTGGGCTCACTTAAGCAAGAGCTTTTCCCACCCTGTGCCTCAGTTTCTGCAAGTTCAACCCCAGGGGATTGGCTACAAGAAAGTCCCAGATGTGCAGGGGACATAAATGTCACTGCAATGCCAAAATGGGAATTGAAGGCCCTGGGGTGGGAGAGTGGCTGCTGCTGTGGTTCCCTTGGTCTCTCTAGGCTAGGGATATTGTGGCCCACCCAAGCCCAGGAGAGATTTAAGATCCTGGGGATGAGAATGATCCCAGCTCCAGGCTGATAGTGCTCCCTGAAGACAGAACCAGGGATGGAGACAGCCCCGATGGTCCGCTGCTTCAGTCACAGGCTTCTTGCTACCCAAGGGTGGCAGCAGACAGTGACCACAAGCTCCCCCCCAGGTGCAGGACACAGTGCATGGTGTGACCACTGAGGAGTGCCAGGCAGCCCTGCAGAACCATGGCTGGAGCATCCAACGGGCTATCCAGTACCTGAAGGTAGAGCACACCCCTGTTCCCTTGTCCCCGCTCCAGCAAGAGCGGTGGCACCTCTGTCACCCCTCTGGCCATGCCATGTCCCCTTTGCAGGTGGAGCAGCTCTTCTGCCTGGGGCTGAAGTCCCGTGGTGAGTGCCAGCGGGTGCTGGAGATGTTCGACTGGAACCTGGCACAGGCCAGCTCCCACCTCCTCGATCCCTACAGCGCCACCCGACAGAAGTAGGGACACCAGTGTTTGGAGGGGGGGGCAGTTCTCTATGCCACACTGCTCTGGGCAGAATGGCACTATCACCCCTCCTGAGTTCATGTTGTGTCCTCTCCTTACAGGTGGTGACAGCAGGGACGGGGCGAGCGGTGTCGGATCCGGAGCAGGCATCTTGCCATGGGGCCAGTCCTGCCACCTCCACCCACACAACCTGCTGCAGGACTCTGGACTGAGCTCCCACTTGAGGGTGGAGACACCCCAAAAGGGACCCTGCTTAGCACCACAGACCTTCCAGGGTGCTTGTGCCCTGGCCTTGGCAATGGGCTCCATCCCCTGGCCCCTTGTTGAATTGTTTTTGTAAAGAGAAATGTAATTTTAATATATATATTATGTATATATAAAAATATTCTATGGAGAGGAGGAGGGTGCCTATGGCCGTCTCCCAGGTTTATCCCTGCTGACACACTGGACAGGCCACATCTCCATGGGTGCTGGTTCCTCCCTGCAGACAGCTGGGACTGACCCTTGGAATCTGCTGTGGGATTAAGCTCACGAGGGGATGCACGGACTCTGGGGATCCCCAGGAAGCTGTGTTACATGTGCACCTATAAAAACTCTTGCTGAGTCCTCCCAGGCTGCTTTAGGATGCAAAGTTCTCCCTCTCCAGGGCTGCTGAAGTTAGTCACAGTGTATCCCACCCCCAGTCCCAATGCTTGAAGGCTGGGCATGGCTTTGCCTGCCCTGAGTGGGCAGTGCTTGCCTGCAGGGGAGCCCCCCGCAGCCGGGCCCCCCTTGCGCGGTGCCCCGCGGCTCCCGGCTGCCGCCTGACTCATGCCCGGGCAGGGAGTGGCAGCACCGGCGTTGCCCCCACCCACGTGAGGGTGTTGTGCAACCGAGTGCCTCCGCTGCAGACAGAGCCGGGAGCAGGTGCGGGAGTGGAGGGGTGGCTCCTGTGGGGTCCCAGAGCTGGTGTCCCCCCTCCAAGTGGGTATCAGAGCCCCTTTGCTGGGTTTCCTGCAGTGCTGCCTTCTAGCAGCATCAGGAAGGGATCTTGGAGCAGGTGAAGGAGGATCTTGGTGCCTAAACTCACCAGGTTCATTGATAGTGGTGGTACCTCCAGGATACTCTGCTCCAGAGCTGGTGTCTTCAGAGGAGAGACCCTGCCATAAACAGTGAGGAAGGGCTGCCTTGGCATGACCATGGATCTGTTGCTGTGGCAGTTGGTACCTGGCCACAACTGTGCACCCACAGTTCCCTCACCCCTGGCCCTCCCTGAGTGTGGGGACAGAGAGCTGGTGCTGCTGTGAGCTCGGTCACGCGTCACTGCTTGAGACTCTGTGCTTCTGTTTTCCTGTGTGAGGTGCAGCCACCGTGGCAGGGCTGTCAGTGAAGCGAGGAAGGCACAACACCATCACTTACTTCCCTCTCCATAAGTGATCCTGGAGCTGCGTGAGACCTTGTGAAGAAGCAAACACATTTGCTGCAGTGGCCTCACTGGTCTGTTCACGTAGCTGGGTCCGTCTGGCCTCTGTCCCTGGTGGAAGGTGACCTGCAACCCAGAGCAGTGCCTGGCACCACCACCTATGCAGGAACAACCCCCCCGACTCCATCCGGGTTTGTGTGGGCGTTTGCCGCGATGTGCAGATAACGCCTGGGACCAGCAGTGCCGAAGGGGGGGACAGGGCAGGGTCAATACGTGGGACCCCAAGGCACCAGCAATAGCCTGCTCCTTCCTTCTTCCTCCTTGGTGACAAGCCAACCCCTGCCAGGGGTTATCAGCCATGCAACCAAGTGTGGAGGGACCTGACAGCAACCAGGAGGGTGAATAGGGGTGCAGAGCCCAGGACTGACCCACCTCTCCCAGAGATGTTTGGGACTCCTGTCTCCACCTGCAGTCCCAGTGCCTTTAGGCCAAATGACTTTGAACCCCCTGGGTTGCTCCGCAGGGGCTGGGGACCCCAGCCATGGGCTGTCAACAGTGGGGTCGGCCCGGGAAGGACCTTAAAGCTTCCCAAGGCAAAATAGGTGTGTCCCCTAGCATCAGTGCGTCCCCAGAATTGGGACGCTGCCACCTCAGCGCAGGCTGCGAGGACACAGAAACGTCAGTGCCCCAGGCAGGGCACGTGGTGTCCCTGTCCCCCCCACCTGAGGGAGTGCTCACCGGTGGAGCCACTCGTTGTGCACTCCCTTGAGAGTGAGATCTGCAGCCCTGTCGCCTTCCTCCCTGACACCGAAGAAGCACTATGGAGTGCCGGGGCCCGTGGCCGCTCTGGAGATGGGTGCTCTGGGGGTTCTGGGTGCTGCCAGGTATGTGCCAGCGTCCCTCGCACTGCTATCGGGATCACCAGGTGGCTGATACTATGTGGGTGATGGGCTGGCTGCAAACAACCCTCCGGCTGCTACAACGCTGCACGGTCGAGCCCGAGTGCCCGGCCGGGGTTTGCCCTGTCTCTGTCCGCGGATGCCAAACCTTTGTCATGGTCCCCAGTTGCAGCAGGGGAAGGTGGCGGGAATTGTGGATCAAATGGAGAGACTCACCCTGGGGGAAGATGCCTGTCCCGTTCTTGGTGTTGGTCCTCCCGCAGAAGGGAAGAAGGGTGGGGGTGATGGCTACTCCGGGTTGGCTTTTTCCTCATCCTGCCTTCACCCACCTTCTGCACAAGCCGGGGAGATGAAGGGGCAGCCCCTTGTCCCCACGCTGGACCCATCCGAGTCGGGCAGTATCTCTCATGTGGCTGACAGCACCAGCGCCGAGCTGCCCTCAGAGCTGGCCGTGTGCCGGGAGCTCCCCGCAGCCGCAGCCGCACGGGCAGAGCTCCCCTCTCCCGGCCCGACCGCCGCCCCCGCGGGCAGCCAGAGCCCAGGTAAGGCCGGCAGGCACCTGGCCGCGGGCAGGTTCCTGCCTGCTGGGGCCGCGGTGGGGCTGATCCAGCTGGAGCAGCCTTGTCTCGCTCCACAGGCATCCTGGTGCCACAGGCAACAGCAAGAGCGTTGGTCCCAGCTGGAAGTAGTGGTGAGCAAGCGGGGCCTCCCAGCCCGGCAGCTCTCCCTGGGGGTCCAGCAATGCGAGACAGCCCCCAGGCAGGGTCAGGGGCTGGGGTCTCCTCTCCAGGTGCTGCCGGCCACCCAACCAGCGTCACTCCAGCTCCCACCACTACTTTGCACATGCAGCCTCTGTCCTTCAAGCCAACAGGGCACACAGTGGGTCTTGCCCCGGGTGCTGTCACCGTGGAGCAGATGCCAGTGACAGCATGGATCAGAGAGCCATTGCTCCTCCAGGATGAGCACAGCAAAGCAACATCATCCCCCAGCATAAGCAGGAGCTCTGCTGAGCAACGTAGTACTGCCATGCTCCTGTCCCAGGAGGTCATCCTAGGGCTGGATGAGACCACTTCACCTTTGGCCACAGCTGCCACCATCTCTCAGGAGAAGGTCAGCCCCATGAAGATGGCAGCAGCCACAGCCAGTCCCCCCAACACAGAGGGAGCTAGCATGGCAGCCCCAGTGTCTACAGACCCCACAAGTGCATCCTTGGCAAAGGTCACCTTTTCTTCTACCACCATTGGCACCGGCAAGGCTACAGAGCCAGGGACACGTACCTTACCCAACATTGACCACAGTGCAGCACAGAACCCTCCTGGGCCTCCCACTCAGCTGCCTCCAGCCCTTTTGCCCCAGCTTCCTGGTGATGCTGTGCTGGGCACAGGGGACAAGCTTCCCCTCAGCCACAGCGCAGCCCCGGGCACTGCTGGTCATGGGCTGCCTGGAGACAATGCTGTCACCCAGCCCCACACCACCACACAAGCTGTGGGCATGCTGGCTACAGTGATGGATGTCATAGCTGGAGAGCACATCCCACCTCTGGGAAGCACCAGTGCTGAGCGGGTGTCCATCAGGTATGAGGCTAGTACCAAAGCCGCACCAGGCACTGCCATCCTGGAGACCATGGACACACCAGGGGGGCTCAGCATGAGTCTGTTCCCCCATGCAGCTCTCAGTGACCCTGATGGTCCTTCTCCAAGACCTTTTCCACACTCCATGGGCTCTCTGCTCCCTCAGTCCCTCTCAACAGGCCTTGGGACAACCACAGCAGAGGCAGCTGCAGGCGGATCTCCTCCAGCCACTCCCAGCATGGCCATGCCTTTGTCCCTCACAGGCGCCAGTGGAGCAAAGCCAGACAAGGCCCCTCGAGCTGCTGCTGCTGCTGCACCACCACCTTCTATTGCTGCGTTTGGCATTGTGACTGTGCCAACTGCCCATCCATCCTCCTTTCCTAGCAACACTCCAGTTACTGAAGCAGGGATGGGATCAGCATCACTGGCCAGTGGCAGTGCCACCACAATGCTGGGGGACACTGAAGCCACCCTGCCTGTGCCTGATGCACACCCCAGCTACAGCCAGCCAGGTCCCACAGCAGGCTCAACAACCACAGGAACTGATCTCACACCCAGATCTGCACTAACCCCAGTGCTCTGGGCTGGGCCCCAAACTGTGGAAGCTCCAGGGGCAGAGATGCCATCACCCAACACTGCACCAGGCACTGACAGAGCTGTATCAGATACCCCTGGGGGACCCAGAGCAGTCACTGTCCCCACGGCATCACAGGCAAACATCTCCCCTCTCCTGGAAGGCAGAGCCAATGTAGGGATGGCTCTGGAGGTGTCCCCATCCAGCATCCCCAAAGAGATGACAGAAGTCATGCCCCCAGTGTCCCTGACTTCCCCACTGCGAGCAATGGGTACTTCAGATGCCCCCCAGCCTGATGGCAGCACCACAGGGCAAGCAATGGGGATGGGGTTCCTGGAGGTGAGCACAGAGAAGAACCCAGGTGCCAGTGCAGCGGGGCCAAGTCCCAGCCATGCGATTGTCACTGCCAGACCATCACCAGAGCCACCTGCCACTGAGGACAAGCCCACAGCTGGGATCACCTCACTGACTGCTGGCCACACAAATGTGCAAGAGGCTACAGCTGCATCCTGGACAGGTGCCACAGGTACCATTGCCCATGTGGTGACCACCCACTCTGAGAGCAGCACTGAAGGTGCAGCACCCTCAGCCAGCTCCAGCAGCACCCATGTCCCTGACTCCAACACCACTGACACAAGCCTGGCCACCATGCCAGCCACCACATCATCCACCAGCACATTCTCCAGCAACTCCAACCTGCCAACCACCTCTACAGGCTGGGAGATCTTTGTGACCAGTGTCACCACAGCCATGCCACCTGCCACAGCAGGGGCCACCAGCACCAGCAGTGCCCCATTCCTGGCTGTAACACACAGCGAGAGAAGCGGAGGTGGGCAGCCTGTCCCATCCCCAGCAGCACGTAGCCTCTTGGTGGAGACAACTCTTGGATCCTGGGGCATCCTTGGTCCCAGCACTGCTGTTGCAGTGTCTGGTTCTCCCCTCCCCAGCCTGCACAGCCCAACAGAAGAGGCAACAACAGCCTCCTTGTCCCTGCTTGGTGTTGGTGCAACTATGGTGGCAGCAGCTGGACAGACTCCCACCAAGTCAGCAACAGGCACCACTTCTACATCCATCAGCTACCACAACATGGAACAAGCAGCAAGCACGTCACCTCCTGCCTTCCAGACATCTCCAGGGGCACCTGCCTGGAAGGAGAAAACAGCCATCAGCACAGGCAGCACCACAGCCACCGCTGCATGGAACACCACTGCCACCACTGCAGGGAACACCACTGCCACCACTGCCACCGCTGCGGGGAACACCACTGCCACCACTGCAGGGAACACCACTGCCACCACTGCCACCGCTGCGGGGAACACCACTGCCACCACTGCCACCACTGCTATTACTGCCATCACTGCCAATGCTGTATGGAACACCACTGCCACCACTGCAGGGAACACCACTGCCACCACTGCTATCACTGCAGGGAACAGCACTGCCACCACGGCCACCACTGCAAGCAGCACCACAGCCACCACTGCAGGGAACAGCATGGGTCTTGCATCCACAGCCCCAGTGAGCCCAGCCAAGGAGGCAGGAAGTCTCCCAGCCCCAGGCACCACAGCACCAGCGAGACCACGAGTCACCACCAGCCCTGTCACTGCCCTGTCTCACGCCTTTGAGACACAGAGAGGACCATCCACTGAACTGAGCACATCTGCCCACACCACCACCGGGCACAGAGCTCCTGCACCTGAGCCCCAACCCACCCATGAGCTTATCAGTAAGTAGATGTTCTTTTTTTCAAAGACAAGAGTAGGAAAGGGGTTTTCAGCCAGTCAAGCATTGTGATGGATGAAGGTATGCCTGGTCCAGGGTATCTCGTCTGCATTGCACATTGGGCTGCCAGATTCATAGGAAAAGGCAAAATAGGACATTTGAGAGCATCCCAAAATTGGGTTACAATCCATCAGAGCACAGGCACAGCATCCTGGTAGCAAGCAGATGGATTTGTCCTGGCTGGATGGATAAAGCAGACATTAATGATTTTACACCTTTTTCATTGATCTTCTGCCTATGGCAGAGCCAGCGACCTCACTCTACCCCTTTGGCATGGAAGGAGGGGACCAAGAGTACGTCCGGAGGATGGTGGATTTTAACTCACCCCTGTTCAAGCCAGAAATTGGATTTCCCTTTGGGAAGTCACTGCGAGATGCTCTCTATGTGAGTGCCCCCCTTGGTGAGCACATAATAGATGTGCTGCCTTTTTGGTAAAAAAGAAAAACAAACAAACATGGAGATGGAGCAGAAACCAAATTTCATCTGAATATCTTTTTTTTTTTTTTTACATTTAAAATGGTTGGTTTCTGCTCACCCATGGAGGCTAAAAGCTATCCCAGTCAGCAAATAACAAGTTCTTTTGGTCAGTTTACAGATAACGGACAGATCATTTTTCCACCCACGGACAACTATGTTCTGTCCAACCCCAACCCTCCTCCCTGGGGCTTCACTGGTCGGGAGAGCCTGCCAATGGTGGCTGCCTTTTGGGATGATGCAGACTTTTCCAAGGGTGTTGGCACCACCTGGTACCAGGTGAGGGTCACCAGAGGTGTTCTCCTGGGACAATCCATTTCCTTGCTCACTCATTTAGTTCTCTCTCTTGCCATCTGGCAGGAGTACTCTACACTCAGCTCTACCCAAGACCCTGTTGTCCAAGATGTGGAAGCAAAGATTAAGAAATACCTGAAAATCCCCTATGTAGCAAAATGGACCCTGAAGGTGACGTGGGAGAAAGCTCCAGCATACCCATCCCGGAGGGATGACACTCAGGTGAGCAGTGGGGGAGCCAGGTGACAGAGGGGACTGTTGATGGCTGTTTCAAGTCTCACTGCCTCAGTCTGTGCTGCAGGGAGAGCAGGGGAGGCTTTGGGAGTGCTAAAGGGATGCCTTGGGTTTCTCCAGACGAGCACATACCAGGCAGTGCTCACCACGGACGGGAACCGCTCCTTCGCCCTGCTGCTCTACCAGGACGGTGGGATGCGCTGGGACTACACCAGGCTGGCTGCAGCCAACGTGCTGATCGGCTTCTCCAGGTGCTGCACGCATGTCACTGGGCTTTGGGACAGCAGAGATTTGTTCCAGCACTGCGTTGAGACTGTTGGAGGCATTACCCCCAGGAGAGCCCAGCTCCCATTCCTGGAGCAACCCTGTCCCATTTAAACCCTTTCTCCTGCAAACTGCAGCAGTTCCCACCCCAGCTGCTCTATGGGGAGAGGAGGAGGGTTGTGCTGGAAGGATGACCTCAAACCTCCTCTCTCCACACAGCGGCAATGGCTATGCCCAAAACAACAAGCTGACTCAGAAGCCACCGGCTGTCAAGTACCGACCAGACCAGTACAGCAGCGCCGGCTCTGGTATGGCACTGGAGGGGTCCTAGGAGTGGGTGGGGATGGCAGGAGCTGTGTGCTCTGTGCCAGGAGCATGTCCCCAGCACTCATCCCTGGGAGGTGATGGGCCAGCAAAACCAAGAGCAGACTGTGAGTGTCCCATGTCCTCCTGTGGCTTGCCACAGCCCCGCTGGCTCTAGAGGGAGCCTGGAGACCTCGTGTGAGGTCAGTGGCCAGGGACAGCTGTCCCATGGGATCCCTCAGCACAAGGCGAGACCTTGGCTGAGCGGTGTTGTTCTCTGGTTGCTCCCCCAGATGTGCGTGGGCTATGGATTTACAGGCTGGACAGTCGCTCCCGGGTGAATTACAGGCTGCAGTGCCTGGCGTGGCTGGACACAGAGCCAGCACCGGCCACCTGGAACAGCCAGCTGCCACCATGCCCCTGCTCCCAGTCCCAGGCAGAGATGGATCCCCGCTACCACTGGAGCAGAGGTGCCAAGGACACCCCCCCCAGGATCAGCTGCAGTGAAGGGATGGTCCCCTCCTGCTCTGGGGGCAGCCATGATCCCCCCACTATTTCAGGCCCAGAGGACACCTCTGTGAGGATGCTGCGCACTGTGTCCCCCAGCCCAGCTGGAGCTGGGGTACGATGTCTGTACCAAGGTGGGAGCTTCCTTGAAGGCTGGCAGGAGAGAGCATGGAGCCTACCCTTCCATGCTGCCACTGGTAAGTGGGAACTGGCATTCCCTCACCCCAAAATACCCCAAGCATCAAGCACAGGCAGAGTAAGGACCCCAACACACCCCATCACTTCCTCCACAGACAGGGAGCTGGAAGGTTTTGACTGGTGCTGCCGGCGTGTGGGGAAGCCCCTGTTCTGTGCCAGGTTTGCTGAGAAGAGACTGAGGGTTGGCTGTGAAGGATATGTGCCACCCACCCCTGGTGAGTCCCCAGGCTCTGCCTCTGCTGTGCCAGGGCACTGAGCTGTGCATGGAGCCCATGCATTAGCCACACTTTGCAATATACCAGCTGGGACTGCTGAGCCATCACTGAGCAGCTCTGGGGCTGCTCTCCTTCTTAAAATGACATCAGTATTTGCTCTTCTTCCTCTGCCCAAAATGTCTGCATCTCCTTTGGACCCCAGCTGGTGCCTTTGGGGACCCTCACATCATCACCCTGGATGGACTCACTTACACCTTCAATGGGCTCGGGGACTTTGTCCTGTTGCTGGCCAGTGATGCCCAGACCAGCTTTGTTTTGCAAGGACGCACAGCACGGACTGGCATGGCCCAGGCCACCAACTTTGTGGCCTTTGCTGCCAAATACATCTCCAACACCACCACAAGAGTGAGTAGGAGTGCCCTGGGTATGAGTTTGAGCCTCTAATGGCAGAGACCTCTGGCAAGTTGGGTATCACCTCTGCGTCACCTACAAGTGGGTGGGACCCGAGAGGCATCCCCTGTCCTTTTCCTGCCACCTCCTGCCACTCCAACAAAGTACTGTTAGTGGTGGGATGGACTAATATTCACCAGGCACAGGTCTAACACCTCCTGCAAACAGGCCAGCAAGGGCTGTAGACTGGAGGAACATGGTCTTCCTGACTGCAGAATTGCTCTCCACACCCATTTAGCTTCATTAAGCAGAATGTCCTGGTGTCACTAGTAACAGGCATTGAAGAGTGTGAGGAGGGGGCTCAGAGGTGGGAGTCCCCCAGCACAGCTCTCCATGCTGTCAAGGTCAGCTGAGCAGGGTGGTGGCCTGGGCGTGCCCCTTGCAGTGGTGACATGCAGCTGTCTGTCCTCTTCTGTGCAAACATCAAAGATGCTGTACCGTGTGTCTGCTGGGGTGAAGAACATACCAACACACGCCAGGGCTGAGCCTCTCTTCCTAGGCTGAAGGAGGACAGAGTTAATAGTTGTTCCCAGCATGGAGGGACAGCAGGAAGGGACAAACAGAGGGACTGATTGGGAGATCCACCACAATTTTCAGGTTGAGTGGACCTTGGGCAGCCAGGATGATATCCAAGTCCTCCTGAACAATGAAACCGTCCAGTTTTCCTATTCCCAAGGTGAGCAGGATCTCCTGTTAAATGCTATATGTTTGTGGTGGGGACGGGAGACATCCACATCCCCTGGGACCAGCCCTGCCCAGTGCGAGGGCAGCCATCCTGAGATCCATTCAATGTCTCTAACCTGCACCTGTCTCTGATTTGGGTGGGCTGGACAGGGAGCACTCCCCTCCAGGAATCCATGGTTGTAATTTCAGATCCCAGCCTTGCATGGACTCTCTCTCTGTGCTCTTCTCTTGCAGACCTGGGTGATGAGGTCTACTACAGTCCAGGTGTCCTGCTAGTCAATGCCTCCTCTGTCATGGCTGTCTTTGATGGGACCATCGCTGTCTCTGTCTCAGCCACCTCTGGGATCCTCAGCGTGCTCTGCAGCCTGCCCGACTGGTACCGCAACAGCACCAGGGGCCTCCTGGGTGAGGGCTTCTGGCACTGCCACAAAGCTGGGGTGCAAATTCTCTTCCCACTCTAAAGTAGACTGGAAAACTGGGGATTTGTGCTTGTGAGGGCAGGGACACCTGAGTATAAACTAAACACTGGCCAGCACCAGAAAAGAGGTCAACCCTGGCATGGGGGATTCCAGTGTTCTGGTGATGCTCCGCCAGGTGTGTGGGACCATGACCCTGCAGATGACTTCCAGATGCCAAATGGTACCAGCATCCCTGTGAACAGCAGTGAGGAGGAGATCTACACCTATGGGATGACCTGTAAGTCCAGGCTTAAGATCCCACTTGATGATCCTCTCCTTCCTGCACCTTCTGGCCATGCTTTGGCTTGAGATATTTAAACTTTTGCTTCAGCAAAAGCAATGCCAAGGGAAGGTGTTTGGTGTCCTCACTGCTCTGTGGAAAGGAACCCTAAAATACAACAAACCTCAAAATGGCCTGTACCCATGGTATTCTCTTGCAGGGGCTGTTGGGGAGCACAGCCTGTTCACTCAGCCTCTGGACTCACCAGCACTGAACTTCACACCCTTCTTCTTGTCTCGGCTGCGGCGGGAGAATGAAAGTCAGTACCAGCTGGCAGCCTCGCAGTGTCACGGCAGCAAGGAGTGCATCTATGATTCTCTGAGCACAGGGAACTTGGCCCTGGGCCTGGCCACCCAGAGCCTTGCAGTCAACTTCCAGCAGAGAAAGACAGCTCTCAGTAAGTGGAGCACATCCTCACCTCTGAGAGGGAATGGCTTGGATATAACTGGGCAATGCCCTACTCCTTTCCTGGGCTCTCTTGCTTCATATGAGACACAAGTCATTAAGGTCTTGGATTTGCACTGCCCAGCTGGCTTGTCTCCAGTCCTGGGAGATGCCACCAGCAGGAATTTCCATCAAGGTTTTGGAACTGCATTTCTTGGAACTGCATTTCTGGCTTCTCTCCAAAACTGGGAAATGCCACCATGCTGCGCAACATAAGGGCCTTGTTAGTGGGCAGCCATGACAGCATCTGCCTGGGGTCCTATCCTCACCAGGAAGGACTCAGAGCCAAGGGGTAACAAGACCACATGTCCTGGGCTGCTCTTTCCTCAGATGCCTTCCCTCCCATCATCACCGGTGATGCATCAATCACAGCCTTCAGGACAGAGAAGGTCAGAAGGCAGTACCATGCCTTGGGGGTGGGTGCACGCTTCATTCCCCATCTCTCACCAGAGCTCAACATATCAGGTAAGGAAGGAGAGATAGAGCGGCTGGGATGGGAAGGAACGGGATGGAATTCCTCTGCCACCTCTAACTCCCACCTCTCCTTCCGGCAGAGAATGGCACCCTGATATGGAAGCCCCATGGGATAGCCCCATTCACCATCAACCTGGAGGCTACTGGGTCCAACAATGTCTCTGCACTCCTCCAGCTCCGCTTCACCCTTTGCAGATGCAGTAGGAGCCAGGAGTGTGACTACAGCAACACTGTCACTCTCAGGGAGTCTTCCCTGCAGGTAGAGTGCTAGAAAGCTCCTCTGGTGACACATTGTGCTTGTCCCCATGCGAGCTGTGCTGGCTGTCTTCTCTGTCCACCCATCCTCCTCACATTCTCTAAGCCACTATCCCTTTCCCAGCTGGCAGCCTGCAGATGCGAGAGCGGCTACTCAGGTGCCTTCTGCCAGAACCCTCCGGACCCCTGCTCCCAGGGATGCTTCCCTGGCGTGGGATGTGATCCTTTCAGTGGCTGTGGCCCCTGCCCGCCTGGCCTGACAGGGGATGGACAGCATTGCTCAGGTGATAAGGGCTCACACCATGGCCACTGGGACCCCAGCCGAGGTGTTTGTCCCGGTGCCATGGTGCACTGCCTCAGCAGATATCGACGAGTGTGCACAGGGGACAGAGTGCCCAGAGAACAGCACCTGCACCAACACTGTAGGCAGCTACATCTGCTCCTGCCTGGCCAGTGAGCAGGGTGAGTATGGGGTCCCTGGCAGACATGGTTCTCATCCTCATCACCCCCAGGCTCTGTGGAATAGAATTCCTGAGGGACCCAGTCTGGTTGGAGAGAAGGGGGAGCTGGCTCAGCTCTGTGTCGAAGCCCTTGCTGTCATTAGCAGAAGGGGCCAGAGTCCAGCCACCACTCGTGTTCCCAGGCTGTCAATCTCACTAATCCGCTGGGAAGGGAAATTTTTCCCATGAAATTTTTCTCCTTGAGAAAAAAATTCTCATCCCAGCAAAGTTCAAATGCACATGTGGAGGTTGGGGGCTAAATCAAGCCCTGTTTTCAGATGGCTTCAGTGGGGTTGAGTTGATGGCTTCTGCTCTTGCTCTAATGCTGGGATTTAAGAAGGGCAAATGGCTCAAGCTGGAAGGAGGGGGAGTGGGGTTTTCCTTGAATTTATTCTAAAAAAGATAAACAAAACAAAATATAAAAGAAAAACAAAACAAAACTTGGAAGAAAGGCCTTCTAGAGCAGCTGAGGATGGCTCAGAGAGCTGGGGCTCTGCCCTGCAGCCAGGTTCATTCCTTTACCATGCTCTCCATCCCACAGGTGAGAAGCCAGGCTGTGGGTCAGCCTGCAGCTACCACTCCTGCCCTGAAGGCTACTGCAGCAATGGGGGACACTGCCACCTTCACCCCATCACCTGCGCCCCCACCTGTACCTGCCCCCCAGCTTTCACTGACCAGCGCTGCCAGGTGGCAGGAGGAGATTTTCAGCCACTGCCCAGCACAGGTGGGTACCTGTGCCTGGCTTGGGGTGAAATCCAGCCCCACTCACCCTGGTCCTGGGATGGCAGAGCCATCACTGTGGCTTTCCCCCAGCAGGTCTCCCTCGGAGAAGCATCCAGATGAGGATCAAGACACTGCAAAACACCACTGCTGAGGAAGTCAACAGCACTGTATGTCACTGGAGGGGTGGGCTCAGACCAGGGGACACACTGGCATACTGGGCAGCATGGCAGCTGGGGGTGCCTATGCCTCTGTATGTCTTCCCATGGGGTCTCTGAGGGTCCAGCAGATCCACAAGGCCAGAGGCAGGAAGCAGCAATTACATGATGATGGTTGCAGCCGTGGTCCTGTGCCAAGTCCCCAGCAAATGAACCAAAGGCCAGAGCAACCCTTGGGGTTTGGCCACAATGCCTTCATCACTCTTCAACCTTTCCCCGTGCTGGTGTAATTTTGTCTTCCCCTAATGCCTTCCTTGCTGCAGGTCTCAGCCATCCTGGACTCCCTGGAGGTAAAGGCTTTCCAGAGAAACGCCAACATCACCCAGATGTAAGTTAAATGTGAAGCAGCCCATGACCACTCTAAGGATCTGTTGGGGCAGGGCTGAGCATGGGCCCAGAGAGTTTGGTGCACAAAAGGCATTTTCCCCCAGCTCAGAGTCTTTTTCCAGCCCTGATGCTGGTAAACCCTTGGAGACACAAGCCAGTTGACACCTTCCACTCCTGCCTCATCCCTTCCTTACCATTGCCCAAATGGGAATACTGAGAGGCATGGTGAGGCTCAGTCACTCTGAAAGGCAGCAGCAGCTCTGCCAGCAGCCCTCTCTTTTCCCTGCAGGACAGACAGCGATGGCTTCACCTTCGTGGTGGTGTCAGAGTTTGCCTATGACAGCCACAGCATCGTCATCCACTTCCTGAATGTGGAGCTGCCCGCAGCCATCACCGGAGCCTTCAACGGGCGGCAGGGGCGACGGGAGGTGGGCACGGGGCTCCTCTTCCAGTGTCTGCACCGGGACAACATCACTGACCTGGTGAAGTGTGAGTGGCTCCTGGCACTGAGCTGGGGAGTGTGGGAGGAGTACCCCCTGTCCCCATTGTCCCCTTAACCCTGTGTGCCCCAGGGATTGGTTCACACTCATGGGGGAGGTGGGTGGACAGCCTCCCAACCTTGGGGAAGCATCAAGGGGTGTTGCTGCAAGGTTGAACCCATGTGCTTTCCCTCCCCAGTGACAGTGGATGAGCTGAGGGACTATTTCCCCTGCTCTCTGAATGGCTACAAAGGCTACCAGCTCCGCTATGTAGCAACCATCGGCTTCATCTGCATCTCCCCTTGCAAGATGGACTACTGCCAGCACGGTGGCCAGTGCCAGCACCTGCCTGAGGGGCCCACGTGCAGGTAGCAGCAGCCCTGGGGTGGACAAGGCCACCCGGCACAGCTGCTTCTCCCATAGCATCATGGCTCTTCCCTCCCCATCCACAGCTGCCTGCCCTTCTCCATCTACTCCTCGGCTGGTGCTCGGTGTGAGTGGCTGGCCATCAGCCTGGCTGCCTTCCTCGGCATCCTGTTGGGAGCCCTGGCTGTGCTCTGCCTCCTGTTTGCCATTGCCTGCCTGGCGCTGCACCTCTGCCGCCAGCACTGCCACCAGCGCCAGGGGTGAGCCATGGGCGGGACTTGCACCGGGGCGTGCTGGGCAGGTTGGGTGTCAGAGAGAAAAACTGATCAAAAATCCACATTTGAAAGATCCATCACCGGTAGAAGTCAGCTGGTTTGGGCAGGGGGACCCTGCCCTGGGAGAAGGGTTGGGTGACCTTTTAATATCTTCCAGCCCCTTTTCCAGACATCTCCTGCTCAGAAGTGCAATAGCAGCAGTGGGTTGAATGTTAGCTTTCCTTTTTCCCCGATGTTAGGGAGTGTTTACATTTCTTCCTCATCCCACCCAATACTTGGTTAGAGATGGGTAGATGGGCTTTCTATTTAATTTTCATTTGCATACCACCCAAATGATTTCCACCGCAATTCATGTGGGTCTGGAAAGAGCTGTCCAGGGGTGAGGAAAAGCAGTTTAGGAATTGGACCTTCTGCAGAGCAGGGAGTTAACAAAAGAGTGGCAAAGTGCAAGGGTGGGGTGGAAGAACCAGCATCTCCTTCCCCCCTCCCCAGCCCTTGGTCCTGTGATGGCATCCACACTCAGGGCATCTCCCAAGCCCCTGGTCAGAGCTGTGTCCTGCCCCTGCTCCCAGCTCCCTGACAGCCCTGGAGCCAGGATGTTCCTCTGTTCACTTGCACTTGTGGCGAGGCAAGAAATTTTATGTGCACAACTGGGGCTTTTCCTCCTCTTACAGCCCCATCTCACCCCTACAGTCAGTTACTGCTCCCTTTTGCCATCTGACCCAGACACCAGCATCAAGCAGGGGTTCTCCCAGCCCCTGCTGACATATTCTCCCTATTCTGCTCCCCCGTCTCAGGGCCAAGGAGACCTTGTGGAGGACACGGCCCTTCTCCTGTGAGTACATGCCTGTAAAACTCCCCCACTAAGGCTCTTCTTCACCCCAGTCCTCAAGCTCTGCTCATCTTCCCTGCTCTAGCTTTAACGACAGCAGGAGAACAAGCAGAGCCCACCCTTTCCCACTCCCTGGAAAGGCAATGGAAACTACAGCTCCAGGCCATTGACCCCTCAGTCCAGGTCTGCCCTGGGGTTGCTGTTTCCATGGGGTGTTGGGGTGGAGAACTTTGGGCTGGGCTCTTAATCCTGGCCCTGTGCCTCATCCTGAAGTATCTCAGATGCTTTGGCTGGCACTGGGATCCATGCTGTGTCTGAGCTTGTCACAAAACACAGAGCCCAAGCCACACTGACAGCATGGCCTGTTCTTCCTTTACAGATAAGAATCCAGAGACCCCACGTTATGCCTCCAAGCCAGTCCCCCCAGCAGCCCTAACCTGCCACCAGTCCTTTCCTGGCACCTCCAGGCTCATGGAAGAGCCAGACTCTGCTGCTCTCAAGGTCTCCAGCAGCAGCCACACATGGAAGCAGGGGACAGGCAGCTGCCTTTTGGGTTCTGGGAGGATTCACTCTGGAGGAGGTGCTTTTTTGAATGTGTGCTTATGTTGGGTGGCCAAAGCAGGAGGATTTCACCTTCCCTTGAGGACCTGCAGAGACACCTGGGATCATCCTTGAATGTGTCTGCACCAGTGTGTGTGCTAGTACAATATACCAGACCCTGCAGAGCCCCTGAGAGCAGGGTCAGGTAGGGCAATGCAGTGATTGTAATCCCTTAGGAACCAAATTGAATAAACCAAAAATGTTGGCTTGCAGTTAAATTGTCTGCACCTCAAGGGTCCCTGTGCCAGCCCTGCTTCGCTGTCACTGAGCCCTCAAGTCCCTGCTTTCTGCTGGTCCCATCCACAGAGCCAAAATGAAAATGGATGTAAATTTTTTTGTGGCTTCATCCCCTCATTTTCCCTACACACCTGCAAGTCTCCTTACACTGCTTTCATGGGCACTGCTTAGTGGCTCAGATCACACAGATTGGGCTTTGGTCCCCACCAACATCCCACAGCCCTTCAACCGTGGTGACTGGGAGATGACTGAGGAGAGTATATCAGACCCCCTCAGACCCTCAACTCCCACCCCAGTCACTGCCCTAGACCCTGGCTTAGCTGTATCTCCAGTACTAAAGCTGAGAACAGAAAGATCCTGTAATTCCTGCTGCTCCAGGCCTGCCCTGTCACTGCTTCCCACCCCAGTTTGGCAGAGGACATGGCTGCTGCAGGATCAGTGATGCTCAAACCCTTCCAAGGTTTTATTGAACAAACATGATTTGACAATGATTTTTTTTTTTAAGAAAGGAAGATGCTCTCTTACACACAAAAAAATTATTTTTCTTCCAACATTTCTGATCACGGGGTTGCATTTTGCCCTCACACACCCAGCAGACATATTGATCTGATTCTGGCTTGATCTGGAGAATTGTCCCTTCTCCTGAGCACAGGGCCCAGGGACCACTCAGGGAGGGATGGCTGGGAAACAGAAGTGGGGGACAAGACAGGACTGGCTTACAGGACAAGCCTGGTGCACCCTGGTATTTAAGGGCTTGGCCACAACCAACCCTTGTGTGGTGTTTAACCCTTTCCCTGGGTGCCAGGGGTCCAACCTCACCCTGCAGATTGGGAGCACGGTGGGATGTAGGAAGGATAAGGCTGGTGTGTGCACTGGGGGGTACCTGCCCACCTCCCCACCAGTTCTGTCCCCCAGCTGCAGCTGGGAAAGGGCAACTAAAGCAACTGAATTCTTGGGACAAGTCTGGGTTAAAACGTGAACTTGTTTCAGGGCAGGCAACTGCAGGCACTGGCCAAGTGAGCTGCCCTGAGTGGTGGGCAGGGTTGATGGTTCTGTGGGGGGGACACAGGGGAAGAGCAGATCAAAGAACTTGGAAGATCAGCCATGGCCCAGAATGTGCTGTGGGTGTGCAACCTTCCAGTTACTTGTCCTCTTCATCTGCAAAGAAGAAATGAGATTTGCTCAGCCACCTTCTCCCTGTGGGGCAAGCTGGGAGCCCTGGGGCATTTTGTTCCAAGGGAACAGGGACAGAGGGAAAAGAGACCCCACAATCCTGCTCACCTGTCTGCTCATCTGAGTCATTCTCTGCCTCCTCCGAGGAATCTGTTGAGGATTGCAAGAAAGCCCCAAATCAGCTTACATCATAACCACATTTGCTGTGGTCCTCCTCACCTCCCAGTACCATTGCCTCCAGACTATGCTGGTGGTTATGTGCTGAGGGAGATGCCCCCACAACCCCAGGGCATGGCACAACCTGCACATGAGCACCCCAAAACCCTTCTCGCATCTGCTCAGGGCTCTTGCTGCCTTAACCTTAGGGAGACTGAGACATTCCCACTTCCCTCCCAGACCTGAGCACCAAGACAGCATCACCCCAGTGCACGTGAGCTGCAAACCCACCCATGCTGGGTGACTGGTATCCATCACAGCCAATCTTCGGCCTCTTCTCACTGTAGCGGGCACAGAGGTGGGCACTGCCCGCCCGGTTACAGCACCAGTCATACAGCTTCAGCTCCTGGTCTGGAGGCAAAAAGGAGAGTAAGAGGCTGAAGGGAACAGGAGGGAGATGGGCTGGTTCCAGGCGAGGCTTTCCTCTGCTTTTGGCAGCTCCACAGTCCCTCCAAGGGAAACAGCATGTCAGGAAACAGGTTGGCACAGAGATTAAAATTATTTACAGGCTACAACAATGCCAGCCTCAGCCAGGTTATGCCAAGGCTGGCTGTGCTTACCACGGTAGGGTGAGGCCTGCCTGGAGGACCTCCAGTACCTCTCCTGCCGCCCCTCGATGAGCTGGTTCTGGCTGTCGTACAGGCAGCGGACACCGGCGCCGTGCTGGTTGGGGGAGGCTGAGTGCAGCATGGAGACACGGGCACCCCACCTGCCTGAAATGGGCAGCAGTGAGCCTCAGACTGCTCTGCCCAGCCAGCTCTGCCTGGTCAGCACACCAGCCTCGGGGCAAGGATGGGGCCAGGGCTGGCTCCTCATTATCCACCACTCCCACCACATCACCCACAGTGCAACAGGGGTTTGGAGGAACTGATGGAGACCATCCAAGTGGTCTCTCAGGTCAGACCCTAGTCCCCAACATCTCCATGCAGGTCAGACCAGCTCTGGCCAGTCTAATAAGACAAGAGGTCAACCCTCAAATCCTCTCTTTTCCTGTGTCTGAAGGGTAGGCCAGTGCCCCTCTCCTTTTCCTTAGGGTCACTGCCCACCCCAGCAGGAAAGGTGGGGAAGGACAGCTTGGGGATGAGGAGGGTGAGGATGCAGCATGTCCACTTGCCTCCACGGCTGCTCTTGAAGCGTGGGTCCTGCTGCCCTTGCTGCAGGGAGCAGGGGCAGGTGGGCAGGCCCTGGCTCCATGCCCTGGGCTCCTGCTGTTTCCCCGTCCACGCCAGGCACTTCAGCCAGTAGTTGATGCCCACGCGGCTCTCCAGCTTGTAAATCCACAACCCACGGAGGTCTGAGCAGGGAGAGAAACCATGAGCTGTCACCTTTGGCCAAGGGGATCACAGGGGGTGTTTTATCTCAAGGTGAATCATGTGGTGGTGATGCTGTAAATTAAGTCCACGTTGACCTTCAGCCATGGAGGTCAACAGCCACTCAATAGAAGGGAAACAGGGAGAGAGGCTCTTGTCAAAGAAGCAAGCCTTGGGACAGAGCCATTGGCACAAAAAGTGACCATGGGCACAGCCGGGATGTTTCAGCCTTAGGGCATAGCTGGTACCAGGGGAAATGTGCTTGAGGAGGAAAGCCTAGCCCTGAGAACTCAGTGAGAGCCTCACCACAGTGGCAGGCTGGATTTCATTTCCTTTGGAATATTCCCCTCCTTGTGAACCCACCCCAGCAGTGTGGTACTACCTGTGTTGTAGCCCCTGAACTGATCAGGGCGATATTTAGCAGCTGGAGGTCTCTTAGTCAGGTCATCATTGTGGTAAAAGCCATCCCCACTGAGTGAAGAAGAAAGAGGAAAAATCAGGGGTTGCTCTGCCTGGGTAGGATTATCCCAGCTCTAGCCCTAGCCCCAGCTCCAGCCTGCCCCTCAGCCATCCTGATCCTGTGCTAGTGGAATTGCAGCACCCACATGGCAGCTCTTGGGACAGGAGGGCAAAGGCATGAGCTGCTCCAGCCTGCTTCCTCCTCTATACAGGGTACAGTTCTTTCTGGGTGCTGCAAACACTCCTGCTGCACCAGGGGCTGAGCCCACAGACATCTGAAGACCCGCAGGAGCAGCTTCCATGGTTTCTAGCGTTTTGCCAGGCGATTTGGAGCAGAAACCCACGAGTGGTCACATACACACACACACACACACGCCTGTGCTGCCTGCACTTCCCATCCGGGCCACCTTTTCCTTAGCCAGCTGCAGCAAGCGGCTAATGAGAAAACCCTGGAGACAGCATGTACAGGGCAAGACGTAATGCGAGGAGGCAGGAAGCAACTGCTCCAGCCAAGCACGGAAATCCCTTCCCTCTGCTGGTGCAAAGTTCAGCAAACATCCCCTATTTCCCACTCCTTCCACCCAAACCGCCAGGATGCTGGGGGCCCAGGGCTCCAGAGGGATCTTACAAGCACAGCCCAGCAAGACAGCATGCTGCAGCATGATCCAGTGCCTAATGGGGCAAATTTGTTTGTGAGGCCCTTATATGTTAGGATATATGGGCATGCAGCCCTCATCTGGACTGTCCTTATCCTTGTAGGGCACTCCCTGGCATATGGGGGAAGGATTCAGCCATGGGGAGCTGAGCTGCTGTACCTGGTGTAGCCGATGAGCACATTGGTGGAAGTGAGCTTGGTGTAATCCCATTGCATGCCTCCATCCTGGTACAGCATCAGGATGTAGGACCTGAAGCCATCAGTGGTCAGGACAGCCTGGTATGTGGCGGTCTGGGGAGAAGTGTTGCAGACAGGTAGGAACGTGAGTAAAGATGTGGGGTTTAAAATTCAGGCTGTGGGGCAATGCTTGCAGGGGAGTGGCCAGACTGAGGTCTGGAGGGAAACAAGGCAAACACAGCCAGGCCTGGTTCACATTTCACATGGAAAATGTGATGATTTTACTTTTAAAATGTTCCATGAGAAGCTTCAAATTCACCCAATTTTATGCCTCTTAAAAACAGCATTTCTGGGATGCAATAAACTCCCACCACCTTAAAGAGAAAGGTTTTAAAGAAAAGGGGAAGTTCAACTAAAGATGTCCCTCAAAAAACCTGAAAACCCCCAAAACATGGGCGCAGCTCAGTCCTTTTTGGCAAAGTTCTTCAAGACTGGCCTTTGTCACAAAACTGGTCCTTATTTTCAGGCAGAGAAGGTCATTGCCTGTGGGTATTGGGTTTTTTTGGCAACTCAACAGCACCTGTGTTCCATCAGTCCCTTACCTTGTGGGTGTCAGTCCGTGCTGCATAGACAGGTGCCTTCTCCCAGGTGATTTTCAAGGTCCAGACTGCAGAGTAGGAGGATCTCAGGTAGCGCCGGACCTTCGCTTCCACATCAAGGACGAAAGGCGGCTTGGCCGTGTTGAGGGTGGAGAACTCCTGTGGGTTGGGAACACACACATCTGGGTTAGCTCCCAGTGGGACAAAACAGGCCTAGACTGGTGTCACTCACAGACCCCTGTACCAAAGTGCTGGATGGGATTTGGATGGCTCAAGAGGTGACATAGCACCAACAGCTCTTAGATTTGGCTCAGAAAAGGGAAAACCAGTTCATGGGCTCCATTAATTACATATCTCAAGAGGCATCCACAGGATAGATGATGAGTTTATAATCAAAAGGTGTTTCATGCAATCATGTTCCCATATGGCTTCACTCACCTGGTAAAAAGTGGTGCCAACACCTCTGGAGAAGTCAGCGTTGTCCCAAAATACAGCGATCATGGGGACCTCTTCATGGCCATTGAAGCCACTGGGAGGAGGGTTGGGGTACGTGAGGATGCTGCTGTCTGAGGCTGGGAAAATGATCTGTCCATTGTCTGTAAACTGAGCAGAGGGATCCCTCCATCAGGTGAGATCAGGACCAGCAGCACACCTTGGTGTGGGGGTGGCATCCCTCCCATTTCCAAGTCCATTTTGAGCAATGCCCAAGGAAAGACACCACCTGCCACTGCTGAAATGGCCACAAAGTCACCTCCTGCTGCAAACAGATCACAGCAGCATCCCAGTAGCTTCAGCCCTGCAATAGTCCCATCCCAGGCACCTGGTCCCTGGTCCCTGTCCCAGGGTTTTGGGTGATGGCCGCTTGCCCAATGTGTCAAGCCCAAGTAGACTCACGTAGAGAGAGCTGTGCAGGGTTTTCCCAAATGGGAATCCAGTCTCAGGCTTGAAAAGTGGAGAATTAAAATCCACTCTCCTTTTCACGTACTCCTGATCATTTTCCCTTGCTCCATACCCATAGAGGGGCACAGCTGGAACTGGAAAAGAAAACAAACAAACAAACAATTAAACCACACCACAATTACAGCAAAGCCTTTGGTCTGTATTAAAAATTTAAAGGGCTGAAATTATCTTGGCTTCTATTGGGAAAGAGCCTGGGCAGCAGAAGGATGGGGACGCCCTGCATGTCATCTTCCCTTGCAGGAACTTGTTCCCACCCCTTTCACTGCCTTACACAAACACAGCTGCCCTATACCTGCTATGATGGCCTTTGCTGTCCCCTGCTTTAACCAGGCCTGTTGGGACACTGCACTGAATGAGTGCCATCAGGAGGAGAAGAACATTGTACAAGGACTGTTGCAGGGGACAGCACAGAATTAAACACTCACAGCTCTTTCTTGAGATTTTTACAGCCTCCAGCTTCCTATTTATGTCTGTTTGAAAA
>VXBI01004374.1:2258590-2329846 GCA_013397375.1 Toxostoma redivivum | reverse complement strand
AAAAAAAAAAAAACATTTGGAGAGGATGGGTTTTCCAGCTGATGGGACTGCATTGAAGGCAGGCCCATCCTGTGAACAGTGCAAGCTCATGTGCAGGGGCTCCCTGTGCTGCGTCTCCCCCAGGATCCTGCCTTCAAATAGATCCCTCATTTTCTGGTCTGAAGGTCCCTGAGGATGATCCATCAGGAAACTGGATGTGTTAGTCCACCCAGGCTGCTGTGCAAGGATCACGTACCTGCAGGACTGGGCGGCAGGGCTGGGGCAGCTGCTGGCACTCCTGGTGGAGCTGGAACCACAGGGGACGATGCACGGGAGGTGACAGTGGCTGTTCCTGGCCTGGGAAGCAGCTCCCTGCCCCTGGGCAGGGGGGCTGGTGGGGCTGGGCCGGCCAGGACCGGGTTGCAGGACGTGGCTGGGGGTGCAGTGGATGGGGACCTGCTCTGGGATACCCCCTGGCCTGGGGAGGCTCCAGAAAGGCTCGACCCAGAGGTGGAAGGGGCTCTGTTTGCCAGGCTGGTGGGCAGCTCCCTGCCCAGGGACGGCTGCAGGGCAGCAGGTGATGAGCCACCAGCAGGTCCTGGCCCCAGGGTTTTCGCTCCAGTACTGCCAGCAGTGATCCCAGCAGGAGGAAGGCCAGGGATCCCTGGGCTCTCCACAGGTGGAGGGTGAGTCTCCACGTGTGTCCCGGATCCAGCAGCACTGGGAAGGAGATGAGTTACATCCCCTTGCCCTGTCAAGGTTCCATGGAGCGCAGCACTCCCTTCTCCAGGAACAGAAGTGTTGGCATCCCCAGAGGGGGCTCCAGGGCTTCCTGGCTGGCGGGGAGGCAGGAGCAAGGCAGGCTCCCCTGGCACAGCAGCCCCCAGCTCTCCCTTTCCCCCTGCAGAGGACCCCACTATGGACTCACGTGCCGAAAGCCCAGGGCTGGCAGACACCCCCTCTGCAGAGTTTCCTTTCTGTGGAGCAGAAGGCAGTGCTGGGGCAGCGTTGGTGGATATGGGAGCGTGAGGGGACGCTTCTCCCAAAGGTGCTGGCATGCCTGAGGCCACCTCATCTTCAAGAGACCAGGACTGAGTACCTCCAGCTTCTTCTGACAGCCCACCTGGTGACCCTGGCAGCAGGGGGCTACTTCCACTCTGGGTGCTTGGTGCAGAGTTGGGGTCCCCATTGGTTGCCAGCCCCGAGCTCAGCCCATGTCCTGGGAGAAGCAGAGAAGCAGCCACCGAAGTGGCCATGCCATTGGAAACACCGCTGTTGTCTGGAGCTGCTGAGACCAGGCTGGCACCAGGAGAAGGTCCTCCATTCACCAAGGCTCCTCCAGCCACCTCCGCCGCATCAATGTTGCTCAGTTTTCCATTGGAAAGTTCAGTATTGGCACCACTTTGGGTGCCAGGGGCAGACACGGAGGCTTCTTGTGGCCCAGCAGTCTCCAAACCTGTGTTCAAGTCAGCACCAGCTGCAGCAGCTCCAGGAAGGCTTGTTTCACCAGCAGCCTCACCTGTCCTCACAGGTAATGAGGACCCCTCTGTAGATAAGGAAGAAGATGCAGACTGCAGCACACCTCCTGTTTCTCCATCAAGGGAAACTGAACCAGCTGGTCCCATTCCAATAGGAGCTTGGGACTGCCCTGTGGACGCTCCATCACCAGCCCCTTCACTTGCCCCTTCTCCTGGAGCAGGAAGAACCCCAGTGCCAGCACCCAGGGAGGGCTGAAGACCTCCAGCAGCACTGTCTGCTCCTTCGAGTGCACCCAGGCTGGATGGATCTGAAACAGAGGATGCTGCGACATTGCCACTGGGAGAGGCTGAACCAGATGAGAAACCTGCACCAGGCAGTTCACCCTGCTGAGGGCTGACAGCTGAAGGACTTGTCTCCATGTTGGAACTTTCACCCTCTGGGTTTCCTGCCTGTGCCACTTCCCCTGCACTCGCAGCCCCCTGCACCAGACCAAGCTCTGGGCCAGTTTCCCCATCTGAAGAGGCTGGAGACGGACCATAGGGGCCAGGGGCTGCAGATGAGATGGGTCCTGGTTCATCACCTCTTGACACAGAAGGTGCCACCACATCACTTGGAGAGGCAATACCAGATGGGGAACCAGTGCCAGGCAGTTGATCCATCCCAGCTGCTATTCCATTTCCAGCACTGGAGCTCAGGGATGGCTCAGACTCGATCCCACTGCCTGCTCCTTCCAGTGCTGGCTCTGCCGTGCTGGCTTCTTGCCCTTCTGCTGCTGGCAGCCCCACATTTGTGCCAGGCTGGTCCCCAAGGCCAGGTGATGGGGGTCCTACAGGTTCATGAACTGCTGAGCTGGGGGTATCCCATGCTGAAGTCGAGTCAGTGTCTGGCCCTTCAGCTCCAGGGAGACCTGCTCCCACGGGAGCACCAGCTGCTGTTCCCCATGGCTGTGACCCATCAAAGGATGGAGATCCAGGTGCTCCCTGAGCAGAACTGAGGTCAGGGCTCACTGGTGTCTCTCCCTCATACACAGACCCCAGGGGTGGGAGAACAGCCCCAGGAGCACTGGCAGATTCACCAGGCAGGTCCCCTGGTCCTTCAGCTCCCGAGAGATCAGCTTGTGTTCCAGCATTGCTGGGAGGTGCAGGACCAAGAGAGGACACTTGTCCCAGTGCTGGGGCTCCTCCTGTTCCTGTTCCATCCCCAAGTGCAGATGGAGGGGACAGTTCAGCATTCGCCAAGTCTTCTGTTCCTCCAGGCAGCAGCTCTCCATTATCAGCAGAAGATACGGAGGGCTGAAGGGCTGGAGGACTCATATCACTCTGGCTATCTTCATAGGGACTGGCATCCCCTGGACCTCCTGCCTGTGTCGTGTCCCCTACCCCCTCAGCTCCCTGACCCTGGATCCCAGCAGTGGGCCATGCCAATCCATCAGGTACAAAAGGGGCTGGGCTGGGGGCATCTGAATCTGAACTCAAGCCAGTGCCAAGTCCATCAGCTTCCTGGGGAACTCCAGCTGGCAGCCCCGCTGGCTGTGGCTCCCCGAGAGATGGAGTCACGGCTGCTTCTGGGCCAGTAGCGAGGTCAGGACTTGCTGGTGACTCTGCTGCACCATCAGCTTCAGGCAGAGTGCTGGCTCCAGCCTCTGGGGCTGGGTAAGCAGCCCCGGGAGCATTGGGGGTGTCTGTGGGGGATGTCAGAGCATCAGGAAGAAGCAGTTGCTGTTCTCCAGTGGGAGTCTGCCATAGGGCAGGCTGGAGGGATGGACTGGCCAGATCCACAGCTCCCACATCCCCTGTGGGCAGTGCAGTGGCTGAGACTGGGAGATTTGTGTCACTCTGTGCATCAGTGGGAACCCCTCGGGCCAGCAGTGAGGTGGCAGCGTCCTCTGTTTCCTCAGGTGCCACTGGTGCCGTGCTGGCTGCAGGTGACAAGGCTGAACCAGAAGTGTCTGATGACATCCCGGGAACTCCCTGCCCATCCCCATCCCCACCATTGGATGGTGTCAGTGAAGTGTCTGGGCTCAGTGCCTGGCCAGGGAAGAGGGAGGACTTTCCAGAGTTTTCCACTGTTCCTGACATCACTGGGCTCTCTGGAGGTAGGTGGGATGAGCCTACTGTGCTGAATTCACCATTTATTGCATCTCCTGGATCTCCTGATTCTGAAGCCAAGGGACTTTCCTCACCAGCTGGGGCCATTTCTCCTGCTGGCTCTGGGTTAATGCCCTCAACCCCGCCCACTGCTCCATTCTGCTGGGTTGGAAGCAGCTCCCCAGCGTCAGGACTGGGGCCCAAGGAGGAGCTAGCACTGGCTTCACTTTGAGTAGCTTCAGGCAGGATTACACCCTCCTCGACTGCTCCCTTGGCTGTGGTCAGCCCTTGGCTCAGCAGCACAGTGACACCAGCAATTGGCTCTGGCACCCAGGTGACTGCCAGTGGAGAGGTGGTGTAGAGGGGTGTAGTGGCAGTACTGAGGTCTGTGTCTTCTCCTCTGTTTGCAAGGATGTCTTCCTTCACATCCTCAAGGACAGGGGTGGTCCCCAGAGGGACATCAGGAGTGGCCTCTAGTTCATCCTGCACTACTTCTGGGGTGACAGCGGGGTGCTGTGTGGTAATGGCAGCAACAGTGGCTGTACTGGGAGCAGCTGAATTCCCCTCAGTACTCTGAGTCGTGTTAGGAGCCTTGGTCCTGTTCACCAAAGCTGGCACTGAAGAGCCGTATTCACTCGTCACCATCACTGAGTCTGTCTCAGTCCAGGGAGGGAAGGTCTCAGTGTCAGCTGCTGTGATCTCCGTAGGGAGGGTAGTATGGGGCCACTCATCCTCGATTGTCATGGGGAAAGCTGTCCCCACAGTAAAGGACCCATCGGTAGTGACGGGGACAGCAACAACAGCCCCAAGCCCTGCAGAGAAACACAAAGTGCAGAGTTACAGTGGGAGCTGGAGCTGACAGCCTGCTGGGCTCAGACACCTCTCTGTGAGAATCACAGAGCTCTCAGCACTTCTTAAACCCCTTCTGCCTCATCTAACAGCCTTACAAGGCCTTGATTTAAAAGCCAAGGACTGCAGTCTGGGATGCCTTGGGTACAGCACTGCACAGCACTTCTTCCATCCTCAGCATCAGCAGCTGGGAGCTGAGACCAGACATAACTCACCATAGGTCAGAGAGAGACACTGGTGCAAGCAGGGAGGCAAAAGCAGCTGCTGAAACCCAGCCCAGTCATTCTGGGGATGGTACTGGAATGCCTGGTCACTGGGTAGAGCTGGAGCCCATTAAGTCTAGTTCATAGCCCTGGGGGTGTCTGTGGAGCTCTGCCACCTCAGGGCAACCCTCAGCCCTCTTTCCATCACTGAAGGGACAGCTCTGAGCACAGTCGCTTCTGCAGAGCCTGGGGGGTTCTGTGTTTTTTCACCTTTTGGGTGTCTGAGGGACATTTAAATAACTTTACCCAAAGCCCTTTATTAGACAGGAAAGCCAAGGCTTAGGGAAGCCTTCTCCGACAGCAGATGGATTCTGATCTGTTGCACTTAAAGCAGGTTCAATAAAACTCTCCTGGGCTGGTCACCTGCCTGCTCCTGCCCCCACCACTCTTGCCTCCAGCTGAATGAAGGCACCAGGGGCTCCCCACCCAGGAGGGAATATTTGCGAGCTCCCAGGATCAAGCCCTTCTTACAGTTCTCTCCTTCTGCTGCCAAAATCCTAACCCACATCCAGGAACTCTGCTGAAAGGAGGAGACACATGCCCACATCCCAGACGTGTCTCCCAGAACCACTGGCACCCATAGGTGGTGTTTCACACAGTCTTATTTTTAGGACAGGGATGCAGGCTCTGGGACAACCAAGCTGCTGCCGTTGGCTCCGTGAGGAGCCAGGTGGATCTGCTGACGCTTGGTTTTAGGGAGCTTCAATTAGGGAAGAAGAAGGGCACCCCGATGCAAGATCCAGCAGGGCTTTGCCGCAGCCTGACAGCCCCAGCCTGTTCCAAATCCCGATGCTCCAGTTCATCAGGTTCCCTCTGACAGGCAGCCAGATCTCCCTGCAGCAGAGATGCCTCCAACCTCACCGCTGGCTCAGCTCCTTAGCTCCCAGATAGCTTGTGCAGGGTCATTAATGAATATTAGCTCCTGAGACAGGCCAGTCCTAGAGGGATCCATCCTGTGCTAGACCCACATTCCCTTTCCTGGCAGGCTCCTTCAGTGTCATCTTCCCTGGCTGGAAAGGGCTCTTTGTACCAGCCCCCTCAGCCAAAGGAGCTCAGCAGTTTCCATCCGAGGCTCAGGGAAAACAAAGTACTTCAGTCAAGTCACCCCAGTTTAGTTTAGCCCACTCAACCCGGTAAATCCCTATTTTATCTTAATTCTCCAATGTGGAGCAGGAAACACCATCTATCCCACACATCCATTCATGGGAAGTTCGTGCAAGAGGGGCCCCAGCATGGAACACCAGCATTTGGTCTTCCCTGGGATGCAGGAGGGATGGGAGCATCCCTGGGTCCTGCTCTGCCAGCTGGCTTCCCTTGGCTCCTTTGCTGGAGGGGTACACAGCTGCCTGCAGGCTTCCGGGCTGGGCTCTCATGTCTCCCATGGCTCCATGCCTGCAACCAGCCCCTCGGGGTGATTCCTGCCCTGTAAAATGCTTTTCCAGCTCTTTGACTGCAATGCCTTGCAAGGACTGGTCATAAGAGGAGTTTCCAGTACAGCCAGGAGTGAAAAGCATCTCACAGTGTACCTGCTGCACCCTGACAGGGCTCGGTCAGCATATGGGCTAGCAGTAAAATATAGGACATACCGTGCAGAATCCACGCGCAGCATCCCAGAAAGGCAGAGAGCGTCCATCCCCTGGTCCCCATGCCTCAGGCCTCCACACAGGCAGAGCACTAGGAAGCTCAAAGGGAGGAGAGAGCAGCGAGGAGCAGCTCCCTCCGTCCCTCCCTGTCTGCCTCTCCTGCAGAGCTGGAGTCCCACAGGTGTTCCTGCTCCTGCTCCCTCCTATTTATAGGGATGGCAGAAGGAGGCAGGTTGCCGACGTCCTCTCCCGCCCCCGTCCCTTCCCTCCAATGTCCCTGTCACCCTTCCCTTCCGGTCGAGCCCTCCCCTTCCCAAGGGCTGGATGCCCTGTTCAGCTGGGGCATGGGCTGGGGTGTACCCAAAGCCCGCCGTGCAGGGACCTACATCCCCCAGGGACCTGGGCTCAGCCTGGTGCAGCTCCCTGGACTGCCAGCACCAGAAGGTGAAGCTAAGCCCAGAGCAATGTGTGGCACTACCAACAATGGCATGGCAGTCACCCCACAGACCCCACTGAACCTGCTCCACATGTGGGGTATGGGGCCACAGAGCAGTGTGTGGTGGTGACAGGGCAATGCCAGCTGGTGTCACCGTGCCTGTGAGGACACCATGGACACTTAAATCACTAGCTGAGCTATGTCTCAGCCCAGAGCAAGGCAGGACACAAGTGTCCACTTGGCTCCCAGGGAGCAGAGGCAGGTTATAAAGCAGGGAGAAGAGTGGCTGGGGTCAGGTCCTGGGGTGTCCGTTGAGCTCCACTGTGCTCAGCTGCAACTAGAAGCACTGGGGATCCCTCTTCAGAGCCTCAGCACAGCCCAGTGGGGTTTGAAACCTGCACCTCAGTCTGGACGCAGCAGTGCTGGGGTGCTGTAATGGGGTAAATGGTCCAGGGAAGCTTCTTTGCAAGGTTGGACCAGCATTCCCAGAGGATGGAGCAGGAAGAGGAACAGACCCAGACCCACTTCCCTGCTGTGGGGATCCCCTGAGTCACTTCACCCCTATGTCTCACCCCCCTCCTCCTCCTGGAGCAGCAATTCCTGCATGCCCCCTTGAAAACTGCTGCCAGCTCCCCTGTGAACAGCATTATGCAAACTCCCACCACTACATGGTTTTGTAGGCAATTAAACACTTCTTAACCAGAAATGCCCACAGGCAACTTCTGCAAAGTGTTATGAGGGGTGTTAGGCAGTACACAGTGTCCTGCTGGAGTTGGGCAGGCAGCACATCAAGTGACACCCTGACCCACCACTGGGCAGTGTGGATGGGGAAATGCCAGGGGGGGCCAGGTCACGGCTGATCAAACCCCATCCTGTAAAACCCACACACTGCCCCCGGGACTGGGAACAGGGCACAGACAATAAACCAGGAGGGAGCGGCACCCACCTGGAACTAAACACCTGCCCACCAAAAATGCCACTGTGGGTGAAAGCTTTGGGGAACAGTGCACTGGGGTCTTGCACCCAGCACTGCACATCATGGGGTGACTGACCCATCAGTGACCACCTGAGCAGTAACCACACCACGGCTGATGAAGGATTTGAGAGATGTAAACCTACCATGGGAGAGTGGTTCCTGTCCATGCTGACAATGCTGTATCACTTTGGAAAGCAACCCCAACAGGAGTTACATGCTGACGCTGGAGAGTGTTGCTCCAGATGGTGTTTGAGGTGCAAAATGTGGTGGGAACCACAGGGATTGTTGCAAACATGCTGCTCAGCATAGAGAAAACAACTCAGCTGAAGCAAGGTGCTGGTCCCAGCCTGCCTGCAAGCTCCTGTCTGTGCTCCACAGAGGCCAGCACTGTTTGGAGACCCTTGCACTGCAACTCCTGCCCATGCCGTCCCCCAGAAATGCCCATCTCCCAGTGGAGTCACAGGTCTGACAAACCAAACTCATCCCTCTGCTCAGGCATTAGCATACCCTCCCAAGAAAGCCTAGAGCCACCAAGGGATGCCTCAAAGACCGTACCCTGTTACCACTCTAGGAAGGGGTTTTTTATTGATCTTTTTGCTATGTCTGAAACCAAGGTCCTGGCAAAGCGTTGGTTCCTGTAAAAGTCATTAATCTTCTGTTACCAAAGCACTATGTGGGCACTGGAGCCCTTCAGGAGCCTGTATCCAGGGGGCAATTCCCCGAATCCCAGCACCCAGGGGCTCTGCACCATCCAGCATGGCAAAGCATGGCCCAGCACAGTGCCTTATCAGCTTTCCTGGAATTAATGGGCTGGTTGTTCCAGTCCTGTGGAGAACACAGCATCTCCTACTGGCTCCCCTCCAGCCTCCTGGCAAGGGCATTTGGAGAGGGCTCAGGGGTGGCAATGGAGGAAACCAGGTTATCCATCAACCCCACAGGCATGCTGGGTGTATTGCAACATCCTCCTGCCAAAGAGTGGGAGCTGGGCTATAACCATCAGCAGGGGTGAAGGGAAGGGGGACACTGGAAGGGACATCTGACTCACAAGGGACTTGAGACTCGCCCCATGATGCTGCCAGGTTCTCTGAAGGTGACAGTCATGTCGGGCATAAGATTTGTTCCTTTGGTCAATGCTGAGAGATTGGAGTGTATTACAGCAAAGAGGCTGATAACTCTTTTGTGGACTGGGAAAGCAGCAGGGCTTGGATCCAGCCTTCCAAGCCCCTCTGGTCAGCAGTCTGTGGCAGGCAAGCAGCCATGGGGTGAAGGTGGCACCTCAAGGACAGCAGACAGAGTATGGGCAGTGTCAGGGGCTTGTCAGAGCTCTATGCCACCACTATCTGGCAGTGCCATCACTCCTATGGGAGCCACATCCTCCCACTGTGCCCCTCTTCCCCCTCCAAGGCTGGTGGCAGAGGGGACCAGAGCATCTCCTCCCCCCATGGCCCCCCAGCCACGATAAGGGTGGAAGGCAGCTGTGCCAGCAGAGAACAGTAAGTACCCTGGTCACCTTTTCATCCCAGGACCTTTTCCTCCCTTTGTGACGCAGTTTGGCTCCATTACCCCAGCCTTGGCACCCGGCCATGTCCCGGGGTCTGAAGTTATGGATTCAACAGCCGGAGAAAACAGCCCAGTGGGATGCGACGTGGGAGGACTCTTGGCCCAGCTCCAAGGCGTAGGCAGACCACAAGGATTTCTTTCCCAGCACCCCACCAGGCAACCAGCACAGGGACCCTTTCCAAAGCCTTTGCCCTGTTCCCCAGCTCTGTGCCCAGCTGCTAAGGGACCTCTCTCAGTCTCGGTGGGTCCAACAAGCCCACAAAAACTAGGCAGCATCCTAAAGAGCAAAGGGGCCACCCTGGAATGCAAGGGGCACCCCAAATGGGAGCATCCCAACAAGCTGCCTGGGCACAGTGTCCAGCCCCAGCCCAGCCTCTCCCAGGCCCTGTGAACTGGCAGGCAGCTGGGGTGTTTCTCCCCATCCTGTCCAGCTGCTGGCTCCTTCCCAGCCGGCTGACAATCCAGGCAGCCTGAGAGAAGTCCCCAGGTTAGGAATCCCACAGCCCTACACACCCTCTCCTAGTCCTTTCTGTGCTGGGGCAGTGAGGGCTGCCAGCGAGAAGCAGGGATCAGCCAAAAACAACCCCTGACATGCAACAAGGCTATTTTTCTAATTATTTCAGTTTTCAATCTCCAGGCAAGGTGGCTTGTTTAGGCTAATAATTGCTTCAGTTGGATTTTATCTGGCTAATTAATCAGTTAATAAATTACTTTGCTGCAGGGGGACAGACTTTGCAGCTGTCTCCTTAGTTGGGGGCTGGAAAAAATAGGGAAGGAGTGCAGCCCATGGGATTTCCACAGCACAGCCCCAGAATGCACAGTGCTATCCCTGCAGCTGTGGGGTGTCATGAGGCAGAGACCACCAGGCTGCCGGGGTGCCGAGCCATCCTTGGGAATGTCTGCAGCAGCCCCTGGTGGGAGGGGACAGCCCTGAGCCTGTCTCTCCATGCAAAGCTCTTGGGACTCAATTTTCCTCTGTGCTACCTCTAATAGATGGCAAAGCTGAAAACTGGGAAAGGCAACTTGGAAAATAAAGAAGTCATCACTTCAACACAGAAAACATGGAATTTCTATTTACTGCCCAGCGTGGGTATTCTCCTCTGTCAGCAATACCACAGGTGAGCCTTGGGCACAGCAGTACTGGGCGCATCAGGTGTTCCCTTCATTCCTCTGTCCCCAGGGTGGCTTTGATGGCTGAGCCAGCTCAGTCCCAGATGTAAAAGCCCAGTCCTGTGGGGTGTCCTTCTCCCAGCCCCCCAGTAGAGCTGGAGGGGGTGCCACCACAGGAATCAGGTCTGGAGCAGGGTGGTGGGAGGGCTCAGGTTCTTCAGAGAAGCTGTGGGAAGGGGCAGGAGGGGACTGGGGGTCCTCTGGGGACAGTGAAGGACAGGAAGCCCCAGGTTCAAGAGGAGCTGTATGGGATTCCCCAGGGGCCTGCACCACCATGGAGTGAGGAGCTGGGAGCAGGTGGCTTGGCAGTCCATGCAGGAGCAGTGGTCAAGTCCTCCTCTTCCCTCGCCACGCCAGTGACAGGCCAGCACATGGGAACTTCGTCTGCAGGTCCTCATGGAGCTGGGGGGAAAGAACAGCCATCAAACTGTGCCAGAGGGGGTTTCCTACTCCCTGTCCCCACATAGAAAGGACCTGAGCCCAGACTATGCCAAAGGAGGGTCTCCCCTCCATCTGAAAGGGCTCTGGATGACATTCAGTGCAATGCAGCCATTCCCCTCCCTGAGCGAACCACAGCTGGCAGATGCAAAGTGGGATTTCCTCCCATACACCTCACCTTGGACAACACCAGCTCCTGCACTGTGGTGTTCCCCAGGTCCAGAGGGGTGGTTAGCCGCAGTGACAGAAAGAGGTGAGAGGCACCTAGGGATTAATAACAGGACTCTGGTTATTGCCCTTGAGCCCTGGGCTGTGCCAGAGGACCTGGGGGCCTCTCCCCAGAGTTGCTATCACAGACACCAAACATCCTCCCAGATTAATTGTGTCATGGACACACTACACTGTCAGAATAAGCCTCTCACCATACAGCAAACCACATGTACCCCAAAGCAACAGCACCTCCACATTGAGAGCACAGCAAGAGGAGTGGGGCTCCAGGACCCCCTGCACTGATGCTGGGGTTTGTGACGCCCACATGCACTGCACTTACTGGTGTTGGACGAGCCAGAGGGGCAGGCTGTCGGCAGCACTGTAGGCGTGTTGAGGGTAGTAGCCTCTGAGGTCTGGGCTGAGCTGGTGGCAGGGGAAGAGGGCTCAGTGCCTGGGCAAAGCAATGTTAGGTTAGTACTGTCTGCAGAGGTACAGGATGCTCCTGCAGCAGGGGACAGGCCTAAGTGAAGCTGCCTATGTGAAGCCACACAAGTACATGGAATTCCTATAGAGATTTGTCACCCTGACCATGTCCCTGCCTTCCAGATGCCGCCCGGCTGAACCCACCCATGGCTGCACTGGGAGTCCCAGATACTGTCAGGGTACCTGGAGTCGACTCCATAGTTGAGGGGAATATGTCAGGGGTGGTCCTGTCTGGGTCAGTTGAAGAGGAAATGCTCATGGGGTCTGATGTGCTGATAACAGGGCTGGCTGTGATGTCTGCCAGGGTTGTCAAGGACTCATCTGAATCTTCTGTAGTTGTGGTGGGAGGAGGCACACTGGGAAGTGAGGTGTTACCAGTCTCTTCAGATGTGCTGGACTCCTCTGGGGTGGAGGCTTCTGTTTCAGGGCTGGAGGAAAGGAGGGTGACTGTGGTGGTGGAGTCAGTGGTAGGCAGCAGTGTTGAGCTCTCCATAGGTGTTGAGGAGGTAGGGAGAGGTGGGGACACAGTTGCTGTCACACCCGTGACAATGGTCTCTGCAAAGAGTTGGAACAATGAGATGCACAAGGGTTGGTGGTGAAAGGCTGAGTCCATGGCTATGCTGGGGATGGTGCAGCATCACCAAGACAGCGAGGTCCCCAGGAAGCTCAGAGCTGCACATCAGCCACAGAGCATTGGTAGTGGGAGCTCCCTGTTCTGCATGGATCAAACACAGGTCTTGTCAATGAGTATCAGCCAGGCAGACCACATAAATCCCCAGCCTGACAAAGCAGGAACAAGCCATGGCCATTGCTGGTTTCAGGGCAGAAACTCCTCTAGGCGCCAGTCCTAAGACCCATTCCACCATCTTCACCCATCCCTGGAGGAAGTCAGACAAACCCGTCTGACAGGAAGAGCCAAGCAGGAACTGGTGACCGTGAGATGGTCTGGAAATGCAGCAGCAGCAGTTTAAACAAACCCTCTGCGCTGCAGATAGTCAGGAACTGATAGTGGTGGGTGTAAATAATGGCAACGGGGGAAGCAGCCCCACAAAGGAACAAATCCCAGCTTGCAGCTCAGGATGAGCTGTTGGAGACGTGCTGAGACCCACAAAAGCTCTGGGGGGAGGGGGTGGCTCACAGGAGAGTTGTCCTCTCTTCCACTATGGACTGTGCCAGGGCAGGGTGCTGTCCCCAGAAAAGCCCAGGGATCTGTAACCCTCTCCAAAGGATAGGTAGGATAGCCTGGCTGCCTGGACCTTTGTCAAGAGTAGTCTGTCAGGTGGTGGCTTTGGGATACCAGACAGGATTCCCCAGTGAACCCAGTAAGTCTTGGACTCTGCTCGCATGAGGATGGGAAACCAAACCCCAAGCTCCCATCTGCTTTCAGCCAAGCCAGCCAGAAACTTCTAAAGCCTCTGACAGCCATGCCCTCCCTGCACACAGCAGCTGGTTAAATAAAAATACAGAGAAGGGCAAAGGTCTGACCCCGGCCCTTGCCAGGTGAGCATCTGCACAGAAGGGCCTCATCCTTCCAAAAGGAGAAGTAGCAAGTCCACCTCTGCTTCCCATTTAAGAAGCAGGAAACAGCCCCACAGCATTCCACCCTGCAGGTGCCACCCCTCCACCCTGGGGCCTGATGCTCCCCTCTCACCACCCCCCTGTGGAGAGCATAGCATCCCACTCAGCCCTTACCCAGAGCCAGGTGCAGCACGGCGAGGCAGGTGAGGCTCAGCAGCAGCAGCCAGGGCAGGGGCAGGGACAGCCCTCCTCTCTGCCCAGCCATGTTCAGAGGAGTGGAAGCTGACAAACCCCCACAGGCACCTCTCTGAGTGCTCCCCACAGCCCCAACACTGGGGTTTCCAGGTCTCCTTCACCCAGCAGAGGAGGAGCATCCAGGTGGGTCCTTTTACCTTCCAGGTGCTGGCAGCGAGGCAGTGGCTTCCACCTGACACAGACACTCTCGGGGACTGGCGCAGTGCCCAGCAAACATCAGCTGCACGGCTGGACCCAGAACAACCACAAAAAGTGTGCAGGGCAGGCCACCAAGGCCACCACTACCACAGATGTGGCTCCTGTGGCCGTCCTCTCCCTGCCGCGGGGAGGATGACAATGGAAAAAAGCCCAGGGATGAGCCAGGCTGCCTGGAACCCCGCACTTCACCACAAGGGTGATGGTTGGTGGTGGCTCCCAGCACCAACGCCCTCAGGAGACAACAGGCAGCTCCGTCTGAGCGCGAGCAACCGGCCAAGGCGGCGCTCAGGAAGGGCGTGCTCCAGGCTGAGGGTTTGTCCCCTGGGCTGTCTGTACAGGCATCACTTCCCTGTGTCACAGCTGAAGTGTACGCTCACAGCTGCGGCTGCTTCCTTCTCCTCAGGGTCAGGGACAGGAGCACTCGGAGGCGCCTGCACGCTCTGGGCCAGCTACTGGTGTTCTGCAGGCAGGCAGGCATGCTGGAGGATTGTCAGGGCATAGCCACCCTGCTGCTGAACAGCTACACGGGGACACTGCCAGGGAACAGGTACTCAGAAGCCATCACCAGGGTACCAGCACTCTGATGAGGTGCTCTCACACCATAGGCATTGGGCCAGGGTGCAGGTACTCTGTGAGAATACAGTAGCTCTGCTGGGGTACAGGGACACCAGGAACATGTGCATGGCCAGAGGTACAAGGGCAGGGTACAGCCTCCCTGTCCTGGATGAGGTGCACAGAGTGGGCTGGCATCAGGGTACATCTGCACTCCCAGGATAAAGGCTTCTGCAACAGCCACACTGGCAGGACAAAGGTGCCCAGTAAGCAGCACTGCCAGGGGGATTGATGGGGTACAGTCACACTCCTTGAGGTACAGGGTACATAGATCCTCCAGGGAACATGTACATACAAGCTCAGTGCTGGGGGCACAGCCACACCACAGTACTGTCACAGCACAGGTCCCCAGCCTGGGACCCACCCCACTGGCCTGCAGAGCCTGGAAACCAGGTGGCCCCTGAGGGAAGAAGCCAAATTCCTGGCTGAGTAAGATGGTAAATGGTAATCCTGTGGGGATTTACCACCCTGATCCTGCCCTCTGGGTGCCCTGCAGCTGCACTCACCTGCAGTGTCACTGGGGGTCTCTGGTTCTGTTGGGGTGGTCCTAGGCATGGTCCCAGCTGGCTGGCTGGAGACAGGGATGCTCCCAGGGAGCTCTGTGGTGGTAGCAAGGGAGGCCATGGTATCTGATGAAGTGTCTGTCGCTTCTGGAGTGGTAGAAGAAGAGGTGGTGCTGGTCCCTGGGGATGTGCTGCCAAGCAGTGTGGTCATGGCTGGCCCTTGGTGGGTGCTGGTGCCAAGAGTGGTGCCCACCCCGGTGGAGGAGAGAAGAGTAGAGGTGGGGGAAGGCAGCATGCTCATTTCAACTCCAAATGAGCTGACAGCCAGGGTCATGCTGGTCCCCACAGACGCGAAAGTAGGAGTGTTGTCACAGTTGGATGTCATGGCCATGGAGGTTGGAGTTGGCGTGCTGGTGGTGGTGAGCCCCAGCCCTGCTGGGGTACTGCTGGTAGTGGGTCCTAGTTGTGCTGGGGTGGTGCTGGTGGTGGTGGGTCCCAGCACTGTTGGGGTGGTGCTGGTAGTGGTGAGCCCCAGCCCTGCTGGGGTACTGCTGGTAGTGGGTCTCAGTTGTGCTGGGGTGGTGCTGGTAGTGCTGGTGGTGGTAGGTCCCAGCCCTGCTGGGGTACTGCTGGTAGTGGGTCCCAATTGTGCTGGGGTGGTGCTGGTGGTGGGTCCCAGCCCTGCTGGGGTACTGCTGGTAGTGGGTCCCAGCCCTGCTGGGGTGGTGCTGGTGGTGGGTCCCAGTTGTGCTGGGGTGGTGCTGGTGGTGGGTCCCAGCACTGCTGGGGTAGTGCTGGTGGTGGTGGGTCCCAGCCCAGGTGACATAGAAGTGCTGTGAGCTGTGCTGCCCCTTGCCTGTGGTGTGGTGATATTGGAGGCTGCCGCACTGCTCCGCTGAGCTGTAGAAGCATTGGATGTGAAGGCATCCACTGGCATCCCTGGGGTGGAGGTTGCAGAACGAGAGGAAGGGAAGGTGGCTGCAGTGCTTGAGCTGGTGTTGGGCAGCTGTGCCATGGTCTCTGTGGGTGTCAAGGAGGTTGGGAGAGTCAGGGATACAGGGTTTGTAATATCTTGGACAGCGGTCCCTGCAAAGAGGTGGGAAACGGCACACAAGGGCTGGCAATGAAAGGCTGGGACCACGGCTGTGCTGGGGATGGTGCAATAGTACTACTGCCATGAACTGCCCAAGTCTTGAATCAGCAGTCATGGATCATCAGGAGTGGGGATTCCCTGTTCTGCATGGATCAAGCACATGGATTCCCTGAATAGCAACACGACAATCAGCCAGGCAGACCACATAAATCCCCAGCCTGACAAAGCAGGAACAAGCCATGGCCATTGCTGGTTTCAGGGCAGAAACTCCTCTAGGCGCCAGTCCTAAGACCCATTCCACCATCTTCACCCATCCCTGGAGGAAGTCAGACAAACCCGTCTGACAGGAAGAGCCAAGCAGGAACTGGTGACCGTGAGATGGTCTGGAAATGCAGCAGCAGCAGTTTAAACAAACCCTCTGTGCTGCAGATAGTCAGGAACTGATAGTGGTGGGTGTAAATAATGGCAACGGGGGAAGCAGCCCCACAAAGGAACAAATCCCAGCTTGCAGCTCAGGGCAAGTCCATGAGAGACTTTTTGCAGCCCACAAAAGCTCTGGGAGGGGGTTGAGGGGTGCAGCAGGAGGGGACCTACAGCTGTAGTTTTACAGGCTCTCAGGAGATACAAGCTGCAGGTTTAGCCCCAGTGCTCCACTCAAGACTGCTCTTACTTTGTATCAAGTGCAAACGCTGGGATGGCATTTGAAGTTTTCCAGGCCTAGTGAGGTTGCCATCTCGGCAAGGCCATTTGGTGCTATTGGGCAGGCTGTAGCAAATGCAATGAGCCCAGCAAGGACCAAGGCTAAGCAAGGGGGTCCAGCTGGGCCTAAGGTCTTCTCTCCCCAGATGGAGACCCACATTAGAGGCAAAAGAAATAGAACCTGTTGCTTGTGTTCTATAAAGCACTGCCCTGTTTGCTCACTAGGACAGGATGTTGGAGAGCAAACAGCACCTGAAGTGTTTCACCTCTGTGGGTGAAGTCACCCCAGGGCCACCCACCACCCTGGAGAACGATGCCCCTCACTCACCCCCACCCGTGGGTAGCTCCACATACCACTCAGCCCTTACCCAGTGGGAGGTCCAGCACAGCAAGGCTCAGCAGCAGCACGGGCAGCCCACCCGTGCCCCTAGTCATGTCCAAAGCCAGCGTCCCAACGCCTTGCAAGGGGGGAGACCCGAGGACACAGTGCGTAGGGAAGGTGCCAGTAGGGAACTACGCTGCCGAGTGATGGCTGAAGGTAGTTGGAGCTGCTTCCTTGTTCCCGGGTGCAGGGAGGGGAGGCACCAGTGGGCACTGACACCACTCCCGGGGCAGGTGCAGCGCCTTGGGCGCGCCGGGGACATCGGGGCAGCACCTGCGGCCGTGTGCGGGGGGCGGTGTCGGTGGCGGAGCCGCGCCCCTCGGGACACAGCCACGCCCATGGACACGCCCTTCGCACACGCCCACGGCTTGTGTAACGCTCGGGGGCCGCGTGGCTGCCGGGTACGGATCGAGATCGAGATCGAGATCGGGATCGGGATCGGGATCGGGATCCCAGGTATCGAGACCAGTAGCGGATCGGGCTGGGGACCGTAACCCCGTTATTGCCCGGTTCCCAAGGACCAGGATGGGCAGGGGACCAGCATCCCGCGGGCTGTGGGGGCGGACCGGGGCCGGGATTCGCCGGGAAGCGCGGGAGCTCAGCACGGCCTGTTTTGCTCTCGCAGCCGCCGCGCTGCTCCGGGCGGTGCTGAGGATGCGGCGGGGACGGGGGAAGCGAAAGGCCGAGGTGACGGAGGTGCTGCCCGTGTCTCGGAGGAGAACGGAGGAAGAGGAGGCGACACAGAGCGCCCGTCGGAGGGCGGCCCCGTCCGTTCGAGAGTTCAAGTACAACAAAAAGCGGGTTCGCCTTGTCTCGCAGGTCTCGGACCTAAAGGATGATGCTCGGTGCATCCTTTACTGGATGTGCCGGGATCAGCGAGTGCAAGGTACGAACCAGTTGGTGGAAAGGTGGTAAAAGCGCTGGTGCTCTCCTTCAGTAACTTTGGTGCTGGCCCCGCTCTCTACAGACGGATCTGGGGGTAAACTTCCTGTGAAACCCCATCCCCATTCTGTCAGTGAAGCACCCGCCTGACGCTGCCCTGTGTACTTTCCTCCCCAGATAACTGGGCTTTCCTCTACGCCCAGCGCCTGGCCCTCAAACAGGAGCTGCCTCTGCACGTCTGCTTCTGCTTGGTGCCCAAATTTCTGGAGGCCACCATCCGCCACTATAGGTTCATGCTGAGGGGATTGCAGGAGGTAGCGCAGGTACAGCCAGGGCATGTCCGTGCTGGGTGGGACAGGGCTCCTGGGTAAGGGGGGAGGCGCATCCATCCCTTCAGCAGATGGTGGCTGGGTGGGGTTTGCAGAGCCGTGAACTGTCCTACAGCCATTTTCCTGTCACTGCAGGAGTGCGCAGAGCTGAACATCTCCTTCCACTTGCTGCTGGGCTATGCCAAGGATGTGCTGCCCACGTTTGTGGCCGAGCATGGTGTGGGTGGGCTGGTGACAGACTTCAGTCCCCTCCGCCTCCCCCGGCAGTGGGTAGAGGACGTCAGGGAGCGGTTGCCGGAGGATGTGCCATTTGCACAGGTGGGTGCCAGCACTCTGGGAATGGAAAACTGGCTGGTGAGATGTGGGACAAACTTGTCTCCTGTGTCTTGTGTGCTGGAGTGACTTGAGCAGAGAGCATGCATGTCGTGTTGTCAGGATTGTTTGCTTCTCAGACCCTTCTCCACGGCTTTGCTTCCCAGGTTGATGCCCACAACATCGTGCCCTGCTGGGTCGCCTCCCCCAAGCAGGAGTACAGCGCCAGGACCATCCGGGGCAAGATCCACGCTCAGCTCCCCGAGTTCCTCACCGAGTTTCCCCCTGTTGTTCGTCATCCATATCCACCCTCCTGCCCAGCAGAGGTACCAGCAGGAGACACTCCAAACCCCTTCATGGGCATGTCTCAGAGTGTTTCACAGATATTTTGTGATCCTGGGAGGGGCTGGCAGGAAATGAGGATAGTGACCTGCCTGAGGTCACACACAGATGAGGATGCCCTGGGGAAAGGGAGGTTCCCACCTTATTCATTCAGTTCCCACATCTCTGCCATGCAGAGGGCTAGTGGAGAAAAGGAGGCTGGCATGGACTGGGGACTAGGCTGGTTGGAAACAGAACACTCAGGGTAGCCCTCACTGAAAAGATTGTGCAGATGCACTCACTACTTGGTCGCCACCCAGCCCATTGCTTGGGAGGCCTGTTATTCCAGCTTGCAGGTGGACCACACCGTGAAAGAGGTGGAGTGGGCAAGCCCTGGCACAGCTGCAGGTATGGCTGTGCTGAAGTCCTTCATTGCAGAGAGGCTGAAATCCTTCAGCACCCACAGGAATGACCCCAACAAGGCAGCTCTCAGCAACCTGTCCCCATGGCTTCACTTCGGTGAGTATCCCAGGCTTCCCACTCTGCAGCAGGTCTGACCATTGTGGCTTGGACCAGCAGCCTGACTTGCTCCTTCCCCATGTCCCCAGGCCAGGTTTCCACCCAAAGAGCCATCCTGGAGGTGCAGAAGCACCGGCGCAATTACAAGGACTCAGTGGATGCATTTGTGGAGGAGGCTGTGGTACGGCGGGAGCTGGCTGAAAACTTCTGCTACTACAACGAGAACTATGACAGTGTGCAGGGTAACATCCCGAGTCACGTGGGCCATGCTGGGTACCAACTGGTCACTCCAACTTGGCAATCCCAGCTCTGCTAGGAGAAGGGCTGTGGGGGCACTAATATCCCATCATTTGGTCTCTCCTGGAGGTAGGACAGAAGCTGGCAAGTGTCCTCTTCAAGACTGCTGCCTCCAGGGCACAGTGCCCTCAGTAGCCCGTTCTCAGGACCTCACAGAAGAGGTTGCTCAGTGTTGCTCCCCCCTTGCTCACAGGTGCCTACGACTGGGCGCAAACCACTCTGAAGCTCCATGCCAAAGACAAGAGGCCTTATCTGTACAGTCTGCAGGAGCTGGAGCAGGGGGCTACACATGACCCACTCTGGAATGCTGCCCAGGTACTACCCTACATCTTCTCCACTAAATGCTGAGCTTTTTTCCGAGGTTACCTGCCATGGACTGACCCTTATAGCTATGTCTATCCCTGCAGCTACAGATGGTCTGGGAGGGCAAGATGCATGGCTTCCTGCGGATGTACTGGGCCAAGAAGATCCTGGAGTGGACACGCTCCCCTGAGGAGGCCCTGCAGTTTGCCATCTACCTCAACGACCGCTACGAGCTGGACGGGAGGGACCCCAATGGATATGTAGGTAAGCTGCAGGATGGGGGCATGGGGTGGGAGGCCCTAGCTGTGATGGCCAAGGCTGCAGTGGGGGCTCTGCAGACAACTCCAGCCCATTCTGCTTCGCACCCACATCCCACTTGCTCTCTGGGTGCCTCCGAGCAAGGGGGAGAGCTGACACTTCTGTCTGTGTGCCTGGCAGGCTGCCTGTGGTCCATCTGCGGCATTCACGACCAGGGCTGGGCGGAGCGGCCCATCTTTGGGAAGATTCGCTACATGAACTACGCCGGCTGCAAGCGCAAGTTTGATGTGGACCAGTTTGAGCGTCGCTATGCCCCCACACAGCCCCAGTGATCCTCTGTGCTTGGGTAGATGTGCCTTTGCCAAGCTGCCAGCTTGCAAGGATCATCCTGGGATATTGAAGGACTCCCTGTAGCAGCAGCAGAGTCCAGGGTTTCGCAGGTCTTGCCATCACCCACTGCTCGAGTTGCCACACTAGGCCAGCTGCTGGAGCCCCTTCTGCTGCCACAGGTTTGCTGGCAGCTGTGAGAGCCCATCCTCAGCATGCCTGTGCCTGCCAGAAACCTCTTCTACAACCACTGTCCTCAGGAGTAGCCTAGGTCACCACTGCTGCTGGTAAGCACAGCTGAGATTTGGGCTGAGCAGGGTGTTCTAGGGAATAGCCCCCAGGAAGTGGCTCTTCATGGAGCCAGTGCTGGGCTGTCAGACATATCTTTCAAAAATTATTTTAAAGTTTACAGTTTTTATCACCTGTGTTGATGGTGTTTATGGGGAGATGCACAACGCTGCTGTGAAGGGAGAGCTGGGTGGTGTGGGATGGGGATGCAGGCACGGATAGGGCAGCCAAGGCTAGACCCCTGGGCCTCTCCGCCAGCAGAAAAGGCAGGCTCTGAAAGGGGACAGGCATTACAGAGAGCCCCTCACTCAGTGGCTTGTACCTCCTGCCCTGAATCCAGTGGGCAGTTTGCAGGGGGAGTCCACAAAACAGATGAATTAGTTAAGGGGTAGTGACAATAACCCCCTCCCAGTGACTGCATCACCAGCTGCTTAAGCTGTCCTCTCCATTGCTCCTTGCCATCAGCAGCACACCCTGCCTGCCCCATCACTCCAAGGTACCATACAAACCATTACCCCACCTTAAACAATGTCATAACACAACCAGACTCTTATTAACTTAGTTTATTAAGGACGGCATTTTAATTGCTGTGGAATAACAATCCCGTTGTGAGGGCTCCAGCTGACAGCCAGGGCAGCCCCCAGCTCTCCCTCCCAAAGAGCTCCCTGTCTTGGACAGTTCCAGTGTTAGTTGTAGCTGTCAGTGCTTGGCAGCAGTGTGAGTGCTGGGCACAATCTTGCCCTGGAGACCTGTGCCAGATTTGTGAGTCCTGCTGCTTCCACACATAGTCCATGGCGGAGGGTGGAAACCATAACTAAGCCAGAATTCCTTCCCTCTTCTCAAAAATAACTCAGTGCTTCTAGAAAGGGATCTGCACAGCTTCTCAGCTGCTGTCCCATGACATTAAAGTGCTTCAAACAAAATAGGGTGGATGGAGGTGTGCTGCTGAGACAGCTCCAGGGAAGGGGGTCCCAGGTCCAAGCAGCAGCAGGAGGGCTTGGCTTGGGGACAGGCAAGACCAAGACAGACCAGCATCTGGCAGCCCCAGGGCTGGCAGAGACAGAGTCAGCAGAAGAGCAGCTGCTCTGCTGGGGAAAACAAGCAGAAGCAAGACACAAGGCAGCGAAAACCCCAGGGGAGCAAGTGGGGAGCTGAACCCTGCTTTCAGGACTTTGTCAGGATGCTGCAGAGGGAAGAGATGCTGCTGTGCAGCAGCCCAGCCCTCAGCAGCAAGGCTTGCAGCCACCTCTCCTGGTCCCAGCCTCTTCTCCTCTCCCCAGCCCTGCCACCCCCACAGGGAGAGCTCACAAAGGGTCACATCCCAGCCTCGAATCAGGGCATGTGCTGAAAGAGCCACTGTCCCTGGAGGCCTCCGGCCAGTGCATTGCTCCCTGGTACCTCAATGCCCTCCTTGCACATACACAGGCCACACCATCCTTCCTAACACCCCACATCCCACCTGTGCTGAGATGCTGCTGGACATGCCATGGCTAAAGCATCCCCCCATGATGCAGAGGCACCTCCTCAACTGGGCACAGAGCTCACCTTGTCCCACTGGGTCCGACCCTGACCCTGCAGTGAGGTTTGACACCTAAGTGTCAAACTCCTTCCCCCCAGGGATCCCAACTGCAAGCAGGCTGCCTGACCATCACAGCACGGCTGGGAAGCTTCAAGACTTGCCTGGCTCAGAGACCCTTCCTCCCCCAAGGGAAGCAGGAGATCCTGCTGGAAGAGGGGACCAGCTCCACCCAGGGATAAGGAACCAGGAGCAGGACAGCCTTGGGGATTTTATACTGGTGAGTCCCAAGCAGATCCTATGCCCCCTAAGCAGGCATTTCAAGCAGCACCTCCATGAGGGGGAACACACAGTTAAAAATATAAACAACCACATTAATAAAATAAACCAAGTCCAACAGATTAAAAAAAACAAAAAAAACCCAAAAAAACAACCTAAAACAACAGAGACAGAGGCTTGGGGATGCAGCTGGAGGGATGAGCCTCCACCTTCATCCCACAATTCTCAGGCAGAGAGGCAGCTCCACACAAGGCAGGTCCTGGTGCCAAAAGAGCGAAGTCCCATGTCATCCTTAAAGAAGGACGTAGCTCCCTGGTAGAACACATTGGCAGCATGAGGAGGAAGTAGGATCAGAAGCCTCACCATATCCCATGGAGGCTGATTTCCATGGAGCCATGGGGATCTGCCTGCCAAAAGTCCATCAGTACATCCACTTGTGCAGCTGCTCCAGGAGCAATGTCCCTCTGCAGCACAGGGAAATCTGGCACTTTCATCATTGCCACCTCCTCCGCTCTGATTCTGCAGTGAGAGCAACTGCTCTCCAGCAGTGTCCCACAGCACATTTGAGAAAGGGAGCTGTTAAATAGACAACCAGCCCCAAACCCCACCCTCCCTCCATGCACACAACCCAGAGCAGCAGAATGGAGGATCAAAGGATTGAGACCTGATTCCCTCCTCCAAGGAGCAGATGTGACCAGAGCTTCCAAGTATACAGCTGATGAGCAGGAAGTGCTGACGCTTCAGGGGACCCTGCTCGGCTTGGAGCAGGGCACAGGGATGGACAGCACAACTCTGCCAGGTCCAGCATGAACAACTGCTCAGAAAAGGTCCCTGTTCTGCCTGCAGGATAGGCTGGAGCAGCTGCCTCCCCTCAAGCAAAGGCATCAGGGAGTGGGAGTGGTACCTGAAGCAGATCCACATGGTGGATTATGCTCCTTTCCCAGCCCAGCAGTACTGCATAAGGGAAAAGAGATCCCTTCAAGACAATGCTCCAGGCCTCCCAAGAGTCCTCATCTTCCCCAGGCCATGTGGCTCAGTCTCTGGTGATGAAGGCCATGCACATAAATAAACCCATGATCTGCTCCTTGGCTGTAACGTGCTCATGTGGCTGCCACTGCCTCTGGCTGCTCCAGCTTGTCCTCATAGTCCGAGATGTAGGACTCCATGCTCTGCTTGTCCATCAGCTCTCTCCGGGCTTGAAGACGCTCACAGCGGGGACAGGGGGTGGATTTGAAGCAGGATTTGTGGTAGCAGGCTTTGCAGTCTGTGAGAGAGAGCATGGCTGAGTACTGGTACAGGCTGACAGACTACCTGACATTCCACACCCCAGGTCCCTGCACTAGCTCATGAAGCTTTGTAAGCACAGGAGGGAGGATTTCTGCTCAGCACAACGTCCCTCTCCAAGCTTTCCTGATACTCCAAGGAAACAGTGACTTTGCCCCAAGTTTTCTCTGGCACTGCACTTGCCAAACCAAGGCTTGCATGTTATCAGGAGCTATTTTATGCCTGTTCAGAGGCTGGTCTCAAGATTGTAAGGTCCCAAGCTCTACTCAGCCATTAATACTGGGCATTATTGAGGATGTCTCTTGAAGGAGCCTAGGGTTTTCTTAGCAGGCAGGAAGGGCACAGAGATAAAGCCTTCAGGCTTTGTCTGCTCTGCAAGGTCAGCTCCAGCCATTCAAGCAGGGGCAGGGGAGCTGTGTGCAGGTGGCAGCCTATCCTGTAACTGCAGCAGGAGGGAAGCCAGGGCTCCCAGACACCCACTTGCTGCAGTGACAGCCCGATTGCCCACAGCTCGTGGTCAGGAGGGGACCTACACACTTTACCCAGCCAGCAAACACTGTAACAATGATCTGCTGCTGTTGTAACATGCTGCAGACACAGGCCATGCACAGGGGCACTCCGGTCTGGCTGGCTACAGCTCTGTACATCTTGCTAGCACAAATGCCCCTCAAACTGGAAGCAGACCTCGGTGGCCCCAGCATTTGCCCCCTCCCTGTTTTTCCCCAGTATCTCACCTTCACATGTCCTGCACTTGTTGAGCTCAAAGGGGAAGATGATGTCATCCTCATTCTGGCAGAACTCACAAATGAAGCCTTTGGCTTGGCATAACTGGAAGGAGAAAATATGAGGAAAAAGCAGCTAAATGCTCATCTTGCTGGCAAGTAGAGCAGAACAGCAGGCCACAATGCCCTGCTCTAACCCTGTGGGACAGCCCTTCCCCAGCATGGAGCACAGGAAGGCTGAATCAACCTGTCAGGGGCAGGGGAGAGCTAAAATGGGGTAGCAAATATCCCATTTGTGCTGGGTAGGAGTTCTGTGAAGCAGGCAGAAACAGTTAGCATTGAATCAGTTAATTTGGTGGCTGCCCTGCACACCAAAGCCTCCCCATCAGTCATCTTTGAAGCAAAGCCTGCTCCCAAGGACCCAGAGCCATGAAGGAGGCAGAGGAGGCCTTACCATGCACTTGTCAATGTGCAGGCTGCCTGCCTTCAGGAGCTCTGTCAGGCGAGGCATCAGGTCCCCTTTCTTGATGGCACTGAAGTCACTCAGTGAGTAGAGGTGCAAATCCTCTGTTAAGTGGCCAGGCACTGCGTCAAAGGAGTCCAGGAGACTGCAAGGACAGAGAAAGGAGAGCTCAGAACAAAGTGACTCCACTGAGACCCCTCCCTTCACTCCTTATGCTTTCTCACCCCCTCCAGCCCCCTCTCTCCCCAGAGCTCAATGTACAAGCTGCACAGATTCCCAGTGCAAATTGCCAGGGGACAGAACCAGGACAGCAGAACAGCCCAGGACTCACTCTTTAGCTAGCCGGCACGTCTTGAACATGTTCTTCATGTGGAAAAGCTGGATTCGCAGCAGCTGGAGAGAAAGGGGGGACAAAGAATCAGTAAACACACACAGTCCTCGGCCAAGCACGTCTGTCCCATTCCCTGTGCTGCTGAAATCACTGCTGCTCCTCAGCTGCTGCTCTCCTGTTTCCAAAGTGTTTACATCACACAGGGCAAGGCGAGCACAACCATCTCATGTGCTCCAGGAGATAAACTGAAGCTGGATACCAGCCAGAAATTCCTTTCGACATTCCTATGCCACTGAAGAAATCAGAAGAGGTGAATGGAAAGAGACAGTGATGAGGTTTTAAGCCTCCAAAACTGAAATATCTGCTTTTCCCCAGCTTCCCTGAAATAACAGTTTACAGTTGGCAGCCATCCACCTCACCCAAACTCCACTCAGGAAAGCATGGAAATGGTCTTACCCGCACTTGGTTGAGAGCCTTCACTTTCTGGTACAGACCAGGATTGATAGCTTGCACGTTGAAGAGTGGGTCACTCCAGATCTTGCTCAGCAGGTCTTTGGAGAAGTTGCTCACATAGTACTTGCTGAAGTCCCACTTGCGCAGGATGCGGCTGGGGATGACGGTCTGGGCGTTCTCGTGGCAGCACTGGCAGAAATACTTGCCCAGGTACTCGCAGTACCGCAGCCGCTTGATGTAATCTGGCCAAACCCAGGCAGATAGGCTGGGTCAGCCCAGGCACAGCCTCTGCTGCACTCCCAACACTGCTCAGCATTTCCAAGCAAGGAACTCTGTCTTGCTGGCATTTCCTCCAGCCCAGAGTGCTCAACATTGGGGTCTGCAAAAACTCTCTGACTGCAAAAGCCTTTGGGATCAATAGTCCAGTCTCGTGCAGCCACAGCTACCTACATATTCAGGGAAGAGCACTGCAGCTGCAGAACCTGCTGGGAGCTTGAGGACCCAACAGAAGACTTTGCCTTACAAGAGTCAACATCTGCAATGCCCTCTAAAGGACAGGCTGGTTGCTCTTTGCCTCCACCAACTCTGTGACCTCCTAGACGAGGAGGCTCCTCTGTAGCTGGTGCACACAAATGTGCAGGCAGAGCCAGTGAAGGCAGTGTACTACTGCTCCAGGGACCTTGTGCTGAACTCTACCACCACGCACTCACTCCACCTTCCCACTTGTTTTCAGGTACTTCCCCACCACTCTCCAGCTACAGGTCAGGCTCCCAACACTCACCAGGATCAGTCCGGATGCCACAGCCTGCACACCGGTAATTCTGCTTGGCCACAGCCACCTTCCTCCTGCCCAGAGACAGAAGACAACATGCATGACCCAGCCCTGATGGTACCTGGCCCCAGAAGATGGGTACCAGCACAAGCCTGGGAGGTTTATGTGGACAACACATCCAAGGGAAAAAGCTCTGCTGTGTCCTGGGTCACACCAAAGGCACTAACCCCAGGCACTAGCTCCATCTCACAGTGATAACCACTGAGGATTTACCAGCCTCAGAGCAGAGAAACCCCACCAACCAGAGGATAAACAACCTTGGTGTTGACGGAAAAGGGATGGGAAGGGCAGGTCCCCTGTGAGCCCCCAGCCACGGGGTCCTTACGTTAGGGCAGAGTGAACATTGAAGATGATCTGTGGTCGTGGCGGGGCCCACTCCAGGTTTCCACGCACCCGAATCCTCAGCTTGTAGATGTCAGCATGCTCTCCATCGTCGGGAGAAATAGGCAGAGAGTCAGGGATGGGCAGGAGCTGGGAGAGGCAGGCAAGAGGGTCAGATCCCTATCTCATACTGCAAAGGCAGTGCACCTGGCTGGACTGCCAGAAACCTGCAACTGCAGCCCCCCGAAAAAACTGCCAGGCACCAAGTCACCCCTCCAGCTGAACTGGGGGCTGAAGAGCCATCCCCTGCTATAGGAGGCTGCAGTGGCACAACCCTGCTTGGCTGCATCCATCTCCAAAGCCCAGATAAACCCCCTCCTCAAGCTCTACAAAGGGAGCGCTGGGACAAGCAAAGCCCCCTCAGTAGTGCCCTGAAGCCAGGGGTTCAGGGAAGATCAAATGCAATCAGTGACAGGAACTCACAGCCTTACCTTCTGTGGAGCGTCATGCTCAGGGACCAGCCACTCCAATTCAGAGGCAGCTGGGAGCTGCATGCCCTCAAACTGCTTCAGCAAGCCCATGGCCACCGCCTCTGCTGAGTTTGAATTGAGGAAGGAGTGGGATCTAGACAGCAAAGGAATTGTTAGTACTGGATCTCGCAGCTATGCCCTCCTTGCAGCCCCACGCCAGTCCCAGCTCAAGTCAAAGATTTTCCCTTCAACTCTGGTACCTTAATTCTGCACTGCTACACAGTGCAGAATATTTAATATTAATTAAAATTAATATACATGATTGATTTCTGTCTTTGCAGCTGTCCTCAAGCAAAGCTGGCTAATGGCACCACAACTGCTCAGAAGAGCAAGCAAAACTTAACTCACTTGGCAAAACCTGTGCCTGTTCACAGGGGAAGCTGCAAAGTGACAGGCGTGCCTGTACAAGCCAGAAACAACTGCTCTCCCAGTACAAACCTACCCCAGCAGCTGCCAACCATGGACACAGCTTTGTATTTCACCACACAAAGCAAAGGGGTCCCCACAGAGGGAGGGAGGGAGATCTACTCCAGTGCAAAACAGAACCTGATGCACATGGAAGAGCAGAGCTGGGTAGGAAAGAGAATGTGGTACCAAGATGTGTCACCATGAGGTTGAAGACGTACATGGAGTCTGAGGAGAGAAAGGACTTCCTGCTGGAGTCTGGGTTCCTCTTGATGTCTGCATCTGAATCACAAACAAAGTGGAACAGATGGGACAGGGCAGGGGGATACACTCATTTCAAACCAAAGCTTCAAGGTAAAACTCATCAAGCTGTTCAAAAGCAGGTGAACTACAGCATCAACTTCTACCAGTGGTACTGAGCAGCAAGGAGGGGTGCAGTCAGTTGGCTGACAGAACTACAAAGGAAAGGCATGGTGGGATGCTGTGAACAGCCAGCCTGATGTTTGGGGGAGACAAGTGGCTGCTGGTACAGGTCACACACCAAGTCCTAGCAGTAACATGGCCTGAAACAGAACACACATAGGAGAGCAGGACTGCAGGGTTAGCAAGAAGGTTTAGTAGCTTCTATACACACAGTATGGATGGAAGGGATTAGCAATGGGATGCAGAGCCCTTCTCTCTACTTGACTGTACCCTGCAAGATCAGACACTGGCCATGCCACAGCTTGTCAGTGACTGCACAGCCAGGGCTGTGCAGGACCAGGTCTCCTGGTCCAGCCTGGGCCCAGCACTGCCCAGACACATCAGCATCCCTGCAGAGAAAAGGCCAGCAGCCATGAGGCCAGCCCTCTGCAGAGGTCACAGACTCATCTCCTGAGAAGGGAGGGGTCCAAGATAAGGTGCAGGACACTGCAGTCCTGCTTCCTACACCCCTCCATCAGCTCCCAAAGAGCTCTGGGCTGCCCTGCAGCTCATTTACCAGCAATGCCCAGTGGTACCTTCACCACTCATCTTTCTTTCACTCCAGCAGGTCAAACCCTAACAGGGAATCCATCTTAACAGTAGAAGACCTCTATGTCAGGACACTTCCAGTTGTACAACACAGACAGAAGCAGGTAGAAACCTGCTTCATAGCAGATAAGGCTCCCAGAAAAAGGAAGAAGGCATGCAAGGGGAAAGTACTACAGGTCAGGACAGAAGAGTGGCCAAAGCCACAACCTTCATCCCAATAAGTCTGCTGTTTTGTACCTCTGGGGAGCTCTAGGAATGGTCTGCAGTGACCACACTACCTCCAAACAAAAGCCTGTATCTTCCCCTGCCCCAGTGCCTGGCATGGGGAGGCACAGCTCAGGGTCCCTGCTCCTGTACTCCAAGCAAGTTGACTAACACAAATCTGCAGAGAGCCCACATGATCCCAGCCAGGCACCAACTGCACATTGAGGCCAAGGGAATCACAGCCTGTGATGCAAGGGAATCACAGGCTGAGCAAAGAGTGTTCTCCTGCCCCAAGCTTTTCTACAGAGAGCAGGACTGTCCTAGCAATAAAGGGAGCAAGTCCTGCAGATTTACAGACTCACATACTGGAATTCAGCTTGGACACTTGACCTTCATTGTCTGACATCCATTGCTAAAACAGGCACAGAAAAGCATCCTAATGTTAAGGAACCCACATAACTATATCTTGCAAACTGAATTACAACTGCAGAAAACAGGAAATTCAGGCAAACGGCCTCACAACCTTGTAGGGCGCCATCCAGATACACCTGCCATGCTCTGGTGCCTTCTGCTCTGTGCAGAAGGCCCTGCATGGTCCTAGACTATGATGAACACAAGCAAATGGAGACACATACAGCACAGAGTGGGCCAGGTGCTATGGGGAGGCAGAGCCAGCACACCCAGGCATTGACATGGTCTCAGTGTTGGCAGAGGGAGCCAGATCTGACCCTAGGCTTCCATGGGAGCTAACACTGGGATGCTGACATTGCTCGCTTCTCAACATTAATTGCAAACACTCCCCAAATCCTCATTAGCTACCCAAAACACCTCTGCTGCCAATGCTATCAAGTGGGATGGTCCCCAGGAAGTTTGTGAACAGCCCCCAAATCTAAGGACATCACCCCATGTGCCAGCTTCAGCCAGGATCACAGCCTGGTCTGTGAACACAACAGGGCTGACAGGAGAAATCTGAGCACCAGCAAACCAGCAACGTGCTGGTGCTGAACACCTGACAGGAGAAACTAGCAGCAGCCCAGCAGGCTGTTCCCTTGCTAAAGCAAACAAAGAGCACATGAAGGTTATTTAAACATGGCCAGCAGACCAGAAGGATTACCTAGTACTACTGTAAACAATAAAAACACTAAGCTGCATGTGATCCCAGTGATTAGGACCTTCAGCATGAACAAACTGCCTGTGCCCTGTCTGATCTCATTAATTCTCCCTCCAGAACTTCTTTCTAGAAGGATTCCACTCCAAGTCAAGTCTGAGCAGAACAGGAAGCCTGTGCTTCAGATCAAAGTTATGGCACACTAGCTCTGCCAAGTCAAGCAGGATAATGCTCTCCAAGGCACTTGAGATGGAGACCTGGTCCTACATCAAAGAGGACTCTGCTCTCATTCAGCCCAGGCTCAGCCTTCAACATCTACAGAGCTTCACTGTCCTGTGAAGTCCTACCCCAGGCAAGACAGGTTTTCACCACAGCAGGCATTTTTGATACACCCAAAATACTGCATGGCAAAATGCTCTAGGGGATGGAGCCCACAGAAGAACTCCTCTGCATCTGCTCTACTCAATCCTGCCACATCAGCCTGCCACAGCTTTTCTTGCTGAGATCTGGATGATACTGAAACTAATTCCCAGTTCTGAAACCAGGCAAATTTTGAAGAAGTGTACCCGTGCACACACACACACACCCCTTGCACACACACACGCGTGCCCAGGGAGCACTGCAGGGTACCTGAGAACAAGGAAGCCATTGACACTGAGAGGCCGTTCTTGGACATTTGAATCAGGTTAGATCCATCGTTACCATCTGTATGACATGGTGATGACAAAACAGTTCACTTCAGTGCTTCGGCCAGGCCAGAGACAAAGGGTATAAAACAAGAGCAGCACTCACACAAGGAGAGCCCAGAACTGAATTCACACACTCCTCCACGGGCTACAAAACTGAGCCCAAAACCTCACCCTCATGGACTGAAAGGAGAGGTTGCTGTCAATAGTCAGGAGACAAGAAGTTTAAAGCTGAAGAACAGACAACACCATCTTCTTTTTAAAGTAAGAGAGATGGAGGTACTGCTGAGAAGTGTCATCCACTTCAGAGCAGGAAAAAGGCTCAGGAAGAAATTAATACCCAGGGACTTGGGCTGGTCTCCTGTGGGTGATAAGCTCAGCCACCCAAGCTGCCAGGAGCAGAGACTACAGGCATTGCAGGTCGGGATGTGACCAATACCCACTATCCAAGAGGTAAGTGGTCAGAGCTATGGCTCCTTCTATCTGGGGAGAAGAGAGGTTGGGAGCTCTCCCACCTCTCTAGCTGTGACAGCAGCTATGTGAATCAGGCAATGAAATGGAAACCACCGACCAGCCAGAGGCACAGAATGTTACAGGGTTACAGAAGATTTAGAAGGAAAGTCATGCCACCACATAAGGGAAACTGATTGCCCTGCTTATACTCAGAATTCAGACATTTGTTTTGGAAAAGCCATCCTGAAGGCCAGAGGGACAGGGTCTTCTTCAGCAGGGCTGACCCCAACACAACCACACCAGGAAGTCTGTTTCTATGAAAGAGGCCAACACAGCCATTCCCTCCTACCTCGGATCTCATACTCTTCCACATCCTCCGCAGAGCCAGAGTCAGAGAGCCGCATGGAGCCATGGGAGCTGAACTGGGACCCACTGTCTGTTGCCATGAGACCTGGGAGAAAGGTATCACAGGCAGGTCATCAGTGGAAGTGCTCTGAAGGGTCACTGACAGCTGTGGGAGATAGGGATAGCCAGGTACAGCCAGGGAAAGGAGGGATGGAGCTCAAGGATGGAAAACACTATGGATTCAAAATGAAATGACATTCCGTAACTCAGTGCCAGCAGTGTTATCAGTGGATGGTATCTGTCACATTATGGTCTTCAATAGCAGCAGTTTCACAAATCTTGGCACCACCTTGGTAACAATTAACTCTTTGCAAGGAATGGGCAGGGAGGCAGAGCTATAGGATGGGAATGGACAGAAAACCCACATCCCACCAGCTGATGAGCCCAAAACACATCACCCACTGTCTGAGCCCATCTCCTGGCAGGTAGGGAACAGGTGCCTGGTGCGGATCTGCTGGCGCCGAATGCGAATCTTTTGTTTAAGCTCCTGGATCTCCTTGTCACTGTCTTCTTCCTCCTCCTCCAGCTGCCGGCTCATCATGTTGCACTTCATGAGCTCAATGGCAGCGATCAGGGACTCTGAGATGCTGAAGTGGGCATTCTCCTGCAAGAGCAAGAGCATTCAAGGCTATGCCTTGGACAAACTAGGAAGACTTGGTAAAGTTTGGTTCCCCACCTATGCAAGGAAAGAGCTTATTACTCATGAATAGTGGCAGAAAGATGTTAATCTCTGTCAAAATACAACTCTTGTATGAGGACCTAGAAAACAAAGCCTTCTTGGGCACAAGAACACTCATGAAACACAAGAGGCATCCTACAAAGAGGATGTGCAACACATCCATTCTGGGGAGTCAGCACATGGCCCTGTGGGGCCCTACCATGTTGCAAAGCTGCCATGTATATGACAGATGGACAGATCCCAGCTCCCAGACACCACTGAGGAGCTCAGCCTCGGAGTTCTGTGCACAGCTCTACAACAGGCAATACCATGGCATTATCCTCCCCAGGGCAGGACGTGTCCCTGAACCTGCAGTAAGATACATTCCCCAATGCACACAGGTGGCTGCTGCTGCTTCCCTCACCTTCTCCAGGTCTGCACAGCTGCCAAAGTCCTGCTCAGAGAGGTAGCTGATGAGGGACTGCCCTTCCGAAGGTCTCCTGAACATCCCTTCCCCCGAGCTCAGGTACTGTCCAGAGTCTAGAAAAGCAAGAGACACAGGTATGAGGGAAGGACCTGCTATCTCCATGCCACCAAGCCCTGCCAGCACCTAGACAGCATCCCACAAGCAGGTGGTGGCACTTAAGGCCATTGCAGCCCAGGGAGGAACCTCACCAGGATTGAGTGTCCCCACCGAGCCTGGCTGTACTCACCATACTCCATGTAGAGGGAGCTGGCTGTGCTCAGTTCACTGCTCTGTGTGGAAGCAGAGATCGGCCCTCTCTCTCCACTTGGATCACCATGGGACTCTGGAAGGGAAGATGACACCAGCACAGCTCAGTACCTCAGAGGTACTGCCCTGCCACTGCACAGGGTGAAATGAAAGGGGCTTGGCATCACACACACAGGCACAAATGGATGGAAATAAAGAGAGACATCTTCCTGCTCCATGCCACAGCTGAGGGCAAACCCAGGAGGAGGCAAAACTAGAAAGGCATTTCAGGCAGGAGAAGGGGAATGAAGGAGAGAAAATTATGAGAGACATGAAACAGTCACGTCCTAAGCCTTCCTCTGTTTACCCCAGAGTAGAGTTGGAGGACATAACAGGCTCCAGAAAGGCTCTTGTCAGCCCTTTCTTCCTGAGGGAGCATTCTGAGGGCAGTTATCCCCCAGAGCAGAGAACAGGAGACACAGGGAAACATGAGCAGCCAAAGGATCTGTGGGGGTCCCTGCCCTGCAAAGCAGCCTGGACACCAGTGTAAGGAGCATCTGAAGGACATGCTTCTGCTCCACTAAAAGTCAGGACTCCCCACACACAGCCCCAGAGCCTGGGTTCAGTGCTCAAGGTGACCTATACGGGCTGTGGGCAGGGCTGTGCCCTACGCATGCACTGTGGTGCAACTCCCTGCCAGACTGAGCCAGTGGAGACTGCCAGGAGCTGGCCTGACTGGAGACCAGGAACAGGTGGTGCTCTAAAGAGAGCCATGGCCACAGGGAGCACCTGGATGGAGTGGCTGGGTGACAGAGGACTGCTGAAGGAGACTGAAAACACCCTGCCTGGAGTGTGACAGGAGCATACAACTCTGGATACAGGGCAGGTGCCAGCTGATGATCGTAAGCATAATAGAAGGGCAACTCTGTCCTCTCAACCTCCTAGCACTTTTGTTTCCAGCTTTGTACCATAACTCTGATGTGGCTGGAGGCTGCTGAGCCCACCAATACCAGCCTCTCCCCATCAAGGCCATGAAGCAGCAGTCACCAGGATGGAACCTGGGATCAACCTATCCCACAGTCTGGGAGACAAGAGACTTGTCAGGGTCGAAGACTCTCACAGCTACTCACTGCAGCCTGACAGTGTCCTCCAGCCACCTCAACACAGAAACCACCTCCCAGGGTGGATGCCTGGGGATGCCACACACAGCAGAGCCAACGACTGAAATGTAAAGTGAGGCAGTGCTCAGCATCATCTGTTGGAGCAGGACACAGGGCTGGACACATCTCTCTGAACACCCATCACCCCCAGGGAGAAGCCTTCCCAGACACAGAACCCTCAACACCCAGATGTGAGCTTGACAAACCCAGTGCCACTGTTCAGTGGATGCAAAACAAAACAGCCCATTATTTTGAGATGCTGACTTTTTCTGCATGTGGGGCAAAGGGATGGCAGCACCCCAGCATTTCTGCTCGGGGTAAAACCTGCCCTGAGCCCAAAAGAGCATCCAGGAGTCTCAGCTGTGGGTACATACACTGGAAATCAGTCAACATCAAACCTCCCTGTGCCACAGATCCATGAAATAAAAGGAAAAAAATATATGTTCAAGCCCATGCCTGGTTAGCTGCCAGCCCTTATTTACTAGGTAAGAGATGGCTTCTGAGGCAGCAGGTGGAGGGAAGGGCAGGGGATGCAGCTCAGAGACTTGGTGGCCAGCGCTCCCTAACGCCATGCAGGGTAGCTGGACACTTCTGGGTCTGGGCCGCTGCTTCCACAGACCAAGCTGGGATCTTCGGTCAGGTCACATGCATAAACCAGACCACACCTCAAAGCATCAGCTGGGACACTGCAAAGAAAGATTTTTTCTTGGTTTTCTAAATGAACACTAATGGATTGATGGCAATCCTGAACTTGATGCAATGATCACTTATGAAAGGCTGTTATACTGGCTCCCAAACCTGCCACTGGATCTTCTATTATAATGGTGATATCCCTGAGGCCTCCTGGGCAGAGGAGGAGAAGGGCAGCGTTAAGGGAGAGAAAACAGAGACAGACTGGTTACTACTCAGTAAGGACCTCCACTTCTCCAATGAAGGCAGCATCAGGACAAACTCCCACAAACTGGTTCTCCCCTCACACCCCACTCTCCCCATCCCCACGTATTCACTCACTCAAGACCACAGCAGAACCCAGCACATTACCAGTAGGATGACATCCTACTAGTTGGATGAACCCAGGCCCCAGTCCCAAGCAAGGCCAGTGCAGAAGAACAGCTGATCCCATTGCTGCCATTTTTTAAGACTTTAGTAAAAACTGGCAATACCAGTAACAGTCCAGCCGAGGGCATTCTGGGAAGCAAGATGTCATCCCATCATTCCAGTGTGGAGCTGAAAAGCTAAGGGAAAAGACCAACTACTTGCCCACTGTCCCTCTCCCCAATGTGATCCATGGAATCAAGGGAGTGGCCAGCATCAGCTTTCTGGTACCAGGGACTCCCATGCCCAAAAGCCATCCCAGAAAAGCTGTTCCATTACCATGCAATTTCCCAGAAGTCACATTGGTGTCAGAGTGTGAGCGCACGTGGCTCTTCTTGAGGATGCCCTGTGGAGCTGAAGACTGTCCCTCTGAGAAACTGGACCGGCGCAACAGGCTCAGGCCCCTGCTGCCACCTCCACTTGCTCCCTGCTCCCCCAGGGATGAAACTGAGTCCAGCTTCTGGGAGCTGCTGGAGGAGAAGAGTTTGGAGCTACTGCTCTTGGTGCTGCTAGTGCTGGTGCTGCTGCATGCCCGGCCCCGGCGTCCCAAGTTCCCAATGGCCAGGTACTCCGGCCCGTCATTAACATCACTCTGTGGATCATCCTGACTCCCTGTCCAAGTGTCCTCACTCTGGCTGGTGGTGCTGGAGCTCATCTCGCTGGCTGGAGAGAAGGGGTCTTTGGGTGAGGGGACGTGGAAGCGGGTGGGAGAGCCGGGCTGCTCCAGAGGGGACCTGCCCTCGCTGAAGGAGGAGGACCGGGTAGACGGGCAGCGTTCTTGGGGCTGGCTGGAGTTGGAGTTGCCACAGGAACTCACTGGTCTCCTGTCTGGACAAAGGCAGGAGCATGATTTCACACACTCTGGCACAAAGAGACAAGGAGACATATCCTACAGCAATAAGCTTGTGGCTTCACACCAACATGCTCACCCAAAGGGCAAATCCCTCTCTCCCATACCCATCCACCCCAGCAAATACATAGGCAGATTAAAAGGTAAAGTCTTTTCTGGGTCTACCCTAAGTTCCCCAGCCTACCCTTGATACTTGAGAGGCCAGAGGAGGCTGGATGCTGGAGGCTGGAGAAGGACCCAAAGCAGCGCTGCTGTGAGCAGGTGGCAGCAGGAACACATGGGGATGCAGGGAGGGCAGTCAGACTTTGACTCTTGGCCACTGGAAATGGATTGTCACTCTTCCTGGTAAGCTGAAGAGAGGTGACATCATCAATAAATCAGCATCTATGGGGCTACATGTCAAAAGAGCAGCAACAGAAAGGAATCAACCTACAAATGCCTGGTCACCAACAAACGAGGCGGCAGCCCTGGGAACATGAGGGTGGGGAGGGAAAAACACGGCAGCACAGGAGGGAAGCAGCTCTTTGTTCACAGCTACAGAACAGATTCCCACTGGGAAATTACCAGGCTCTCCGTGAAATGATCCAGGCAGCTCAGCGTTCCCGGCAGACGGCTCTTGTGTCCCTCACCACTGTGATCACACATCTCTCTTGTCCCAGCAGAAGGGTCTGACGTGCACAGGGATGGCAGTGACGTGCCAGCCAGCTGAAAGAACACAGCTCCCATTTAACGAAGCCTCACTAATTGCTCTCCTCTGGGGACTCAGTGCAAAGAAGACAGCTGCTGTTTCCCTCCTCTGGAGAGGGGGCAGCTAGCACAGGGCTGCACAGGGGGCCACTGGCATTATGAGCAGTAGTAGGCACTCAGGTGTCCTGGAGCATTGCCCATCCCCTCAAGAGGGTGACTGTCCCTCACAACCAGGCAGCTCTGCATGCTGGCCCTGAAGCCTGGGACTGTTGGAGAGGGCTTTAAAGGTGCTTCTTACAAGGAACTAGTCCTCAGGTCCTCTACTCAAATCCTTGGTGCAAGCCTGAACCAAGGTGCCCCACTACAGGCTCCACACAGCCATCACCCCCATCCTGACTCGTTATAGGTCACGCATGCAGGACAATGACCAGTTCCCCATTCTCCCCTCTTCGAGCAACTTTTACTAGCTCCAAGTCCAGCCCCTTGTCCAAGGGCTCTGCATACCCTGAATGTGACCTTGAGGGAACAGCCACAGCCAGTTGGCATCATATGTAAAATCTGGGACCTCAACTCACCATGGAGGTGTCAATTTGAGCCAGAAGTCTGGGGTTGTTCTGCTCAACAGCTTCCAGGCACTGCAACATGGCCGTGACGTGGGCGTCACTGAGCAGGAAGGCAGTATCTGGGGAGAAAAAAATGCTGCTCAAGGGAGTCCTTCTCATCCACACAGTTTGACACACCAGTTGCTCATATGCAAACCAACTTTTCTGCTGTCCTCCCTCACTCCCACACAGCTTGGAAATGCCAGCAGCTAGATATTTTCCTAGTAAGAAGGAAAAGGCCTGTTGCTCTTTACCTGTGTAGAACTTCCTAATGTACTGCCGGTTCCCCAGGAGTGGCCTCAGCTGCGCTGACAGGCAGTGGCACTGCAAGCTGTGCTGCAGCCACAGCTGCGCAATGGCCTGGTCCCCTGGGCCCTCGGGGTCACACTGGCTGCTCTCCTGCAGGCTGATGAACTGGAAAGAGATGTCAGGCACAGGTTAAGGCAGGCAGAGGCAAGAAGGGGAGTAGGGCTTGTTCCACCACATGGCTTTGGTCCCCTTGATAACAGCAGCTTTCCCATGCCAGTCACCATCAGCAGGAAAGAGGGCATGTCCCAGCAGCTCCCCAGCCACCAGGAAAGCAGAAACACCAGGCAGGAACAATGCTTCAAAGGTCAGCGAGTGACCAAAGTCCTCTGACAGCCACCAGCATAATGAATTTTTCTTGCACACTCTCCCACCCATAAGCCTTGTCCCTAACCTGGAGGGACCTCACACTCCCAAATCCAATCTGACCCTGGTGATGACGGTCATTTACTTGCTGACACATTAACTGTGAAAGGCTATGGCAATGCCTGAGCTGCTGCAGCTTGCAGAGCTGGACTGGAGTTACACCCCCGTTCCCTCAGCAGCATGCTAGACACAGGGACCACTGGTGGCCAGCCCTTTGTGCCCATCCACGGCAGGGAGCATGGATGTCAGCACAGGGCAGCCAAGGACCAAGAGCATCCCCATATGCCAGTGGCTGGCACAAGTCAGGAATGGGAAAATAAATGCATGGTGAAGTCACAACCCAGAAATGGGACAGCCCAGACCCTTAGAGATCTGCACAGACGCATGAATCACCCCTGTGTGCACACAAGCACTGCTTGTGCCAGTTCCCTTGGTGATGCTTGCTGCACCCAGCCCAGCAGAACTGGAGACTGGCCTAGGAGAAATAAGCAGCCAATTGTCTCAGCCCAAGCCACACTGAGTTCCCAGGACACAGCTTGTACCCAAAAACACGGCTGTGTCAGCCTCTACAAGCCATGGAGCCACTTAACTCCCAACAGCCCAGGCACTGTCCCATGGGTGAGGTTCCAGCCCAGCTGCCCTCTCCTCCCCTGCTGGGCACTCAAGGCCACCCCCCCAGAACCCACCTTCTCCAGGTGATGAGCAGAGCCTGGACTCAGCCAGCGGATGTCCTTCACAAACTGCCAGTAATCCTTCTGTCTGCAGCACACCTGCCCAGGACAGGCACAGTCAGGTATCAGCTCCCAGGTGCCAGTTAAATGAGCACATCCCCCTTAGCCCCCTGCTGTCATGAGAGGCCATGCTATTTGCATGCTTTATTTAGACAATGAGGGGTCTTCCCATTAGAGGAACTGCAACAGAGTTTCTTGTTTTCCTCTCCACCCTATTGGTTGTAAACACAGACGCAAAGTCTCTCTTCACCAAAAAGCTCATTATTTTTACTTCCACCCCTATTTCCTCTTTCACAAGTGACAGAGGAATGGCTTCTGTTTTGGTGGTTTATTTGGTTTGGCAGGGGAGTAGTTTGTTTTATGAGACCAGAAAACTAACATGGCAATTTTAGTTTTCTAGACTGAATTCAGTTTTCTGGACAAATAAAATGAATTCAAAAGTTTAAAAATCTCTTACCCTAGTTTTCTTAATGTGTACATATGGATTTTTTCACTTTTTTTTTTTTTAATCCCCAACTGTAGGCAAAAAAGTTGCCAAGAAAATAAAAAGTAAATGGAAATGTTTTGCTGGAGCAACTATGAGCCAACTGCTGTTAGGAAGCTGTATTTTTATGGGCCTCCTTTTGCAACTCCTATAGCTTGATTGGTGTCACCCATGACTGATCAGAGGAGACATTCCTGAGTGGAAGAGCTGTCTCTGCCTATAGTAAAAGCACTGAGGAAGGTAACACACCATCCTGCTTTGCAGGTCTGGCATGAACTGTTGCCAACAGACAGACAAGTATAAATCATTTAAACCTCACTTCCTGGAGTCTGTGAATAGCAGGTTTGTCAGAAGGGAGCACTGCTCTCCTCATATGGAAAAGGCAGCTCCTCTCCCTCTTGATTTCCCAGAGAAGGTCCCTGCTCCATGCAGCTGGGGACTAATATGGACAGAGCACGATCTCAACTAATGCTGCCTGCAAACTTAACAAATCCAGGAAACAAAGCTTCCTGCTCAGACAACCTGCCAGTCTGGCTCTTCCTGGAGGTTTATTAGCTTGAGTGCAGCACTGCACAGGTGCAGTTTTCCTGATCTGGGACCAAGCTGGCCTGTGCAAGCTGCCTGCAGCTGCTCTGTGCCATTCTCTTCTCTCTGGGTGGCAGAGCCACTGATGGGAAGCCTGCCCCCAGAAGCCTGCCCCCAGGCAAGCCCTGCAGCCTTGCTTCAGCTTTCCACTGTAAATTAATTGTGCTGGTAATTGCAAGCTGAAGGGAAGATCTTCACACAAGTGGGAAAGAGAAATTCTTCCAGGCAGCCATGGAAGGGGGGAGGGCTGGGTGAGCAACTGCAGGCACAACAAGAGCCTGGAAAGAGTGATCCCATTCACGCAGAGCGCAGGTTTGACTGCCAGCTCCTGTTACTGACACAGCTAACCAGAAGCAGAAAAGATGTGAGGTTTCTCTTGCCAGGCCTCGCTGGGGACTTGTCCAAGTGCAGATGATACGGGGCTGACTCACTGCAAATGCAATTTAATCACTTGGCTGCAGCAGAAAGAAAGGAGAGAGGGGCTGGCCTCAGCACAGGGGGCACAAGTACTTAGAGAAACCATATTGAAAGTAGATGAGACAGAAAGAATGTGCACCCAGGTCCCTCTGACAACCACAGCATTTACCAGGCAAGCTCAGTCCCTGCTTGGATCACTTTCCACCCTGTTACAAGCACTGTACCCACTCTGCTATGAGCACAAAAGTGAGCTGCAGCACCTGCTTGTGTTAGGCACAGAGGCTGTGACAGACAGACAGACAGACAGTGGTGCTGGCGGGACAAAGCCATACCTTGTCATGGATGAGCCCATGGTAGAGGATGCTGTGCATGTCTCTGCAGAGCCGTTCCAAGCCACCATACTTGGACCAAACATTTGGGTTGCTTATGGACACCAAACCTTCCACTGTGGTCTTCAGGTTGCCAAGGAGCTTCCAGTGCTCCTTCCTGCAGAGGAACACAGCAAGATATAACAGAGATAGAGCAAGAGGAGCTTCACAACAGGAACATGGCATTGCACTCTCTAAAAGGAAACTCTCTTCAGGCTGAAACCTTTGGCATTCCAGAAGCTAGCAAAGGTGAGATGAAGCACTTTGCACATTCCTGTGGTCTCCCACACGTGGTTTGTGGACAACAGGCCATATTGCAATGATTCTTCTGATGAGTGGTATCCACCACCAGGAGACAGAACAGACTGATGGCTCCTGCAATGTACCACATGCCCAGTCTGGGCCAAAAAAGCTGAGGATTAACTTTCTAGCAGGCTCTTGCTTCATTGACATGTTCTCTCAAAGAGAGTAGCAGCCCCTCAGGAGCACAGCAGCTGTATGGAAGGGTCACCACAGGGACACCACATCGAGCAGACCCTGTGTTTACAGAGCAGCACTCCCTGAGCAATGCACATCACATCAAGAGCTCCAGCCCTGTCAGGATGCAGAGCTGCTCCTCTCCCAGGGAGGTGACACTTCATTTGCATCTCCAGCTGTACAGCCACTCTCTGGGCCCTGACCTGCAGTAGGCACAACTTGCAAAAACTTTATCATGTTATGGACAGAGATTAGCAAACTGCTGGTGAACTCTAGAATATGCACAACAGTTCATCAGTATCATCTTGACCGCCCTGCATACAGCAAGAAATTACCATTATCTACCACAAAGCAGGACTATGCAAAAGCAGTTTTGGGGAAGGAAGCTTTGGATGACTGAGGTTCCCACTCAAGCTGCTTCATAATGTTGCCAGATGAACAGCAGCTGTCAGAAACACATATTCAAATAGAAGCCACTCTCTCAGAACAGGAATATTGCAATTAGGAAAGTAAATAACAAAAAAAAAAAAAGTCTCTGCAGGGTTTGTAACAAAAGCACCCTAACTGACACCTTAGCATGAAAGTTCAGGTTTTTAACTGGCAAGAAACAAGATGGCCTTTCGGCAGTTAGTCCCTCCCACAGCCAAAACCAAACTGGATTTCCAAAACACAAGGGGAAAAAGAAGTAAAAAACTTTAAAAAATAACATAATTTTAAACTGTTCTCATTTTCATCCCTTGGGGATCAAAGTGTGGGTCACATACTTCTGGTAATTAAAATAAAGCTTTTCTCACCAATATTCTCTTTTTGAGATTTGTTCATTACTGCCAAATTGATTAGTTGAACAAGCAGATCATTAATTATTGGCTTTACTTCAAGCTCCCCATTCACTTCCCTTCCTCATGAGGGAAACATCACCACTTTCAGTGCCCTAAACCTAAACTTAAACCACAAAGAAGCCAACCCATCCCACCATAGTTTGCTGTCACCCTGACAGCACCAGAGCTCTAAAACAGACCTGCAGTGCATGTGGAAGCATGTGTATGTTTAGGTTGTGCCTAGACCAAGGCACAGGGCTTTATCTCAGAAGAGACTGAAGAAAAATGCACAGATATAAATCATAAGGCAGCTTCCTGAAGGAGATACAGCTTGGGGAGACACAAAAAAAATGATCCAGTTCTGCTGAATTTATGGGCTTTTCTCATCCTTGCTCTGAGTGATGCAGATATTCTTTGTCTGTGGATGCCCAGAGAGGAATTGGCAGTTCCTGGTCAAAGAGCACCTGCAGCCACTGAGCTCAAAGCACCAGCATCTCCACCCTAAGATATTTCTAACACTGAGTTAGGAAACGCAAGTGAAAGCTCAGCCACGCCACTGATATTCCAAATCAGTGAGTCAGGGGAACTCCCTCCCATGTTATTTCATGCTATAAAAAGCACACAAAGATGTGAGGGTTGCACACGAAGAGATGTTCCTTTCCAAATGAACGCTCTCATTAAAGGACTTGTGCATCTCAAGAGGTAGGAAACCAGGATCCATGGCTCTTTTCTAGCACAGGAAAACTAAGGGTAAGCAATCCTTGAACAAAATAATCTCAAAATGTTAAAACATTGAACACAGAAGCACATACAGAATAAGCCACATAATTAAAGCACCTTTGCAGAGGCAATCTTGAACCCACCAAAAGTGAATTAAACCCTGGTAGGACAGTAAGTAATCCATGGGACTTGTTGGCTCAAAGCAGTTCAAAAGTTGGACGCACAAGACCTTTCTGATACCCAAATCCCAGCTGTTTCTGGGCTGGAACATGCTGGAAAAGCACACAGTGACACAAGGCTGAAGAAATAACAACCCATATAGTTGGCCGCAGGTGGCAGGGCAATTGAGAGAGCACAGCTAACCACATTTCAGCTTTGGCTGGACTCTGGGGCAATCCTGAATTAGCAGCAGGGTTTGCTCCCCTCCCACTAACAGAGCCTGGTTTTTAGCTGCCAGGAGGGATGGAGAAAGCCCAGGTTCCTTTTTCTGCTGGTGTTCAGAGCATTACTAAGAAATCTGCTTTTTTTCCTGAATAAGGAGAATTCTCTTTTGCTAGTGCTATAGAAGGCCTGGCATGGGGTAAGGCAAATTCATTTTACAGCATGAAAACACCCAATTTAAAATCAGAGCAAAGTGAGTAATACCCCAGAGGGTCACAGAACAAGACCAGAGCTTCCCCTGCAAGAACCACACATGATTTTGCTCTTCTGACCTAGCAGAGCTTGGTTCCCCCAGCCAGAAGGGCCAAGGGTGCTTGCAGAGGCCGTGGATCAGCAGTGAAATCTCAGCTGCATCCCACTCTTCCCTTAAAAGACAACCTCTGATCCAGCCTCCAACTTCAACCACCAGCTCCACAAACTTGGCACTGGGTCTCCTTTCTTTACTACAACAAACTCCATCTTCAAGTACAGCAACATCAACCTGCCATCAGGAACTGTCCCAAACATAACTGAACCTTTTGCACTGGAGTGATAAAAGACAGAATCCAGCCTTGGAGAAAAAAATGGCTTAATACTGCTACTGCTGACAACAGGGAATGCTGCTTGCTCTTCCACAGCTTTCTCAGCCCCTCCATGCCAGCAAGGGTAGGAACTTGGTCTGAGTCAGCAAACATGACTCACAGCAGAGGCAGGGAGTCATGCTGCTTAATTCTTCGTATAAAATAAAACCAAACCCTGATTACTTTCCGAAACAGAATCATACAGGTAGCCAGAGTTCAAAAATGAAAAATAAAAATGAAGCTCATCTTTCTTGCAAACATCATCTGCTGTGTATCTCCTACGCTCTGCAGGAGGCACCCAGCAATGGCTGCTTGAATCCTCACCTCCACTTGGAAGACTCTCTTGATCCTTCTTAGCACTAAAGAGGTTGGGCTAAGGATGCTGAGGTTATGGAGGGACTTCTGACAAATCTCCAAGGACACTGATTCCTGTGCTGGCTGTCAGTTCCTCCTGCAGAAACCGAAGATGCCACGTAACCTGCGCTGCGCAGAGCCTGCTCCCGCCTCGTTGTCCCCAGATCTCCCAGACAACCAGCAGCCCCTTCCCTCGACTCCTCCGCCTGCTCCTCCACAGGCTCAGCACTGCTGGGAAAATGGATTAAAGAAAGCCAGGCTTCGTGCAATTCATCTGCAGTCGAGGGGAGTGGCTAACAGGCAGAAGAAGCCAGAAGAGTTCTGCCAGCCCAGCAGGGATGGGCAGGAATAGCTGAGCCGGCTGGCTGGAAAAGGGACATGCAGGGTAACTTGCATTCATGCTAAAAGCTGGCACTGATATAAAATGGGGGCATGACTACAAAAGTGCCCCCAGCAAACACAGCCCAGAGATGCTGCTTGCTGACGCATTCTTGCTCTGCACTGGCAAAGGATGAGGGAAGAAAATAGGGATTCAAGGTGTTTTTTAACCTTCTCATGGCAGGTAGCTTTACCTGCTCATCTGGCTAAGTCTCTCACAAGCAGACGACCACACAGTGAGGACCCAGGGTACTGTCCACTGGGCTTCAATCTGCACAAGACCTGCCTGTGACAACAAGGATGCAGGCAGCCAGAGGCAGTGACAGGCAGAGCAGATCCCCACAGCAGCCTGCCTCCCTGAGAGCAGCTGCTCACATCCCTCCATTGCTCACAGCACAGGTTCCCTTTAGGAACCCTCTCCTCTGGCCCTGTTGTCCCTGAGGGTCTTGCTGATGCCAGAGACAAAAGTGGCAGCTCTATGCTAACCCGCCCAGCTGACCACTGGCACATATGCTCCCCTCAGGACTGCTATGTCCTTTGCACCACCCCAAGAGCCCTGCTCTCTGCCCAGCAGGACAGCACTAACCCTCCTGCCTCCAAAGACAATATCCTCCCTGGATATTGGCATTACAGCCCTGCCACTTGATGCATTTCAGAGCTGCTACCAGGAGGAAAAATCCAGCACAAGATCCTCATTTTCCTCTCCTGTGCTGGCAGAACGATGGACTTCAGCACAATAACTTTTGCTTCTGCATTTCCTGTAATCCACAGGAAGACTGATCCAGTGATCTCTATCTTATCACTATCAGTAACTGCCACAATCCAGTGTGAAATGGCACCTCACTGGGAATAAAAATGCTAACTACATCACACAAAGGACAAGGCAGTTTAAGGCCCATGCAGGAAACCCAGGCAAGCCAGGAGAACAAGCAGGCTCCTGCATGTGCCAGTACCGATGGGGGATGATGCCCTCCTTGTCCCTGGGGGAGTGCTGGGGGTGGTACCACCCCAGTCTTATTAGTCACACGATGGAAGAGTCTGGTAGTGCAGGACTTGTGTTTGCAAAGGCAAGAAAATGCACAAAGATGAGCCTGGAAAGACAAAGCAGTGAATGCAGTCAATTCCTTTTACCTTTTGGAACCTGCTGTGTCTGAAGTATTAGTAAAGAGGGAGAATAGTTCGAACCGTGCAAATCAGAAAGCACCCCAAACCCGTGCTATAGCTTTAAAAGCACCAGTAGTATTTTTCCAGTGATATGGCAAGCAGGAATAGAGCGACTGGCTGAGCCCCTCAGATAAGAAATGCTTCTCTCCCATATCAAGTTTCAGCCGCTCCTTCCTCCCTAGCCAACACTTCCAATTTCCATCCAACATTCACTCTATGCTTGTGAGCACCAGGGCAAAAACAATGCACCGGTAAAAACCTGAAGTAAATAGGACTTGCCATCAAAACACCTCCAGGAAACAGCCTCTGCTGCTCATAAATACTAACAAGAAAAACCAGGCCTGAAGCACATATGAAGACCACACAACCAAGGTCACCATGCTCACCACCAGCCATGAGCAGACGCAGGGCCTTGCCCTCAGGAATAAAGAGATAAATAAAGAAATTTCTGTTCAGTACCTAGAAGAGGGGATGCTAGGACTGGCAGGAAGGACAGGAGATAGGATCCCAGAGCAGCAAGCTGCAGACCCACCCGAAGGGTGGCAGCGCGGCGTTAGGGCGGGGTGGTTTCACCCTTAAGCTTAAGGCGTGTGAAGCAGAGGCCTGGCAGCTGCTGTGTTGGCCATGGCTGATGGGGGACAGAGTGGGGACAGAGCATCAGGTACTGAGGGTACACATCCCTGGCTGTCACTGCTCCTCCAGGGGCCAGGACTCCTTCCCAGGGCATGGAGTAGAGCGATGTGCTGGCCTCGGGTGGGCGACGGCTCTGGTAGCCCGGCTATCACTGTGTGCTTCCTCCCACGAGGGACCGAGCCGGGGCAGTGACAAGCTCTGCAAGCAGTGATCCCACTCACGAGGGGTTTGTGCATCCCCTGCTCTCCTTCAGGTACCTCCACACCTGTGCCCTGGCGCTGGTTGTGCACACACTCACTCCCACCCATCCACGCAGGACGCGAGCTCTCCAGGAGCATCCCCCGCGCATCCCTACTGCTGCCCAGGCACCACGCGCCTGCTGGCGCTGCTGCCACCCGCGTTCCCGCACGCACATCCCAGACACGCTTACACACACACACACACCGACAGACTCGCGAGTGTGCGGCACCCCAGGCATGCACACACAGCACCCTGCTGGCCCACACCCCGGCACGGCCGCTGCGCGCCACGCCCGCACCCCGCGCCCCCGAGACACTCGCTCCCCGCCCCTCCCGCGCGTGTCCCGCCGCGCGCGGCCCCACCTGCTCTCCGCGAGGGGCCCGATCTCCATCCCGGGCGCGCGCGGCCCCGCCGCCGCCACCGCGACACCGTCGCGCGGGAGGGGCGAGCGCCCGCCCCGCCCCGCTCCGCTGCACCCACGGACTACAGCTCCCGGCGTGCACCGCGCCTCCCCGGCGCAACCAGTGCCATGGTGGACTACAGCTCCCAGCGTGCAACGCGGCGCTCGGGCGCCATGACGGGCGGCCCGCTGCAGCCTCCCCCGCTCCGGAGCTTTCGGGGTCCCGCCGACTTCAAAGCGCTGGGAAGAAGCCACAATGATTGCTGAGATAACCCTCACCAAATCCTGCCTCGGACGTGATGAGGAAAATGCGACTGGCAAGGGAAAAAATCCAAACAAAAACGTGTCCCTGAGGGGCAGCTCATGCACTGATCACACCTGCAGAGACAGAATCGGAAAGAGGGTTCTCTTCTACCGCCCACTGTAAAAGGAGGATGTGAAAAATACAGCAGAGTAAGATGTGCCTTCCACCAACGCAGCTGAAATGAAACTTCAAAAAGGAAAAAATGATGCTACTGTCTTTCCACTGAGAATAGTCAATGACAAATGATTATCAAAGATAAAACGTAGATACATCTCTGACGTTGCCTAGTGCCTCAGAAACCAAAGTCTGGCATTTGTACAATGAAAATTCCCTATAACTGTTACCTGAAATGATAACTATATGCTGCGTACATGAAAAAGCCGACATTTTCTATGCAGTTTATTTTACCAGTACACTACTTCTGCAGCACATGGGGGCACAAGGTTCTATACTGCTGTTCTTGATAACAACAACAGAAATGTATTTTTCAGAAGCTTCTTAATGAAAAGACCAGGACTCCTCATACATCATAATTGTATACAAGTGTGGAACAACAACTTGAATCTAATCATCAGGCAGAAATTCCCCTTCACAGAGCCTGCTGCACTGATTGAAAACACTGCCTGTACATGGCATGTTAGGTCTCAGGGCATCAGACTGTGTTGACTCTCACAGTAAACATATTGGAGAAAATCAAGTCATCTGGACTACTGTTAGATGATCATGTCTGGTGAAATGGAGCATGCAGAAAAAGCTAACAGATCTAATTTAGCTCCTCTATCAGGAATTACAAGATTCTTCTAGCTCCACAAGTCAGAAATAGCCAGGATGTTGCTCAACAATGACTTTTAAAATTTATTCAAGAGAAAAAAAATCTCCATTTTCCCTGCTTCATTATGTTGTTTTGCATATGTTACTTACAGTCATTGTTTACTTAACTATTGTCAATGCCCACATTAATTTAGAGAGCATATAAAAAGCCATCAATAAAAAGCTTGTGGTCACACACAGACATTGCGAGCTTCTGGTTTTGCACTGAGGTTAAACTGGACATTAATCCTCCAGTGTAAAATTTAAGGAGTGCCAATAGAGATCAACCATTGTAAAGGTATGTTATATACATCTATAAATATGGGATCAAAGCAGGTGTGATATTCCACAACTCACAACATTCAGCTTGAACTAGACAGTGCCCTCTGGCTTTAAATCTTTGAGTACACTTAGCATTTGATCCTTTGGGTGTTGTTTCTGCTTGGTAATTTTAACACTTCATCCCAGGAACTTCTGCATGTTCAGCAGGTGAAATCTACTCTGCAGTTCCTCCACAACTCCTCCTACTGAAACAGCAGGGGTTACTGGGCAGACAAGCCATGAGGTCTCTTTTTTGTGAGGAGACAACTGGTGCTTGGGAAAGGTGTGGGAAAAGCCCAGGAAAGAACCAGTCCCAACATTTACTACAGCCTGTGGGTGCTTTAACACACAGTGTTACACACTCAGCACAGCTGTGTTATACTGGACTTTATACAATTAAAATACCGGTTCTTTGTAGCTCTCAGTGTCACTTGGAAGCTTTGCCACTTTTCTGGATGCCAACACACTCCCAAGAGCCACACAGCAAACCAAGATCTGATGTTTGCATGGTTGCCTTTGTGATCTCCAACCACTTTGAACACAGAAAGAAAATACTCTTCAGGATCACAGCTTGTGCCTGGTTTTCTGTTGTGCTGAGCAGCAGACACCTGGCGTTCTGTTTGTATAATAAACACAACGGATGTGTAAAATCTGGATTTTGTCTGATTTCCACTTGTCATGAGGACAGGTAGCATCTGCCACCTTTGTAGTTCATGTGTTTGTTTGGGGTAAACAGAGCATTTGTTTATTGGTGTGACACAGTCCCCAGATGGAGCTGGACCCTACAGCCTCATGGGAATTTGACTTAATGTTTTTTAAAAATACATCTTTTGGCACCTCTATTTTTAGTAGTTCTTGGTAATCTAGCAATAGAATATTTGCTTTAGAAACGGAGCCTGATTATAAGAACCTCCTACTTGTCATCAATCATTTGTCATCAAATCTTACCTGGGGGAAAATGTTATCAAGAGTTTTCAAATCTGTGGGTCCAAAACTCTGTGTCTGAACTTCTGCTGCCCATGGAGAACACAGAGAAGAAAACAGGGTGGAACTGTCAGCCTCCAGCACTGTGGTCACGAGTTTCTCCTGCCTGAAGGGAAAATCTCTCGCTAGCTGGAGGTGTCCTGTGACAGTAACTGAGCTGTTCTTTTCTAGACAGTAGGAAGCAGCAAAAGGAACATCCAGAAACACATTTTTGGCCTTATTTAAAGAGAGATGGATAAAGTGCAAATGGAGAGAGCAGGGCCTTGTTAACAGTCTGTAGTACAGGACACAGCTGAGGACAGAAAGCCTCAACTCACTTCGCTTATTCTTGCCTTTCAGGGTAACACTCCTGGAAACAGCTCTCATTCTTAAGGCCTGCATAGTATTTCAGTGCAGGTAGCTCCCAGCACAGCAGGACACAACTGTGACAGGGATTTCACACACTGGAGCTTGTTGTGTGTCAGGTACTTGGGATATTGCACTTGTCACAGAGTGTTCATTTTAGCAAATGTGCATATGGAATATGTGGGCAACTAAAGAAATGTAGGAGTGTTCCTGCTGGAAGGAGGTGTGTGCAAGGTCATGTATGGAAATAATTATCCCTACCCAAGAGCATTTGAATGCAGTCCCTGTAGTCTCGGTATGGAGCTCCCTCTCTGGAGGCAAGCAGGCAGGCCCTAAAACAAGCCACCCTTTGGTCATGGCAAAGGAAGGCACCTTTAGGATGGCAGCCTCACCACAGCTCCAGAGACAACTCAGGGACTCCTGGACAGTAACACCAGGTGACACTGTGAGCAGGGGAAATGGATGTGGGTTTTCCTTCCAGCATTTACTGCCTGGCTTCTGAAGGAAGTTCTGTGATCACCTTGTCAGTCCATCTGCTCCTTCCTTTTCTGTCTCTGGAACTCAGTGACCAATTTCAACCAACCACAAGCAAGATGTAAAGATTCTATAGATAATTATTATCCCTTAATTGTGTTAAAATGTCAAATAAAGAAAGTGTAAAAAAGCCCTGTTACATGTAACTTGTTTAGCAAGCAGCCAGCTGCCCACTAGGCACATGTGTACTGCTGACCCACCAATACCCACAGCTCCAAAGAATGTGAATATACAGGGAGGAGGGAAAGGCTTTGCTAGATTCTTTGTTAAAAAAACAATTTCTCTTCTGAATTTCTCAATCACACAATTCTGACCAAAAGCTGGTGAAGATAACAACTCTGAAAAGAACCCAAAGAGAACAAAGTATGGACACACTGTTCTGGGTTTAAGTAGTAATTTTAAGCTTTACATGGTATTTTTAAATAGGAACCTGGTTTGAATTCTGCTGTTTGATGTTTGAAAACATAATTCTGCTCAAAACCACTCTGGATTGGTTTTGTTGTCCACAGAACAGAATATTTCTCTCAATTGCATGGGGGTCACAGGCAAAGGCATCTCATAATCAGCTTCTCAGCTGAATAACCTTCCCTATCCTGCAACATAGGATGGTTGGATTGGAGGGGACATTTAGAAGTCATGAGGTCCTCCCTGCCATGAGCAGGGACATTTTCGACTAGATCAGGCTGCTCAGAGCCCCATCCAACCTGACCTTGAGTGTTTTCAGGGATAGGGCATCCACCCCCTCCCTGGACAATCTGTGCCAGTGTTCTACCACTCTTATTGTAAAAAAATTCTTCCTTATATCCAGTCTAAATCGACCCTCTTTCGCTTTAAAGCCATCACCCTTATGCTATTGTAACAAACCTTGTTGTAAAAATCTGTCCCCATCTTTCCTAGAGGCCCCATCATGTACTGGAAGTCTGTAATGAGATCTCTCGGAGCCTTCTCTTCTGCAGGCTGAAAACCCTCAAATCTCAGCCTGTCATCATAGGAGAGGTGCTCCATGCTTCCAGTCACCTCCGTGGCCCCTCTGAGCACCCCTTACGTCTGCAGCCAGCCTAGGATTCCGTGCCCTACACAAGTGCCCTGTCCCCCAGCCCTGCACCCCGCACCCTGCCCGCACCTCTGCTTCCCATCGCCCCCCCCCTCCCCGGGCCCAGGCCGGCGTGCCATTCACTGCTCCCAAGGACACTGTCACCTGCAAAAGCCGCTTCTGGGAGCGACCGCCAGCACCCAGCGGATCCCCGAGCCCCGCCATTGCCCCCCGTCATCGCCCATCGCCCCCCGCCCATGTACCTGCTCCTCCGGACCGCCAGGAGGCGCGGTGCCAGAGAGGCGCTGCGCCGCTCCCCGGCGCGGCCTCTGTGCCCTGGGCTGGGCGGAGCGGCTGCGCATGCGCGGGCCCGGCTGGGGGCGGTCCGGTCTGAGGGAGGCGGCCATGAACGCGTTCGGGGCTGCAGCACCGCTCCCGGGTTCCTCGGCCGCGGCGGGGGCCCGGCACGCCGGCGGCGAGAGCCTGGAGAAGATCGACATGTCCCTGGGTGAGGAGCGGGGCTGGGGCGGCCGCTATGGGCGACCGGGCGGGGGATTCGGGCTGAACCAAGCGCCGGGGACGGGGAGGGGCGGAACGAACCAACGGAGCTGTGCCGGGCACCGGCGCGGGCGGAACCAACTAGGCTTGGGAGGTGGGGACGGGAAAGGATGGGACCCTCCCACAGCGAGAGCGGAGGAGGGGCGAGGCTGGCGACGAGGCTGGGTACGGAGGCGAGTCCCGGGCCTGTTACCGGGAGCAACGGGGATCCAGGGGTCGCGATCCTTGGCGGGGAAGAGCCGTGGCCTCTTTCTGTCGCTTGGTGGTCTGAGCAGGCCGCAGACCGAGGCATTGCCTGCGTGAGGGCCTCGGGCCTTAGGCTGGGTGGCCCTCGGGGAGCGTCCCAGGCCCTCGCCTGGCGCTCGTAACTACAGGGATGGATGAGGTATGATGGTCTTTCAGCTGGCCTGGCCTTTTTATTCTTCTCAGGTTTGGAAGTCGGCTGTGGCAAGTCTCCCATCTAACCTCTTTGCAGTATGAGACCAGTCACACCAAGCATGACGTCGCCTCTACCACGTAGTTTCCTGTGACAATCTACCCCGTTGTCCCCTGCCCTCCTATTGCAGGGTGTGTGTGTTAGGAGGTTGCACAGACTCATTACAAATCTGCAGAGCTGTGTTTCTCCAGCGTGTCCGAGAAACTGACATCCACACTGTAGATGCTTCAGTGAGGTATCTCAGAGACATTCTGTTCTGGTGCTGTGTACTGAGTCCTCTTAACAGTCAGGGACAATTTGGTGTGTTCGTGGACTGCATCTTCAAGTTTACTTTTATTAGGAAAAAAAATTAATTGGTTTTGTACGCTTCCAAGTCTACTCTGTGGTAATACCAGAGCATGTTATATTGGTGCTATCAGAATCAGAGTGTGAACTGAAATTATTAATGGTGGATTGGCTTCTTTGTGGGCCACTGTAAAGTAAGAGGATTTGTACAATTTTTTCCTCTGTAAAGAATTCAGTAGAATTCTTTGTTTGGGCAGTGGAGGTAACTTGTGAAATGATATTTAGAGTTTGTCTGTAGGGTAGTGCTACAGCATTCATAGAAAACTGAAGCTGTTTTTACCCGTTGCACGCAATCTTTTTTTTAGGGTTGCTAATAGAGTTATTGATCCTGACTTGTTGTATTTTCATATATTCTAATGTTTCCTGGCTGAGTGAACCTTTCAGTCAGTCATTGCTACATGTCCTGGCCATTAACTAATAGCAGACTGCAGAGGACCGTTGTAGTGTCATGTGTTTTAAAGCGGTGTTGTGAAGTGGGTGTATCGCTCAGTTTCTTTGGGTGTATGGGAACGTTGTCACCCCAGCTGCTGTCCCCAGGTGAAAGTTCTGTGTTGGTAATAACCAAACAGAAGATGCAGTCCCACCTCTAGTGTGATATCAAAGAAAGTGACATAACCTCAATCTAGGAAATCTTAAGATCGAGATCATGATGTTGAGTAAGTTCTCATATAGTAACAAAGATTAAACGTGTTTTGGTTGTGTTATGTGCAGCTGAGCTTCCAGTTTGATACTCTGCCCAGATAACTCTGCTATTCTAGCTGTAATTGTGGTCTCTGATCTCATATAAGATAGAGTACTGCTTCAGTGTGACTCCTCTAACAAATGCATGAAGTCCCAAATGTCCTTCATTTACCCAGATAAGAGAATAACTGAAACTCAAGTCCTTTTGTTTAAAAAGTTGTAACCTTGTGTGCAGCAACTTGCAAAAATTGGATTTAAGATAAAGCAGATGAACTGTGAAGCATGAATCTGTGTTTGAAGTAGCTTTGGTTTCCTTTGTGTATAAAAAGATAGTTTTGAATCCTTGTTCCAGGGACAACTCCTTTGGTAAAGAAAATCGTGTAGATATCAAACCCTGAGTGACCTGTATCAGTATTCTTGTCCTAGTATATTTTTGCAGCAAGGTGAATTCATTTTCTCTTAGCTTTCCTTTGACAGCATGCAAACCATTGGATAACAGTGTTGTGATTTTTGGTTTTTATGTTTTTTACGCCGTTTTCTCTGTTCTGCCCCTTATGAGTCCATTTGAACTCAGCCACAAGCACAGTAACCCCATTTCCATTTTTCCTTGACTGAAAAAAGACTGTCCACATATTTGGGGAGGCTCCCTATTGAAACATTATTTATCAGTGTGCTCTCATGATAAAGATGCAGTAAACACAGTTTGACAGTTTCCTTTAAGGTATTCTTGTAAACGAGTTGATAGTCAGATAAAAGCTGCCACACCTCTTGCTACCAGGTCAGTGAAGGAAATCAAACTGGTGTAATTTTTCACTGGACAGACCTGCTGTTCACTTTTCATCAGCTTGTTTCTTACACTATTTTTGGACTGATTAATAACTTGTCTGAGGTTGTTTCCCTGGACAATAGATAAGGTGATAACTTTGGATTGTAGATTCCTGGGGGAGAGATGTCTAGCTTGCTTTTTTCCCCATCATTTCCCCATCATTTCAGCCTTGGTGAACATCTGAAGATAACTGATGGCCTGACTTGTCTCTTTGTGACCTTTTTTAAGTAGCTTAGGATGGAAGAAATAAAGCTGGAATTGACATTTTATCTGGACTCTGCAAAGTCTGGGCATGAGATTGGTTTTACATTTTCTTTAACAGTGTGCAAAAACTAATGAAGTCATTAAAATTAAAATTTAATGCTGGGCTGAATGCCATGGTCTTACATGCGTCTTGTGTTTTCTGGATGAATGCAACTGCTTCCCTTTTGCTGGTACATTGTATTATAAAGTAAGTTCTATAAGGTGTAACAGGGACTGGATGTTTATGGTGCTAATGTTTCTTAACTTAAACTTGTGTATGCTGCCTTTGCAGGATTGACTGGTCTGTCTCCTGTGACTCCAGGCTGTTTGAGGTTTTTATCTAATATGTCAAATTTTATACAGTATGTCAATTTTTCTTCTTGTAGATGATATAATCAAGCTGAACAAGAAAGAAGAGAGAAAGCAATATTCCCCCAAAATAAAAAGAGGGCTTCAGCAGAATCGAGCTCAACAGTTCAGTTCACAAGGCTCCAAGTGGGGAATCCAACAGCAGAAAGGTATGTGTGCCAAACATAACACAGATTCCACATTATCTTTTTTGAGCTGCAAGGTGGCATAATGAAATGTGTGGATTGACACGGTCAGTTCATGTATCTTTCAAATAGTGTCTTTTGATTATAATTCAGGGGTATTTTTAATCTATGCTTGGTTTTGTTTCTGATTCAGTCTGAGAAAGTAATTATGTTTGGCCACCAGGAAGCTTATATGCTTGAGGGACTGTCCTTGACTCAAGGAAGAATTGGCTTGCTTTCTGATTCTTCAAATTAATTTTAATTTCGGAAATTATGATGATGCCTTGCCCCTTCTCAGACATGGACAGAACAAATGCTTATGCCAAAGTCTGTGTATTGGGAAATGTGGAGGCCTTGCCAGAGCTTTGTGCAAAAGAAAAGCATATTCATATTTGCTGGGTAGAATTCTCTTTATAGGCCTCCCAAAGTATCTGTTACTGCAGACTGTGATCCTGGCTCAGGAATATTTAAATGAATAGTGCAGAGTGTGAATTGGCTTTTCTTGGTAAGAGCTTGAGATGCAAAGGAAGTACTGTGTCAGCTTTCTTAAGCCAGTGTTTTTACAGTGGAATACAAAAAGGAGAATAAGTCATATAGGCAGGGAGTGAGGAGAGGAAAAGTGCACAATAACAGCTTTGCTGTAGGTTCCCCTGAGTAACTCATGTTTTTTTGATAAACAGGAGGCATTTTAAAACCATTTCCAGGCTTTAGTTCAATACATGGATAGCTCCTCCTTGAAGTGCAGACTGGTTTTGCTTGTAATTAGTTTTGAGAAGTATCTATTTAGCACAGGATCATCAAAATATGGAAGAATACTGTGTGGTAAGAAAGCTTACCACCTCAGTATGAGCTAGTTAGGTGTTTAGGTTAATACATGCAATTTCTTCTTTAGTAGCATTCCTTTGACACAAAGACACCAGATATCTGTCTGGTATACTCACAGTGATCCCTATGTTATCTTTGTCTTGCTTAGTGTTTGTTGTAGCAGCACCTCCTCCTTTGTGTCTTAGACACAAAGGTCTTTAGGGATCAGTGGAATGTTGTATTACTTAGGGCTCAGAGGAGTTTTGGTTTCTATGCAGGCCCACACAACTGTGTTACTTGTACATCTCTAATAAATTGGTGACAGGCCTGGAAAAAAATTTACATCTCTTAGCCCAAGTATGAGGATATTTGTGTGGGTGAAGAGTAAGTGAATTTAAGTTGTAGATTATCAAACATGTAGGCTCTGTTTATAACTGCAGTTGTCAAGTGCAATTGTTTATCATCAAAAGAGCACAAAAGAAAAGTATTAAGATTTAGATTTTTTGGAGAAATTTGATCTGTAAACATGAATCTCTAAATACTAGTGTCTTGGGCAGTTACTTCTCTCTACTGGAACCTTACCAGCTTGCCTGCCTGTGTTGTAGGAAAAAGCAAACAATTTGTTTGCAAAATTGCCAGATTCATGACATCTCAAAACATTGTGAATAGTTTCAACTGCTCCCTCCTATATAGCTTGGCACATTTTCTCCCATTGAAAACAAATCTCTTAGATTGTTTTTAGGCAGAAGGTGTCATTAAATAGTTCTTGTGAGCATTCTAGTTATTAGTAGCTTACCAGTAGATTTATTGCTATTGAAGTTACTCTGAAAAGTAGCAAATCCTCTGTGGACAATTGCAGAAACCACAAATGATCAACAGTGTTCAGTTCCCTGTGGTTTCAGAAGTGACTGCCAAACTTTCTGGAAAGAAGCGAGGAGCTTGAGCTGGGATTCTATTCAGCTTTTGGGGGTAAAAACAGAGAGATGAGCATTGTTCATTTAAATAAAAGTTGTCCTTGGTGATATACAGAATGCAACTGCACAAAGCCCTGTGCAGCCTGAGCTAACTTGGAGGTTTTCATTTATTTGAGCAGAGGTTGGTTTATAGAGCTCACAAGGTCCCTTTCAGCCCTAAGCAACCCTGTTTTTCAGCTTTTCCTGTGGAAAGGAAGAGCATTTGCTAACCAGATAAAAATTGTGTGTACACAGCAGTTCTCCATGGCCAATTGTTCTGAGCTGGGTTCTGACCAGTGGCTTACCTCATGTCATGGCTCCTATCTCATGAGGAAGCACAGATTTATTATCAGTGCTGTTAAGTCAGATATGTTAAAACTAAATGTGTTAGTTGCTGGAGAGCTGACTCCTCAGTCTTGAATTTGTTTTGCAGTCTGAGGTTCTAGAGGAGAAGGTGCTTGGGGACAAAACTGGAGCATGGTCTGTATTCATAGCATGAAGCTAATTGACTCCAGACAGGGTTGATCAAACCCTGGTAACTGGAGATACTACAGACCTAAAACTTACAAGCCTTTCATATTCAAAAGCTGCTTTCAGTCCTCAGTTTGGCTGCACTGCCATGCAGACTTCTAATTGAAAACACTTCAGACGTGATATGATTCGTATGCTGTTTAATGTGCCTTTGTGGGCCAGTTGTTATGTTCTTTCTTCCTGTCATGTCTTGGGAGCTGCTGATTATTTAATTATTTAAATAAATAATCTTTGAAGCTGTTTCGGTTTTTGTTTTTTTTTTTTTTTTCTTTTAAAATTAAACTGGTAATTTGAAGTTTCCTGAATGGGTAGGAACCTGAGGGACTCTCTGGTTTAGTTTTATATTGTTCAGTACTTGATGAAGTTCCATTTCAGAGTATTTTGGTAGTTTTCTGTGCTAGAAGACTCTTAAGTTCTCCCTGCAAACATGTCAAATAAGAAATTTTCAACAGAAATTAATGCAATAAACTAGAGCAAAACTGTGCTTTGTGTGAGAAGCTGATAATTGCTGTGCTGGGGTTTGGGCCAGACCTGCTAAACAACTGAGTGACCAAACTGTCATTAAGTGTAGCAGTGGCCTCTGCTCTAAGGCTTGAAGTGTGCAGCCAAATAACTTGTGCTGCCTGCAAGGCATCTTAAAGCATTAATCTTTTTCTTTCAGGAAGAATTGTTGAGCTTTCTGTGCTTCTTGCAGGTTATGGTAAGAATCGTTTGGGGCGCAGAAGGAAGATAGCAGGGAAGAAGCGTTCTTATGGAGTCATAACTGGTCTGGCAGCCAAGAAAGCTGTGGGTGCACACAAAGGAATCAGTCCTCTGAACAGACAGCCACTGAGTGAGAAGGTAATTAATGCCACCCTGGTGATTCGTGTCAGAACACGTTAAAAAAAATGAAACATGGGTGCTCTAGAACAGTGCTACTGAAATATAAAAGAGAGACAAATGGTACAAGTTATTATCAAATTGGGAATGTGTTATTTGAGTTCTTGTTTGTTTTGAGTGGGCTGGATAATGACTAGGTGTGAAAATATTTCCTAACATTTAATTGGGTTGCAAGTCATGAAATATATTTTGTGCAAATATGGAGGGAGTTACTGTATTTTTACAAGGAAAATTTATTTTCTTACAGACTAGTGGTTCAGCCAACCTGCAGATGCTATGCATGTGCTATTACAAAAATCAAAGTTTTCAGAGAATAGTAAACTCCATCAGTAGGTTCCTTCTCTGCACTGCTCCAGTGCATTGTTGCCTGCTTCATCTCATTCAGTATTGTAGAATGGGGATTGCCTTTGGATTTATGAAGAAGACTAATTTTAAGAAGTGTGGAGCATGGATTTTTGTCAGTTTAGGGAGATATAGTAACAGAAAAATAACTGCTAAGGTCTGTTGCTTTTTGTTTTCTCACAAGGATGTGGAGAATTTAGAATTCATGAAATTGTAGAAGGTATTTTCAAATTATACTAGACTCTGAAAGGTAGGCAAAGCCAAGTGTATTCTAATCACAGTTTGTAAATGGAAACTGAAAGAAAAATGTATGTGTGTGTATACAGTATACATTATGCTGTATATGTTTATTGTTTTTTAAGAATGCACAGCGGAATTACCCAGTCTTGAAAAGGAAAACAAACCTGCAGAGACAATCTGAAATGCAGAGAAAACAAGCTTCTGCCCTCAGGAGGCCTGCCCTGCTAAACAGGAGGTAAAATACCAAGCCTGCTTTCTGACTGCTGCTTGGCAACTTTCCATAGTGAATCTTGTTTGACAGGACTGAAGCTAAGAGAAGACAGTAGGTACTGGCAGTAGCAATATGGTCAGGACTACCTTGTCTGTGAAGTTCTACAAATCTGGAAGCCAAGAATGCGACAAACATGGTCTCGATACAAAGCCAGACGTTTGTTATGATGTAGAGCACTCAGGAAGTACCTCTAATTGTGAGCACCTGGTATTCTGCCTTCATTTAAATCAAAGGCAGCCTATACTTGAGCAACCTGATCTTGTGGAAGGTGTCCCTCCCATGACAGGGGGATTGAATCTAGGGGATCTTGAAAGTTTCTTCCAACCCAAACCATAAAATTGTGGTTTATGATTCTGTATGGAAATGGCTGCTGTGGATTTTGGTAGCTCAGAAGTGTTAGTAGCTGTGGTTTAGTGAACTTTCTAAATGCCTTTGTGGAATCTGGTGCCATCTGCAGTTTCAGGGAAGCCATTGCATGTTTTATTTGTGCTGGAATTAACATGTGTTATAAACTGCAATCGAAATGATCTCCATGATAAAAGGTTTCACTGTGTGACCATATAGTGGAAACTGTAAACAAACCTTCTTTATTAATATAAATTTTAATTTTTTTTCTCGTCTAATCAACAGTGTTTAAAGTGCTGGAGGATACTGAGCAAAGTGAAAAACAGAATTAATGACCATATTGTCCTGTGATGTAGACTACTATGTAATACAGTGATTTCTCCATTTATGAGTAATATGTTTCATTGCTAGTGGATGAGGAGCTTATCCCAACTAAAGTGTTCGGCCTCGAAGAGGCAGCACTACTGATGTCTTTATGGATGTTTTGAGCACTTTTTTGACTTCCATAGTAGCTTCTCTAAGGTGTTCTCTGTAAAGCCTTTTATAACTATATTTTTTAATAAATATTACAGGAATAACATGACATCCACTTTTGTCAGAATTGGAAACAAACTAAATCAGCAGAAAGATACTCGTCAAGCAACTTTCCTGTTTAGAAGGGGCTTGAAGGTAATAGAGATTTTGAAAAGAACAAGGCAGTTGGTCCAAAGGTTCTAAGCTAACCTGTAACACTAATATTAATCAACTTCAAATATCAGATCGTAGTAGAAACTTCAGGTGCACTGGGAAATAGCCATGGGTTCTTCTAGGGAAGTGTACTTGTTCTCTTTAGTTACTGTAATCCACTGAGTCTTGCTTCACATTCCAGTGTAATTCAGCTATTCTGAGGGGCATGGAACTTGTCAGTGCTTGAGGGTAGTTCCAAGGTAGCAATTTTTCCGTTTAAAAGCTAATGTTAGAAAGCACTGTCCAGCTATCAGAAGTTGCCTTCAGGTGAATAATAGAGCAGAAATACATTTTAGAATCTGATTATGATTTGGTTTGCTTTTTATTTATTTTGGGGTCATTTATTTCAGTTTTTTTAGTTACTTAAGGATTTTTTAGTTACCTCTAGTAAGATGGAGAAATTAGAGAGTACGCAGTGAATGAAAAGTGGTTTTGCTTTTTATTTGTGCCCTTATTCTACATCTGCCATCGTTGTGACTGTAAGTAGCTGTTGTCTTCCAGATGGATTGCAAAATTACAGACAGGATGAGGAACTAGACAGACTTTTCTTGCTAGTGTAGTAACATTTTGATGTATCTTAGGCTGACATAGTCCTCCAAAATGTTACCATTGCCAGTTTTGTTTAAATCATTTTGTGTTCTTAAGTAATTTCTTTTTAATGCCTTAGGAAGGTAATAGTACTCTTGTCTTTGAAGTCCCTCTGCAAGTACAACCTTGTTTGTGCAGAGTGTACAGACAGCTTTAAACTTCTGGTTTTGAACTTCTGTATTTGCAGCTACTACAATAGGAATTGAAACAGTATTCAAATCTGGTGTCTGTATCGATGTGTTTTCAGGTGCAGGCCCAAGTGCAGTCAACAGATGATCTTGATAATCAGACAGTAAAGAGAACTCGTCAGTAAGTATCTAATTTGGAAAACTTCAGTTTTGTAACACGTAAGATTCTCGTTTTAGCTCAGACATCCTGGCTATGATAATAGAAGAGGGGTTGATTTTTTTTTCCCCTCTAGGCACATCAACTAGAGTGACAGTGATCCTCCCCCTATTCTCAGTTATTTCCTAAATTATCTTCTAATTTAACCAGGAGGAGTTGGTTTGCATAAGACATTTGCAGAAATGAGGGGGAAGGTGGTAAGAGGATCAGACTAATCTCTAGCACTCATGAATACTGCATAGACTGGAAGAAAAATTCAAATGTCAGTGTTCTGAGCTTTTGTAATTTTCCTTTGATGTAATATGGATATAAGCCTGTGAAGCAGTTTAGAAATGAAAAAAGCAGAGCTCAATGAGACCATTTGGCTCTTCCCCCACATATTCTGTGCCTGCTGGATTCTTTGCAGGGTGTTTCTTTGGAACATAACAGGCTGAGGAAAGCAGCAGGTGCCCCAGAGTGCAGTCTGTCACCTCTTGAATTTGCTGTGTGGGCCATTTTGGCCCCATCTGTGGCAAGGAAACTGAATATTTTAAAAAAGTGAACTCCTGGGTCAGTGCTGTAGTTCTGTGGCACCTTGGCAGAGTGTGATTTAGTGCTCTGCTAGGTGTAGGTAATGTAAAAGATACACGAATCAATAGCCAAGCATCAATAGCATGTGATCTTTGTACTGGCCAACATCACAAAAGCTTGTACATTCTTTGCTGGCCAATATTTTGGACATACTTTTAAAGATATCCTGACTGAAATCTCTGCACAATTTTTATAAGTGATTTTTGTGTTTTCAAACTAGATGGCGAACTTCTACCACAAGTGGAGGGATCCTGACTGTGTCTATTGACAACCCAGGAGCAATCATAAGCCCAATGTGAGTTTTCAATCAAGTTCTGAACATAAATGAAATTGCTGCTTTGAACCATTTAGAATGTTCCTTGCAGATCGTGTTTCAGGTGTCTTCCAAGTCACAGCTTCTTGTGAAGGCTTTTAAGTCTGGTCCCTTTCTGAGTGTTTCTGAGCAGTGTTTGAATAATATCATGGCTGGGTCTCACACGTCATCTCCCAGTTAGGAGCTTGATGTGGTGTATAGAGTGGAAGAGTTAGTGGGCTGGTAGATTTTCACCTTGTCTGTCCCCTCCAAATCAGGCCATGTCACAGCTGTTTTCTGCTTCTTGTGAGTGGAAATGAATGAGCACCTACTTGATGAGTGATGGTAACAGTTACTTCCTGATTCACAAAAATACTGCTGGACTTACACATAAAGAGAGCATTGCTGTATTTGTGTTTGGCAAGTTGATAGTACTGTTGTTTATAGGTCATATCTTGAGTAGCATTTTATCAGTAAGGAAGACTACCAATTTTTATTTTTTTGTATTTATAGAATTAATTAACTGCAAATTACACGTTTGTCAGTAGAATTGCAGATAGAAAATAAGATGGTTTCCTGCTGGCATTCTTCCTGCCTGATAACAATAACAAATAGTCTCTTTTTTAGTTCTGCCTGACCTTCTTGAATTTGTGCCCCCCCAGCTCTTCAGCCAGCCTGGTCAAATGGTTTGATGAAAAATTCATACCTCTATCAGCATTAAGGCTTTCTTGTATAAAACACATGTTCATCATGTCCTTTGTAACATTCTTCTTTCACAGTTCCCAGAAATTACAATTAACTCGTAGTCCTGTACCACCGTTTCTGATGAAGAGGGACCAATCTGAAGAGAAGAAGATTCCAAAAGGGGTTCCATTGCAGTTTGATATAAATAGTGTTGGAAAACAGGTAAATGCAATTTTCCTCTCGTAACTGTGAAAGTAGTTTCAAGACCAATAAAAGCCAGTGAGGCACTTTCTTCCTAGACTCGCCAGTGACAGAAAGAGAACTGGTGACTACTTCTTGTTTCCACTTCCAGTCTTTCTGCTAACTCGCTGTGTAATTTCAAGCAAGTAGCTAAACTCACTGTTCCTGTTCTTCTAGTTCATGCCTTGCATGCCCACATGATTTAAATAGGATTTAAAATGTTGAATATTTCTTAAAGGCTTCTGGTGTTCCTGCTTTGCTTGCATCAGCAACTGTGAATAATTCAGGGATGAGCTGTTTTCAGCTGTGTGACCTGCCTAGAGCCCTGGCAGACAAATTTATAAGGCAACTTGTGCTGTTCAGCTAGGAAGAAAAGAATTAAATATGATCATGTAAAGGCTTGAAATTGAGCAATTTTTTACAAGTTTCATGAAGACAGGTGATTTGGTGCAGCAATCCTAATGCTGTCATTGGGAATTCTTACAGAGTTACAGAGTTAGGTGCTGTTCTTGTAATCAGCTCCTCAGTGCCAACTGTAGAAAACTGCATGGAGTCAAGGCATTTATCTGCATTTGTTACATCCAGAAATAAGAATACATCCGGGAACATGTCAAAAATAGCCTACTAGTGTAGTGTAAAATTAATTTAACTTCTGGATTAGGCTCCAGCTTGCTGCCTTAGCTGAGTGAACTGGAAAGCAGCCTGCATTAAAACGTGAAAATGTTGCATTTGTTGAAGTTGCAGAGAATCTGTGTGGGGAAATGTGTACTGAAAGTTCCGTTTTTCAGTCTGTCTGTCCTCAATTTAACTTACAATATTTTGAATATTGACATTATATACCATGTGTTCTTAATGAATTCTGAAAATGCAAGCTGTTGATGTGTAGTCCAATCTGATTTTTAAATGGTGTGGGAAGTGACAAAAAAATCCAAGTGAGACAGCTAAGGAGTCGAGATGATACAGACTGAATAAAAAAGTATTCTGTCTCCCATTATTTTGATTAAATTTACCCAGCACCTTTAAAGTTTTGGTTAAATTACTTAATTTTTCAGACAGGGATGACGTTGAATGAACGATTTGGGATCCTGAAGGAGCAGAGGACAGCATTGTCTCAGAACAAAGGAAGCCGCTTTGTAACAGTGGGCTAACCTCGCAGATGGACTTGGGGACTGCAGAAGAATACAGCATATGTCACTAGAATTCTCCAGACATATTGCTAAGATGACAGAGCTATCTCTATTACTTTTACTTGGAATAGTAAAAGACTTGATGCCCTGAGAGAGAAAAAGTGGAGAGAAACTGATCCGACGTAGTGGCACCATCATCTGTTTGGAAAAGATTCTATTGCCCAGCTGAGTTCTTTGACCCTTCTGTTATGGTAAAGATTGTTTAAGTGTTTAATTACAAACCCCATTTTAGGGTTTTTTAGGGACTACCTTTGAGCTCTCTTTCAGACTCCAGTTTAGCACAGAGCCTCAGTCCATGGATACTTTGGTAGCGATGTAGCGGCATTTTTCATGGGAGCATTGGTTCTGTACTTCTTTGTGCATTTTTTTCCTTTCTTGAAAACTGTTTTGCATCCTCACGTTCACAAATAAAGCTGTTAGCTGAGACCCAAAATTTGTAACTGGGATGGAGACTGCTCTACTCTTATCCTTAAAAGTGGTCCAGATCATATACCATATTGGAGGAATACTACAGAGGTAGTGTGGGAGTCCTTTATATTCCAGATAGCTCAACTTCATAATCTTTTTATGTAAATGGAGTTCATCTGTCTCCTTTCCTTCTTAAATTTCTGATTTTTATTTCTTTTCGAAAGGTTTTTCACAAACTTAATGCAATAACTTAATGTTTTTGAATCATTTGATAGGAAGAAATACAGCAGTTCACAAGGAAGTCAGCAGTATGGTAGAGTTTCTTACCCTCCCAGATACAGGATTCTCATCCTGCATACTTTGCCCCAGAGGTTTTTCTCTTAACTCTTAAAAATAGTTGGAGGCACACAATCTCATGGTACTTGTTTGTTTATACCAAAGAGAGGTAAGATGTGAAGCTGATCCAAAGTGGTCAGACGTCTGGAAATTGTCTGAAACTGAGGAATGTTGCTGGAGGAAAGCCCTCAGTCTGCCAGCATGTGTAAAGCCTTAGGCAGGAACATGTAGCCACGTGCTTTAAGCATAGCTGTGTGCATCAGAATCTGCAGGACAGTAACAACTGGGGCATCCTCAATCTATATTCATATAATCCCTAAAACTGAGGCACTTCAGAATTGCTTCCAGACCAGGCACTGATGATCTTGGCACTGCTTTTGGCAAGATGGGTTAGGTACAATCAGGTAGAAGAGTGCCTGGCTTGCTGCATCCAGGAATGTTTGTGGTGTTTGAAGCAGGTTTAACTTCTTTTCACATTCTTGAAGAATTTACATTTGACAGAGTTGGTCTCCTTGCATTTTTATCTCAAATTCCCAGTTAACTAGCATATACTGGCAACTTCAACCTTGAAGAAAACTTGACAGCAGAAGGGCTTTTTTTTTTTGTATAGTTTTGAAGTCGGAGTGCACTCTGATGCTAAGTAGGACTTAAACCCTTATTTTTAATGTTGAAAAATATACCTTAGCCGAAGCAAACTAAATGTAATGGTGTTAAGGTTTCTTTCTCAATTACTAGTAGGAATTTTTTTTTAAATAAATGTCCCACTGTTAGAATTTGAGTAGGTAAAGTGTAGTCAGTCATCCTGTTTCAATGTATGCGTTTTCCATGTGCCAGGATGCAACAAAAAAAATTCTTTTGCATCAGCATAGATGCAAAACATTGATGCAGTGCATCAAAAGTGCTAGTTTGTATTTAATGAGAAGATGCTTTACACTGTACCTTTTGGTATTTTTTGGAGAAGTTATTACATTTGATCTATTCTGAAGCTGTTAATTTTTTTTTTTAATAAAAAGTTACAGGTTTGATATTGTCTTGTTCCTGTTATAACCACCTGGGCAATATACTGATTATGTGAATTTTCTGATAGCTTGCAAGGGGTTCTTACTGATCAAATTCTTATTAAATATTCTGAAGAACACAGCAGAAAGCAACCTAACTTAAAAGAGGGTTCACACTCCTTGCCCAGCTTAACACCCTGACAATGGAGCGCTTCTTGGAGTGGCACTATATGCTCACTTGCATTTGAATGTGTCAGCTACTAATTAATATTTCAGCAGCACTGCCTAATTTAGTGGCTTATTGTGGTGAGAGTACCAGATGTGTCAGCCCAAGCAGCGATTGTTGCTGTGACGTGTCTCGATAGTGAGAATCTCTGTCATCAACACCTTGTGCTGCAGGAACAGTCCGAGCAGCTTCCGTGGGTGTGGGAGTGCTGTGCCAGCAGGAGGCACAAAGCAGTGGAAATGCTGCTATTAATTGGCAATGCAAGACAAGATACTGCCTGTAAATATATTTGATAAGGTGTTAAATATTGTGATTGTCTCGCTACTTGATTATTGACAGGTTTTTTTTCTTCAGCATCAGCTGAGGTGTGTTGGCTGCAGCATCAGGTGGGGTCAGTGGAAGCAGCTGGGCAAGATGGCATTTGTTAAAATGTCACAAAGGGTGTGGCCTTTTAATGTCATCAATCCTTAAATTAAAAAAACGTGAAGCAGTTGTTACATTTCCCACTTAGCAGAGATTTGTGCGCTCTACCCATGTTTTTCTGCTGGAACGGGCCCGACACCCAGCAGCTGTGAGTGATGCGCACCCAGAAACCAACCTGTGACATCCCGTGTTGGCGGGAAAACTATAATTTGTAAGAGTTTCAGCAGGTGTCCAGGCGTGTCCGGGGCGGCCGCTCCCTTGCAGGCCGGCTGACCCGAGTCGGGCGGGAAGATGCGGCCCTGAGGAGAAGCTGGCTCGGTTCGGCCCGGCTGGATCGGATGTGGCGCCCCCGCGGTCCTGGCGCCGCCGGGCGGCGGCCGCGCATGCGCCCCTGCCGCGCGCTCTGGCATGCGCTGTCCGGCCGGGCTGTGGCGGGGAAATGGCGGCGCCGGAGGGCGGCTCTGCCGCGATGCCCGCGGCTTGTCCTGCTCCGCCTGGTCCTTCGGCTCCCGGCTCCTGGAGTCGCTCCTTGGACCGAGCCCTAGAAGAAGCGGCGGTCAGCGGGACGCTCAGTTTGAGCGGCAGGAAGCTCCGGGACTATCCGCGGGCCAGCGCCGCCAACCACGATCTCAGCGACACCACCCAGGCTGGTGAGAGGGGCGAGGTAGCGGGGAAGCAGAGCGGGGACTCTCGGAGAGGGTCTGGGGGTCCTGGCTGCCCAGCCAGTCCCCCGCTCAGGACTGAGTCTGAGGAGGCCAGTTTGTTGTCTCTTCGTTAATTTGAAGCTGGTTTCGCCTCTTCCCTTCGTTCTCCGCCCTTCCTCTCCTCGGCTGAGGCAGGATGGAGGAGCTGTGGCAGGGTTCTTCCTCTGCCCGTCTGATGAGATCTCTCCTATTTGTAGGGGACTTTATCATCTCTGCTGTAAAATGTTTCCCTTATGGGGAATTGTTTTCAAAAGCATTGTGGAGTTTTTCTCTGTATTGCTGCTCGCTGCTGTGGTTTTAGCCAGTCTTGTTCTTGCTGTGATACATCTCTATGTGAATGTGTGTATATATGCATACGTGTGCACCCTCACAATCTCTCATCTTGTCCTGCTGACACGGGAAACCAACTTTCCAAGAAGGGCTGTCAGGTGTGTGTATGCTAAAGAAACTATTTCTTATAAGCTCTCTAAGTACTTATGCTTCTATTATTATAACTTCATACAGCCATTAGAAGATAGTCGTAGCCCTTTTTTTTCTCTTGTATAACATGAGGGTTTAAACATATTAAAGATTATTAATTACTTTACAAGGTGCAGAAAGCAATAAGACTTTTGTCCTCTCTGTTCCTTAAATATATTAATTAGACTAAAAAACGTGTACTTTGACTGTAAGTATCTTGGTCAGAAGTGAAAATACACCTGTGTCTGCATATTGCTGTACTTAAATAGGTGAGACTTGGGAAATGAGAGTTTGTGCATGATGTAACAATCTTCTTAATACATTATGTAGATCAGATTTAGTTAATTTTGATTGTGCAGTTGTATAAGTGCAGTTAAAGTAACTTGAAAAGCTGCTAGCATGCCATCTGTTTGTAGCTTTGAAATCTTGGAATTTAGACGTTTTAGTATTCAGTTGTAGCTTGAAAGTTTAGAAATAAGCTTCCAACACCCCTTCTTTTTCAAGTTACCGTGCTTGTTACACTGTCAGTTAAGTAATTCAGAATGGAACCTTCTTTAAAATTGTCTTGACTTCATAGTCTGTCCTGCAACATCCTACTTATGCAAAAATCTGTCACTAACTTTTCTGTCATGAAAACTCAAGCGAACCTTTTGATAACAGTGGTTTGCTTGTCTTGAACACATCTAAACATAAAAAGCTCTTATTGTCGGGATATAAATTTTTGGGGTAGTTTTTGTTTCATTTGTACAAGTGCAGTTGCACAATGAATGTGTAGTGGACTGATGTGTAAGCAAATGCAGCATACACATTTGCGAGGGATTTGGGCTTTTTGTTTATAACACTATTCATTTACTGTACTCTTAAACAATTTGTGGGAATTCTTGTTCCCACCAAGGTTCCCATCTATTGTGATGAATATTTGCATTGTAGTTGTTCAAGAAGCATTAAATGCTAATAAGCAGCAGTGCATGCCATACACTTTTGTGCATTTATCATCACAATGAACCTTAGAAAAAAGCTAGAACTGTTCTTAAGTTGTAAAAAGCAAAGCTTATTGAGTATGTGTGGGGATACACATTATGTTTAAATTCTCTGTTTTCAAGGCTGCTGTGAATAACTTCATCTTGTGGGGGTTTTTTTAGCGTGGTCTGTTCTGTGACTTTTTTGTTTTGAATAATGCTGGGCACAGTTTTGTTCATGGCACACTTATAATTGTTCTATATAGGACTAGCCACAAATATGATCCAATGTATTTGTGTGTTAGGTGTTGTAAACACTAAAAGTAAACAACACCCCACATTGTAGACTCCCAAGAGCATTCCTACATGCTGTGCCACAGACTCCAAACACATGAGGTGCTGCATGTCTGTGTTTCATAAAAATTACTGGAATTGCTCCCAAATTACAAATCCAGTTACAAACCTGAAGATGAAACAACAGTGTGCAAACCTTCCTCTGCATGTACCTGAATAGACACATCTCTAGTGTGAATCATATACTGATACAGCTCATTCCCATTCTTGTAGCAATAAAAGTAACTGCATGTCAGTGTGACCACATTGATGCTTGCGAGGTGGGAATGAATCACATCCCTCATTAACATAACTACCCTGCTGGAAAACCAGCATCTCACACTGCCTGAAGCCCTAACAGAGCCACTGGCCTTGCCTGGAAACTGCTGTCAACACAGGTGAACCAGCAAAGTGGGTCAGTAGGAACAGGGCGTTAGAGATCAGAGCTTTGATCAAGTTTAGTTGGGTGCCCTATACAGATTTTGAGGTTGATGGTGGGTGATGTCAGCCAAAAGGTGCATTTTCAGATGTTAAATCAATAAGAAGATTACATTTCTTTGGACCTTGTAAGGGTTCAGATTTGACTAATACTAACTCTAATGCTCAAGCTGTTATAGCTTCTATGTACCATTCTTAACCACTCACTAAACACAGTCACCAGAGCAGCAAAACCAGGTCAGGTTTGCTGCACTTTATTTTTGATCCTAATACAGTTTTTCTTTTAAGTGGAAAAATTAAGTTCCTCATTAATCATTTTCTTCAGTCCCTAAGCTTGTTACTGGAAAGTGGATTGTCTAGTTATGTCAGGGCCTTGGCTACTTCTGGGCACTGCTGTCTTTCAGGTGATGAAGACCCACGTGTGACTTTTTAAACCAAGATCAATGCTCAAGGTTACTCTCAGAACTGAGCATATAACTTCAGCAGGCAGTAAAGCAGTAGTGAATTTATAGTTGTTTTGTACTTTGACTGGAATTAAGATCACATATAAAATCAAATTGAAGATGAGATAATCTGTGCTGGAAAGCTTTGGCATGGATTAGCAGGAAGGTAACTCCCTACAGTGTGTGTTGCAGTCGCCCATCTCATGTTCTCATATGTGAGGGATGTGCAAGAAATGCAGTGTAGTAATAACTAATAACTTAGGTACTGAAAGAGTATCTCATTCCTTTGTATTCCTCCCTTACAGCTTAATTGGACTTCTAGGAATTGGCTCAGATTTACAAAGCTCATCAATGGTGAAGAATGAGCAAACTGCTTCACTATCAAATGAAGGATATGCTTTCATACTTTTTCTTACAGACTTTCATTTAACATTCATTCTCTCTCCCCATTTTACCTCAGTTACAACCCATTCATCCATTCCTGTTCTTGACCACAGAATAGGAAAAGGAAGGGCTATAAACCACCTGAGTTAAATGTAAAGGAAGCACAGTTGCATTTTGCCAGCGTTAATATAGATTCTGATGTCATTATTTGACAGCTTTCCCAGTGGCCTAAAGCATACATTGAGCAGACAAGTTATTTGTCAAACCCTCCATGACAGCTGTAATTACTTAAACCACTCACTGTCTCAATTTTTAAAGGAGAAGATGGGAATATGTGGATTTATGCAATAAAAGAAGCGTCCGTTGCATGGAAATTAAGATAATTACATGCAGCTCATTGTGTCTTGTTTCTGGAATATATTAGTAATAAAAAAGGATAGAAGGACTGACAAGGAAGAATAAAATAGTTTGCAGTGCCTTTACAATGGTTTTGCTAATAAGGCATCTCTGTAATTTTGTTCTCACTAGCGCGCCATAGAAATGGTAAAATCTGACTGTAGTGTCTGTAAAATTTTTATATGCCAAGTGCTTGCATGCATGTAGAAGGACTGCAGTGAGGATGTGAGTGTTCTGCAGTAAAGGATCTTACTGGTGTTTTTCATTCCTGCTAGAAGTTCATTTGGTGCTGCCTAATGAAATGTAAAATGGCTTGGGAAGCACAGCATGGCTCAGATAACAGTGGCCCTGTTACCCAAAAGTTTGTTCTTAAAGCCACAACAGCATAGTCAAAACCAGCCTAAAAGTTTTTTTTTTTTTTAATCTGTTTCAGTTACTGTATTTTGAATGTAGACTTATTGTGATCTTTAAGGTGACTAGGAAGGAATTGTAATTATTATTTGTTCAAATCTCAGACCATCAACAGAGTTTACAGTTTTGATACCTAGATTATCTAAAGTTCCAGTATTAAAGACCAAAACCTAATACGTCAGTTGGGTCATTCAGAGTCTTGTGATTGCGTTTGTGTCCTTGTCTCTACCCCTACCAAACCCCAAAAAGAAGTGCCCTGTCCAGAAGTTCTAGTAGCTCTAGCAGTGAGAAGGAGAGAGGATCAGAACCCTTCCCCTGACTTTGGACTGTAATCCAGCTTGTTCCATTTAGCTGCATTTTTTGGTCTTAGCTCCTACTTGTGTCAGTCCTTGTTTAATTTGATTATTGCCCCCTTTTGTTTTTGTTCTTGTTGTTTTTGTTCTTCCGTGTTGTGTGTTTTGTTCTTGTGTTTCTGTTATTTGGAAGTCTTGATCTCGTGTGGTCTGTGTATAAATACTGAGAATTCTTGGTCTAATGGAATTGCTAAAAGATTGCTAAATTGAGGTCAGT
>VXBI01004374.1:2178276-2258559 GCA_013397375.1 Toxostoma redivivum | reverse complement strand
TTTTTGTTACCCTGAAAACAGAGAGCAGTAGACTGTGGTAGTTTATAGTTCATTTTTGTTGGATGTGTTGGATTTGGATGGAGACCTGAGGACTGCAGTAATGCTCAACTGTTCTTGGCACACAGAAGTCTTTTTGCCTAATGTTTTATGGCAACTGGGAAAATGCAATCTGAGCTTGTAGTTTCTAATCCTTGTGGCAATAAAAGCAATACGTGACATTTAGATTGCCTTTGTTTAGTGAGTTTATCTTTTAAAACAAACAGTAAAGTACCACTATCAAATTTTACTACCAGTGAGCTCTTGTAAGTAGTGTTCAGTGGTGTTGCATGTGTTTCTAGTTACTTCCCTAGTTTCCCCCTTCCTTGAGTCCATCATGATCAGATTTAATTTGTTTTTAATACTGTCCTGTCTACATACACCCTTGTAGTTATATTTTTGGAGATAACTGTAACTACATTAAAAGTAAAGAGGGTAGGCATTCATAGTTGGATATATTGAGCCCTGCAGTCACATGAAGGACAAATTAGAATTTAGGGAAAAAAGGAAATGTCTGTTTTTCTTTCATGGTGCTTCCAGCACTGTTCTCCCGTGGCTGTACCTGTGCTTGGGGTAGAAAATTCATCCTAGTTAAATGCTCCCTGAAGACCGTCATTAATACACAGCCTAATGTGATCCAAGTTCTATGCTGATGCCAAAAGGGGAAGTTCTGTCTTCATCTCCTGCTATACAGTCAACACCAGCAATCCTAGTGCCTTTCAGCAAGCTGTTTCATACTTACCTGGCTGAAAATCCAGCCAGTAACTACTTGTATCAAATTCTTGGACAGCTCACTACATTTTCACCTGCGTGTGAATGCCAGCAAACGGGAAAGGATGGAAGCATTGCATGGGTGATGAGAATGACCTTTTACCACTGACCTGCTGTAAATTTGGTAATAATTTTCTGTCAAAGAATGTGCTGGCCTTTGACTCAGTGATCATAAGAGTTTTTTGTTCTACAATATGGCTTATAGAGTTGAATTTCATTCAGTGAAACTTTACTACTGATGAGTTTGGCTCTTGTGCATTCATTTGGCAAAATACATTATTTTATGTAAGTAGTTTTAAACTTATGGTTCAGGTTTAGAATGCAGTAGATATAATTGGTTTATTCAGCAGAACCAGCAGTAAAGAATTAGTTACAACAAACTGCAAATTATGTAGCATGTGTTAAAAATAAAATTACATGGTAGCTAACAAAAAGGCTACAACTCAATTCAAGGGTTCTTCTCTCTGTAATAACTAATCAGGCTTGGATCTCATGGTTTCTGATGTTGGCCAAACAGCTTGAATGAATTGCAGTTGTGTATTCATCTGAAGCCGTGGGCTGTGCAGGGTGCTTTCTTCTTCATCTGCTGTGTCTCTCTCTCCAAAGTGGAGGGGTAGAAATCCATTCCTGTTAGAAATGTCTAGTGGCTAGATTTATCAGTGCATCAGAGTTAAAAGTATTGCCTTAATTCTCTGAATTACAGATATTTAGAGAAGATGCAAAGGGAACAATCTTGTGATCTTGTCTTTACAGGACTGTTGTGCCTAAGTTAGTACTTCAGTTTATGTACAGGAAGAGGGTTTAGTGTTTCAGCTTGAAGTCCCCAAAACTCTCCCAATAGTCCTTGACTTCAGCCTCACTTACAATGCTACACTACAAACTGCTGCTTCCACTCACAGCCCACGTCTTTCTGGAGTGAAGAGACTTTGTTCTCTTCTAGCTGATAATGTCACCGATTTGAAAGTTAAAGTATTTACACTCATAACCTTCTCTCAGTGAGCTTCAGGCACTCCAAAATGAGAATATGCCAAAACCCCCAATTTGCTATGCAGCCCAGGTGTTGGCTGCTGGAACATATGGTTTGTGACCATAATGTGCTCTGTGCAGAGGGCAGGAGGATTAGGGAGCATCTATTCAGTTCCACTCACCACCCAGACATTGTTCAGTGACCCATATGAATTTTAGTCTCTTTATTCAGCTTATTGTTGAAACGTAGCTTTGAATACAGAAACGTGTTATTGTTGCCTTGGACTTTTGGGTAGTGCTCCAGACTATTGAAAAGTTTTCAAACACTATTTTTCATGTAATATCTGTGCAGTGAAGCATGGTAATGTTACTGCATTTTATATATATATGAAGCATGGAATGGTACAGAGTTTGAAAGCATCTGCTGATTTGGGGTACCAAAATTTAAAGCACTTAGTGCCTGAACTTATAGGCATTATTTTTAAATGTAGCTTTTAATAACTTCAGATGCCTTGGTGACTCCTCAGAAATACTGGGAATCAAGCCAAACAGCTAAAAAAAAAAGTGATTAATTACTATATTTTTGAAAGATTAATTTAGAAAATTTGCCTAGTAATATGAAGGAAATATATGGCACTGATAGAATGCAGTCTGTTTTTCCAAAGCAGTGTTCATTGCTTCCACGTTAACCATCCCTTTTTCTTTGTGTAATTTCCTGTGTTTTTTCCCCAATGGTTTTTTCAACAACATTGTCTTTTATAAGACTTTGACTGTGATCAGTCCTGATTCTTACAGTATCTTCATCTTGTCTGAAAAAAATTATTTAAACAGAAAAATTTTGAAGAAGAATGAAAAGTGGTATGTGGTTTTTAATTACAGACATGTGGATGGTAGATGTGCACAGGAAACGAGCAATTAAAGTTCTGTGGGCATCTCTGATGATAGACTATATCATCCTCGTGCTTGATTTAGCAGTGTTCTTAACTGAGTTTTCTCTGTACAAAATATCATTGTGTTTTCCAGGTTGCTTTCCTGATGCTGAATTCTAAATTCAGGCTGTGTTTTAGTCAGAGATGCAGCCTGAATTTTCTAGAATGGTTGAGTGGAATATAACTGGCATCTGTGTGGCTCATCAGGACAGTTCAAACCTTTGCATTTCTTTTAGGTGAGCCAGCAAGATAGGAGGAGGTTGTCATTCCATGGAACCTGTTTGTAGGGTGGGATGCTGTATTTCCAAGTTGTACAGATGTTTGAGGCAGAGGTGATGGTTTGAGCAGATCTTAGGTTCTGTGTTTGGGTGTTCTGGAGGTGATTATGCTCTACCAGATGATTATGTTCTACAGAGGTTCCTTCCTGTGTTCGTGTCACATGTCTTGTTCCCAGCAATGTTTTTTATTTCAGTTCTGTCTCTTCTGCCCACATTTTTTTTCATCTCCTTTATCCTAACTTCCATGTCTTAACACTTTCTTGTTTTCTTATTAATCTTGCCTGGTCTCAAATGCCTCTCTCATTACTCGCTCTAGTCTTCTCATCCAAGTTGTCAGCATGATAAAAAAATGAATAATTGATATCTTAATATTTGGTAGGTAATACCTTTTAAAGCTAAGGAGAAAAATAATTTTAGGATACTGATGAGAGAAGTAATAATTTGAACGTGCTTAATAATGATTACTATTATTTATGGTCACATATATTGCCCTTTAGTTCAGTCATAGACCAAGGCTTCTACTGGTCTTTGAGCTGGTGTCAGTCATGCTGTTCTCAGGATCTGAGAGTCACTGAGCACAATAATTGCAGGACAATTAGGAGTTTGTCATTACATTTGTCCCAAGCTCAGCTATGGAATAAATGTTTTTGTAGAAGACCACGACTGAATGTGGTTATGAGCCATAAAATATCTGCTATTTCCTTTCATTCAGCTGGCTTACAAAGAACTGGGGAGATTTGTGCTTAGCAAGGTAAAAAAAATTATCTTTGGAACCCATCTATGCTAAAACAGCAGGTCAGCCATTGGAGCTGTAAACTTACTGCAAATACTCAGATGTTAAATATTTCATGGCTCTGTTCTGCTGGGTGCAAATTGTCACATCATTCAGGGATGGCTGTGTGTCAGGTTGTTATAATTGCCATTAAAAGTTAGTGTGGAAATCCCAGGAGCTTCACTGTTGGTAATAGTCATCCAACCTTCACTGGTGATTAGCTCAGAACTGGCATTGTGTTATGAGCATGGTGAAGGAAATTACACACACTCACACACACACATTTCTAGTGCTCATGATCTGGCTGTGAATTATGTAACTGAGTAATACAGATTAATACAGATGTGATATTTTAAACATCTCTGTTTTCACAAATATGGAAAAATGAAAAATGCATCTGTAGGTTCTTTTATCAGCATATTTGCATTGCATTTTCTGCTCACATTGCCCTGTAGTGGTTAAGCAATAAGTTGTGGAAATTCCATTTGAAAAACATGTTATCAGTTTGAAACCAGACTGCTTAAGTAGCTTTCCACATATAAATAAACTTAAATACTACTCAGTTCATATTCCTGTCACTTTAAAGACATTTTTCCTCTTTGGATGCATAAAACAAAAGGCAAAAATACAGATTTTCATCAATAATGCAGTTGTTGCCCCAGTGCTGCAGGATTTGCAATGGAGGACAAACTTTTAACAGTTTTAATAATGACTGTTATTGTTTCTGTCTAATTAGATTTTCAGACAGAAATGTGATTTAAAAAAAAAAGCAAAACTAACTTCAGCAGTATCCTTGCCATATGATAGAGTTCTTTCCAATTCTTGACCATACTGTAAATGTTGGAAGTAGAAATACAGGGGTTTTTAGAAGCATGCATTGCAAGCTGTATGAGTAGATTCTGGGATAACTCAAATGAGGTGTTGTTCTCTCTGTTTTGGGGAAGCGGTTTCTCTTCTAATGAATGTCTACAGCACATGTCCCTGGGGCTTTCTCAGTGTAGTCAGGAGAAATGTTTCTGCTACCTGACAACTGTTAGGGATAACAGAAGCCAACAAACAAACAGAAAGGCCTGAGTAGAGCCCTGAGATTTTCTGTTCTCCAGGCTGTGGGCTGGCTGCCACTTCACCATTGGAGAAGCACTTTGTACTTCAGTTTTCCTCAGCTGGAGGTGTTTCAATCTGCTGAACACTGCTGTCTGTTTTTTAATCACGTTAGAAAAAAAATGTGTTCATACTTACAGTATGCTTTTCAGATTTGCCTATTCTATTTCCATTCTGGTTTGGACTAAAAAGAAATCCTCCTATCACTGCATTTCCCAATTCTTTGTATCGTGCTTTCTCTATTTTGTGTGGCACATTCTGCTTCCTTCCTGTGTGCACCACAACACATCCTTATGTCAGAGGCATTTAGAGAAGAGCTTGTTTGGTGTATTGTTTTACTTCTCAGGCAAAAGCATGTAATTTTAAAGCTGGAAAGCATAGTTTGTGCTCCATGAAGAGAGGAGAAAAAAAAAATTGTATGTCATCCATCGTATGTGGGGAACGTTTTTTTTATCTCATTTCAAGTTTTATATTTCTTATAAGTGAATTGATTGAAACAGGTTTTTTATATGCCTTTGTATTTTATTTCCATGCCAGATGATTTGAAGCTATGTGACTACGTTATGTAATATCATAAAATTGCACGTTGTGCAGAAGAGTCATTCTGGGTGTAATGTTGGTATTAATTTTTTCAGGCAATGTCAAGCTCCAGTGGCAAACTTTCATTACAAATTCTTTTGTCAGTTTATGGCAACTTGTCTTATGATCCTGCCACTCTTGCTGTCTTACTCTGCATCAGTGAAATGTGGTACTCTCTTTTACTTAATATTTCTTGTCACAGTTACAAAAGTTGTTTCTTCCTTGGCTGTTTAAATAAAAAATCCTTGTTTGTTAAATACTATCAGCAGAAATACAAGCTATAATAGTTTTATTTTCAAATATGGTTTGTGGTGAGACCTTTCACAAGTTTTTCATTCTTTCTTTATAGTGGCCAGGGAGTTTTATTTTACTTCTCTGAGAAGTTAGAGATGCATTTCTGTGCCTCTGCTGATCTCAGGATAGATTTCTTCATCATATTGTGCTTACAGTAATGAACTCAGTATTACTTTCAGGGCACGAGAAATACTCTGTACTGCCACTATTTGTTAGTGCTTTATCATATTTTTTTTTATATAACTTCAAATATCCTGCTTGACTCACATTTTCCTACCCTTAATTCTTTTTTTTGCTGATCGCTTCCATATTTATACTGAAGTTAGATGAATCTTTTAATACTGTGCCATTTTTATGATGTTGTTCAAATACTGCATATCAGGGCCATTTATTTTCAGTGTGTAACCAGCCCTTCCAGTTTACTGTATGTGGTTCAATGGCTTATTGGCTGTTCAATGAATATCAAATCTGTAATTTCAAGACTCTAAAGTTTTCCAGTACCCTTGCTGCATCAAAGCCCTTCTCTCTTATCTCCCCACAGCCAGTGCAGACTTTAAGAAGTTGTTAAAGCTGAATTATTTCCATTAAATCTATTGACTAAAATCCAGGGAGTGATTTCTGCATTGGAACTGTCTCTGTTATTTGGGGTTAGATTTCTTTGGAATTTTTTTGCAGTCTCTGACTATTAATTTGCCTCCTGTTCACCCAAGTTGGACCCTCTTTGTACCCAAGCCTGTTATCCTAGTGAGGTTGTGGGGAAGGTAAGTGGGTTGAATACATATCAATTGTGTGTTTTAACAATACTCATAATTTTTGATAGAAAAAAATAGTAGATGGATCCAGAGGTTTACACATGGACTTACAATCTGGCAATAGGTTTAGCTCTATTTTCAAAGCTTTTCTAATGTGTTTTGCTTTAAATTGATGTTTTTAAAAGTCGATTTTTTTTTTAGTTGTACCTAAAGGAACTTTATCTAAGGGGCTGGGGGGATGAGTTCATTTACTGCACACTTCCCCTCACTGGTAACTTTGTGAAGCAGTCTTGGAAAATGAAACCCTGCTCTGCTGGAACTCAGTCAAGTATTTCAGGAGCAGCGGGCAGAAGCAGTGTCGTGTTGCTTAGGAGCAGTGAATGCTCTCACACATCTCGGGTGTCCTCCCTGTGCCCTGTGTTAGAAGGGGTGAGGCAGTTTCTCTGTAATGTGGAGATTTTTCCACTTGAAATTCTTACATGCTTTCAAATAAACACTTTTTAAATTACAGTTTTATATACATGTACAGCTAAAAATAGCAGCAGTTGAAATATGAATTATGAAATGGAATATCAGAGATCTCTGGAAGTGGAATTCTCATCGTTGCTTTGCAGTGTGGGCAGTGGCTGCACAGCTTCTCTTCTGTGGCTCAGTGTTTGTCAGGAATTTTCCTAGCAAGGCAAAAAGCTTTCATTTTCATCAGTTTGCACTGAGCTGGTATAGATAAAAGTTGCCACACACAGAAAACTGTTTCACTAAAGGAGCTGGAGGGATAGAACCACCCAGCCAAAAATTTTCAAAGTGACTACTGCAGTTTGAGATTAATATTCATCACAGCTTCTTAAGAGCAATGTGTACTATTAAACCTCAACTTAAGTATTTCCCTGAAGAGGAATCAGTATGGTTTGGATTTGGAAAAAAAAAAAATTCATTGTGGTCAGATGAGTTTGGATTTTGTTTTATAAAAGGTGTTTGCTTCCAGCATTCATAATGGTAATTTTATTTTGTGAAAAGAAGTGCATACAATTAGCCTCAAATACTAATTAGGGAACGTAATAATCATTTTGCTGCTAGAAAAGCAAGCTTAGCTTTTTTTTAAAAAAGTGAAGATGTATGAAATGGTGACCACCAGTCCTGTAGCCCTTTATCCCTGGTAATATCTGCATGATATGATTTTGACTAAAGGTAACTCTTATGGTTTCCAGATTCAAAATTTATTTCATATTTTAAACATACGTTTTGGCAGTTGCTGCCATTTATATCCTCATTTGTCCATTTCCCCGATATGGGATATTTTCCATGCATATCCTATACTGTTGTTTTATTTATTGACAATAAAATGGCTTGTACTGCTCAGATGACTTTGTAAGACTCCAGCTCTCTTTCTAGAATTCTGGCAATAATTGTCCTATTGAAATTGAAACACTGCTTGTGTAAAGTGTAACAGGCTTTTTTTGTTAGGAATGATGTCAGCATGAGAGATGGCCTCAAGGAGCCATTAAAAGAACATAGAACTTTTGACTGTTGGACTTCATTGACTTTTCTCCTCAGTAGAATATAGTTCTGCAGAAAATGGATCAGTGTCTGCAGTGATATGAGACATTTGGTGACTTTACTGTGCAGTCTGATGAAGATGTATCTGAGTGCCATAAATACAGAGGCACTCTATTAAGAGCATCAGAGAAATGCGGTAATAACAGGCATAAAATTTTATAGAAATGCTTGCCTTCTCTGAAAGTAATTGGCCTTTTTATGTGAAATTACTCACTTTGCTGTTTTGGACTTTTGAATTTTCAGTTCTGGTTTGTTTCTAACTCTTCCCTTAAGATGTTCTGAAATGTATTCACAGCTAGCATTTTTTTTCTTTATTGTCTGTCCATCTATTGCAGACTTTATTCTATCATTCTATTTAAACTTGTGGAAAAAGGAACTGTGGTAATACATTTTGAACTAATTGGTGAAATAATAGGGGGAATATGCAGAATTAACATGACATTAGGTAAATAGCAGCTGTTATATTAGCTGACTTACTTGTATGTGAAAATACTTGTAGATGGAGAAATTTTATGTCCAGTATTAAGATGAATTAAAGCTTTTAGTGAAATAAATAGATGAATGATAGAAATAATAAGTCTTTATTAGCTGCATTTTATGTTTCCAGTCTTCCTGACTGGCACATTCCTCCTGCTTTTATTCCATTCCAGGTTGTCCTTCCCCAAGTTACAGTTTACTCACAGAGCCATTAGAATGGCTGAATATATGAGATATTTTACTAATTGAGATGAAAGCCAGGGCAAAGTGACAGTACCACACAATCTTCCTCATTAATGATCTCTTTGTGACTGATAGCCATGAACAGATTGTTGAGGGTCATTTATCATTGCAATGATGTACCTGGGATGCCTAAGCTGGGTGTGGAAGGACCACCTTGGGCAGTGTAAATGTATTCAAAAGGCAGTGTGCTACCTTGAAGGTTTTTCTAGCCTGGCTTAGTCCTACTTAGAGGCCCTTGACACCCTTCTGTCAGCAGTGTCATTGCCTATGACTGTACACTCTCTGCATTAGGTTTTATATTAACCCGTGGGATTGCTTTGTCCTGGTATCTGACCCTTCCTTCCCCTCCCTTTTATGAATAACTGAAGGTTGGCTATGGATTTTAGACTACAGACTGTGGTATCTAGCATAGTATCTGAAAGTCTTATCATCGAATGGAGGAACTAATATATAATATTCTTGATTTCCTGTCTTTTTTGTGAGAAGCTGTATGTGCAGCAGAGTTTCTTAGTAGAAGTTTTTCTGTTTTTCAGATCTGCTACTGCACTGCCTTTTGTTCATATTTCATTCCCCATGTTTTCCATGTAAAATCAGAAAAGAGAGAGAAATGGGTTTGAGGAGATGATAATGTGTGTGAAGGCCTTGAAGCCCTCTGAGTGCTTCCTGACCAGTCTCTGGACCATGAGAAAAATGTGGTACTTTTAACTTGTAGAAGTGAGGAAATGTGAAGTTCCCTATAGAACACAGAGCCTTCTCTCACTGAGAGCCCTGTTCCACTGGCTCAGCCCTTGCTCTGCAGGTGGCAGCTTGCACTGTGTCCTGTATTGAAATTTATTTTTTAATATAATTTGCCATGATGTGAGGACAAGCATAACAACATTAGCAAGCTTTTAATTAAAAACAAGACAAAAATATGTATTTAGTGACTTGACTTTCAAATTCAGCATTTCAACTGAAGCCTGCAAAAGAATATCTTTAGCTGAACTTTTTTTGCAGCCCTTTGCCACATTCGTTCCTATTTCTGCATGGCAGCTCAACTCCCCTCTGCACTACAAAGCAGATCACTAAGAATAAGTTGCTGTAAGTTATGAACTGACAGCCAGATTAGTTCTACCCCTGTGGACATGATAAGTTATACTCAAGTCTTGAGCCATCAGTTGTCTTGAAATCTTCATCGGAAAGTGAAGAGATGTCATAGAAAATGAGGAATTGTTCTTGATTGGAAGAGTCCCTAGAAGGGAGATACGTTGATATTTTTGGAGGGAGTATGTCCATATACTGGTATTTATTCTTCTTGGTCTTGAGTGTGAGAACTGAGAAAAGTAGATGTCTTAGATAAAAATAGATGATGAAGAAATACAGAAGAGGTAAATTTTGTTTTGTATGTGCTGGGAATCAAAGCAGCAAATCTGAACCATGTAATGATTCTAAGTTATGGTGTTGCAGTGAGACATTTACAAAATGAGCTTAGTTTCCTTTGTTTTAGCTAAGATGGTTGCATACCAGAAAATGGAATGCTTAAGTAATGAAGACTTTGATCTGACTAAATTCAAAGAAATGTCTTCTTAGAAAATCTTGATGAAAGATTTTCTTTCAAAAGTTGTTTTCTTAGTTCTCCTCCTTTTCTCAACTCTTTGTTAAAGCAAGACTTCAGCTTGTTTGTCAATGTGCTGATAACAGCTAATTTAAGCAAACTGTGCTGCCAAAGGAAGTCACTGCCCTCATATATCCACTGGAGAGACAGTTCATGTAAGTCCTCCGCAGGTTAGCTTCAGGCAAAATTTGCAAGAGTAGTTTAAACAGCTTCAAAAATCATGTGAGCTAACTTGACGGATTTTCTGCCTGATGTGAATTGGGAAATGCTCACACAAGCATTGCAGAATCATTAGCTTACAGCAAAGAGCCAGTAGGGAGGACCTAAGAGAGGGGATAATTTTAAACCGGTAAAGTCGGATCCCGGAGAGGGGGATCTCCAAGGCTTTCAGATGTCATTTAAACTGTCTTTGTTACACTGTATAAAAGGCTAGACGTGAGAGTTTCATCCTACGATTTGACTTCTTTTTTTTTCTTTTTTTTAGTTTTAAATCAACAAGGAGTAGGTTTGGGTTAAACCCAAACAGCTTCTTTTAAACCAGTTTTATCAATGGAGGGGTGTGTGCTGCTGTACCAGCTTTGTAGGTGTAGTCCAAAGGCTGCTTTCCTTGGAGATAAATACTCCTTCTGTGTTTCTGCATAAAAAAAGCAGAGGGGCCTGCAGTGCAGCTGGACAATGAGGAACTGAACTTCCCCAATTTAACCAGCCCTAGTGAGCTGGAGACTCCAATTCAATTACTCAGTGATAGATCTTTTGCAACATTGCTTCTCCAACTTTCACTTAGTTTAGTTTGTTTGGTTTTAAGTTTTAGAGCTGTTTGAAAGAGAAGCATGATTGTGCTGTTGGGTGGGTGCCAAGTTTAGTGAGGAAAGGGAATGAAATTTCTAGAAGAGACAAGATTGGGGGGTGTCTCTGGGAAGTTGGAAGCAGAGCAAATGTAAAAACTTCTTTAACCGCAAACCCCATGTGAAGGGGTTAGAATTAATTCCTGTTTTCGAACATGGTTAAACAGTTCCAGTTTGCATCATCTGTGCTGTAGCAGTACATGAGTTGCAGTTTGTATTCTGTCTATAATCTGTCTGTTGTTTACTGGCTGGTCATAAGGCCCAGCTGGCTGGTCACCTGACTTCCTTCTGTCTCCCTTTTAAAGCTACTGAAAATCTCTCCCTGCCTATCTGAAAAGTGGTTTCATCTCACTCCCAGAACGTTTACTTAGCTCCACTGTGTGCCATCCTTAAAATACCATGGTGTGTAAACAAAGACATACCATGCTTTGTACGTATCAATAATGAGCAAAACTTGGGATTAAATCCCTGATCACAGTCCTGTATTTGCTACTCTGAAAAGACCTGATTTATTAGAAGTGTTTGTTTGTTAAGGAACTGGAAAAAAAAAAAAGGCAGTTTCATGATTATTATTAACCAGCTAGTCCAAATCCCAGCTGCTGCCAGAAGTCCTGGTCTTATCCTTCAATACTTACAAAGCCACATTCTCGTCTTCTCCCTTGTGTTGATATTAGAGATTACTCAACTGCAGCAGGAACTGGATCATGCCTCAGAAGGGCTGAAAACTATTTGTGGCTTTGCTTTTTTCAGGATTTGTTCTCAGTAATGAGACCAAACTGGCAGTGTGGTTGCACAGGCAGAGGTGCTGGTGCGAGGGAGAGGATGGTAACACATGGCCAGTAAAGAATTGCTCCATGGCTTGGAGTGGCTGACTGTGGAGCCAGGGTCTACATTGAATAATGGATAAATAATAAGTGATGTAACAGTTTGATCCATTCAGGCCACAGATTTTTCTGCTCTAGAGCCAACTAGAGGAAAAGCAACCAGAGTATTTGGAATATGAAGAGTTTCCAGTCCCTTACAGGGACTGGAGCTTGTCACTCTTCCCTGTTCTCTAGTAACCACACAAGAACAACTATGTAATGGTGTTCAGTAGTTGTCACTGTTTGGTTTTTGTTTTTAATGAACAATATTCTTCCTTGCAAAAGGAAAATGAAATAATTTTGTAGAGGAAGTGGCATTGTATTCCAAGCTGTTACTCTTGTTAGAATGTTTATCCTCTTCTTGCAGTACTCAGGTGGTTCTGCAGTGAGACATCATGCTTTCCTTGGAAATGTGCTTTCTTGTCAGTGGTCACACAGAAGCAATAAGGGCAGGACTGTAATATGTGTTTGTGTTTAGTCGGTGTTTTTTATGGTGGCACCTGCGAGGTTTTCCTTCATGTCTAAAAGAGAAAGCTAAACTACAGCAAATATGCATTAAAATCATGTGGAGAGAATAAAGGGAAGAAGAATGGGAGTTGGTGTTTAGAATCTTCTGTTTTCCTCTTTGATCCCAAGTATGATTGAGTTTTCTTAGTATAATTAAAGTTCTAACAGATCTTTGTATATAGATTTTTCTAGTCTTAAGAGCAAATGGTGAATAATTCAGACTAGGCCAGATAAGAGGGTTGTACTTGCTTAAATATTTTTTGTTTCTTTATGTGATGTATTTTAACAGAAGAGAGTTGCTAAAAAACCCTAGTGTAGTTCAAGTAACTTAGAAGCCAGATTCTGCAAGTCTCCCTTGTGTGACTGTTCTTAAGATGCTTCTGAGTTAGAAAACAAAAAAGCCAGCCAGGTTTCATCTGGTAATCTAGGTGTTGAAGGAAAAGGTAAAGGCTTTAGCCATAGTTCTCACTTCATTAAATTTGCTTCAAGCAGGGGATTTGTGGAAGTTCTTCAGAGAAGTGAGGGATTTTCTTGTTTTTTAAAAGCTTTGGCAAGAAGCTTTGTTATTTGTATTGAATGTTCCAAAACAAAAATGTAGCCAGAGGAAATAGCATCTGTGAAACTGATTCACACACGTGAAACTTGACAATGATTTGGCAATGATTTGAAGCAGGTTTTATAAAGGACAGTTAAGCAGCCTTGGTTAAAAGCTACAAACCTTGTCTTTAGCACTCAGGTAAATCCAGACAGCCCATTTCAGTGTGATGTGTAATCTTCTATTTGTGTTTCATGTCATGCAGTGAATTCTCAGGTTGGTGGAGCAAGTTTTGATGGTCACTTTGTATTCCAAATGTAGCACCATCAAGTCAACATTCAGAAGAAACCAGCAACCTTTGCCTTATTTTCTGGAGCTGCAGAAATCACAGCCCGTGCATGGTGCCAAAAGCAGCAGGTTGGAGATTCTTGGTTACAAACTGTTAGTTCATGGAAATGGTTAAAGTGCAGTTTAATGCTGCTGGTGCTGATGCTAAGTAGGAATGTGATCATGCATATCAGGCATGGATCTGCTGAGAATTGAAATGTGATAGGTGTATCATGGATCACGTCTGAACCTAATCTTCCTTCATTAAATACTGGAAATTGAAACTGGAAATGCCATATTTCATTACAGGGCTACAGAAGCAATGCTGATGAAAACAGTTTTCATTAAATCTGTTCTGTGGCTTGAGCAGTGAGGCTGTCCTTGGCAGTTTACCTGGGGAAAACACAGAAGGACAAATTCATTTTGGTTCAGTAAATGCCACCTTAACTTAATAGGTTTACACAAAAGGTATCTTGATGCCTGGAGAAATAATTGGGAAAAGTTCAGGTTTGACAGGGCTGGCAGGTAGGTGGTGAGTCAGGAGATGACATTTTGAGGTTTGTTTTAAATTAGAGTATGGCAGAAGCAGTAGTCCTGTATCACAACAGGCAGGAAGAGGTAAAGTCACCCCTCCTGTGTCAGGAAATCCTCCAGATGTGAAATGCCAGCATTTTCAGTGTTTAGAAAGAAAAACACTCCCAGTGTACAGGGATCAACAGCATCAGAAGTATATCACAGAGGTATTATCTTACGATGATTTCTGGTTTCCTTGTGCAAGAAAAGTCAGTACCATAATACCAGTAGCTCATCTGCTTGAGGCTATGCTTTCATTATATTAATTTTCTCTTAGTAGCTTTGTGGGAATAAAAGTCAGCAGAATCGCAGGCATTATTACTCTTAGGTTATCAAGTTCTGAAGTGTTTGAGAAGTGAAAAAAACCAATTCATAAAATTAGGATAAAGATGCATGCATTTATTTGGCTAATAGAATGAGTGACAACCTAAAGGTGCAGCTGAGGTTTATATAACAATGTGCCTCAAATGCATTTGGAAATGTTGTTGTTCTAATAGAGTTGGTTCTAAATGTCAGAATTGAGCAATCAGATGGCATCAAGTTCCTCAAAAAATGGTTTTAGTGACATTATGTGAGAGGTGGCTGTACCTAAGCAGTCACTTTACAGGGAGCAGTAGCTGTAAATGAGCTGTTGTAGTGAGCTGCTTTCCATATCATCGAGACTACATCACCCAATTCAAGGATATTCTTCTGTGCAATGGTGGTTTTGTTGTTATCAGTGTGAAACTGTGGAGTTTGCTTCTGGTCTTTAAGTTGTGTATGTGAAAGAAAAAAAGGCTGTTTGCACAGTTCCAGATTCTGGTATTTCTTCTTAAACAGCTGTACCTTCTCCTCCTAAAGCAGTTTGTGCTGTCTTTTGCCTTCTGTCACTATATTGGCTGTCAGCCTCCTGGTTATTGATTGGCTTCTTTAATTATTCATAGGAAAATATATTTTCCTCTGTCAGCTGCAAGCTCATATGTCTTAGTTTTGTCTGTTAATAAAGGAAAACCAGGAATGTGCTTTCAAGCTACAACACATGTCTCAGTTTTTGGGAAAACAGAACATTTGCTTGGTGTACAAGTGAAGTCATCTAGCCAAGGGCAGTCTATAGCCACCAGTGTCACCACTGGGATTCTGATCAATTCACAGATACCAGGGTTGTTGCATCGCTGCAGCAAGCTCATGGCTGACATCACACAGCCGCAAAGGAGTTGTTTTGGAGCTGTGTTACATCATGGGTGGGAGCCCAGAGCTGACAGTGTCACAATCTCTCTTACATCAGTGTGGCCAGTGGGTGTTGTGGTGGGTTTTGAATAGACAGCCAAAATCTGGCCTTTGCTGGTTTAAATTTAAAAAAATAAAAATTCAGAGTATATGGAGAACACATGCAGATCTCTGGTGACAAAAGGCAGATTTTTATCAACAAAATTATGTATCAAAGCTCAGGTCTAGAGCTGGCCTTCTTTGTTGTAGTTACTTGGAATGAGAGCAGAAGCTGTATTCCCATGTCAACAGGATTAGTGGACTGATCCCATTAGCATCTCATGATGAATTGGGATTCAGCACCACACAGCTGGTCTGAGTGCCAGCAACAGTTGAGCTACAGCTCCCTCTTTTTGCAGTGTATATAGTGAGTACCCTATACCTTGCACAGTGCATCTCTATGCATCACTGATTGTCCTTTGGAGACAAAATTTGTGTTACAGCTGTAGTTAAAAATGTGTGAACAGAGCCCTGCTAATGTTTGGTGTTAGAGGAACATTCTTCTTTGAGGAGGAAGAGTTTGCATTTACTGCCAAATGATGCAATTTGAAGCATAGTGTATCTCTAGTCACATTTAACATTGGATTTTCTGGCTTTCTCCACAGAAGCACAATTAAGATGGAAAAGGTCAATGATCTGATTGCTCTGAGATTTTATTTTGTATCTGTACTGTTGGCTTTTTTATCTTTCACAAAGAGCTTAGTTCCAAAGAATGCTTCCCCTTTGCCAAAATTCCACATGATCTTGCCTTCAAGGAAACACATCCATTTTTAGTAAACTAGGAGAGCCTTTTTTTTAAAAGAAGATTTCTGTAACAGTGATTTTAACTCACGAAACGTGGATACATATGAGCTAATCCTTGTTCAAATTATAACAACTATATTTTGTTCATATGATTATTCATAGTGAAATTAAGTATTTGTGCTTTTAGGGAGGAATTAATAATTAGTTTTTTGCAGTTTAAGGTATGAGAAGCAGCAAAGGTGTGCACCTACATGTTAAAGAAAATAACCTGCATCGCATCGATTACTTCTTGCTTGTTAAAAAATAAGAAAATTTAAGTAACACCTCTCTAGAACATCTGTTATTTTCTCTGAGAAATCTTTGCAGAAATTTTAGTTTGCACAATAATTTGTACTGTAATAACTTTCTGTTTTCTGGTTAAGTTACTTCATGCATACAGTAGCAGAAGAATATGACCAAAACAAGTCATAATTGGCAGGATATTAATTGGGTATTTTAAATAAAATACCTTAGTTTTTTCCTTTACCTCACTTCTACTTTCTCTTTTGAAAAAACACCAGCTGGTGCTGTGCTCTTGGGCAACAAATCTGTGAATATAAAACCAATCACTGGAATGCTTTGGGTATCTTCTGTTTTTGTTATAGCTGTGCCTCTCATTCAGGCATTTGAGGAAGATGATGGGAGAGAGGATGGAATTGCTGAATTTTTCATGCAGTGACCGCTGTACTCTGCCCTATTTCTGGTCACATTTAAGGTCTATTTTTCTGGCATGAGAGAGGATTCCAAAGAAACTGAACAAAATAAAAATAAGCCACTGAATCTTAGGACTTTGGGAAATTTAAATACTTATTGAAGGTTTGGGGGGGAGACAAGGCAGGGATTGCAAATAACCAAAAGCAGTTTTTGGATTTGCAAATTCAGAATTCACACTGCATTTTGTCATATATTGCTTCTGTCTGATTCTCAACTCTTGTTTTAGCTTAGTTGTTCTTTTCCTCGTGCTTGCCTGTTTTTATGGTCCTGGCCCACCCTCCCTCTTGGCTCCCACTTGGGCCCATGAAATCACAGATGCTATATATAAAACAGTGTTCTCATGGCCTTCATGAGTAAAAATTCTCTAAACTTATTAACAAAACTTGTAACTTTTTAGACCCATTTTGAATAATTTAAGAGTCTATAATGCAGCATCAAAATTCAGCTCTGATTTAATCTGTTTTCCACTGTATGTCTGCTGCTGCATAGGAATGCCAAGTTTTAAAAATCACTGTAGATTGAGAGAAGTCTGGAAAAACCTATTCGTTGATGCTAACCAGCTTTGGTGTCCCTTTTCTATCACATTCTGAGCTCATTTGTTGCTTAAAAATGTATTTTCATTTCTTCATACCTAGTGGTATTTTTGCAGGGAGTTATTTCTGTAGCAGTATGAAATCATAGTTCATAGTATGTGAAGTTCTTGACTAATTCATGCCTTATGGTTTGCACAATGTGTAAAAAATAGTTTTTAAATAGTTCTTTGGTAAGGTGAAGTGAAACAAAAAGCAAATGAGAATTCTCATATTTGCGGTTAAACCCTTTCCAAAACAGAGTAGAAAGAAACTTTTTGTCACTTTTCTGCCAGAAAACAGAGCTCACTACATGAGAAGCCTGTTAAAACAGGTAGAATTCAAGCTGCCTTTGCCAGCACAGCTGTATGAAAGAGGGATAAAGCTGTGAGCTGAAGGATGCTTGTATGTTATGAGGGAAGTGGTGGAATTCAGGAACTTTTACACCTTAAACAAACCAGTGTTGCAATAATTTTTCAAATAGGTGGTTAAACATCCAGTCAATGTGGGAAATAAGTGTTTTTTCTAAATTACTCTTGCTTGTTTCTTGTCTTCTCTGAAATAGTTTGCATTCTTTTCTCTTTCTTGCATGGTAACATACAATTATATTGTGAAGTCTCTTAGCAGGTTGTGGATGTGGATGGCAGATAATTCCAGTGTGGCTGGCACTTGGTAGAAATGTTTCAGGATACATGACTTATGTTGGGACAGTATGATAGAAAACCTATCTTCTCCTGTTACATTTCTCAACAATGTTGGCACCCAGAGATCCCACTAGGAATGTCACAATTTTGGACACCACATTTAGCACAGGGATAAAACTCTGCTTTAAATCTGCTACAGCTCTACAGCTTGAAGGGGAGGGCTGGAGTGTGCTGTCATTTTCACTAAATCATTAATTGGAATTAAACTAGGGAAGTAAAGCAGAAGGGACCTTAGGACATACTAGAGCACACTGGGAGATATGCAATGGATACTTATTTTGCACTAAATTCTTGGAAGCCTATGCTGTGTTCTGCATGGTATATACAATTACTTTTTTGACTCCTTTGTTAACTACAGATTCTTAAGCGGTTTCTGATCAGTCCAATTAATGTGCTGCTTCCACTTAAGTTGGAGTTCAGTGAGTGCTTTAAAATGCCAAGAATATTCTGTGCCGCCAAAATAGGGATTCTTCTGCCTGCATCAACATTTTTCCCTATTTCTGGCATAGAGTTTGTGGGAGAGGTGATCAGAAAAATGCTGTATTTCTGATAAGTTTCTCTCATACACTCTGGCAATGCAAAGCACATGGGTCAAGCTGTAGAGGTAGGAAAATTCTGCTTTGTCAGTAGCAGGAAGCAGGATCCATCACAATGATATTTCTTTGCATTGATGCATTTATCTGATGTTTTATCTGGATTAGCAAATGGTAAGATCAGGATCTTTATAGAGCCTGTCTTTAGCAATCTGTAAGTGCGGGTTTTTCTTTATTCTTGGAAGAAAAGGGAAAAAAACAAAAATGTTTTATTTTTCACAAAAAATAGGGCAAAGATCTCAAATTGCTTTCTGTCATAAAATAATAAAACTATTCTAGATATGTGATGCAAACTTATTGCTGACTTCTATAATTTTGTAGTTTTAACTCCCACTATTAGAGCTGTCGGAAACATTCATTTGAAGTGTTGTTTTTTTCAAAATCAAGTTTGGACAAGTTGAAGCTGAGGTCATGTTTGAGCTTGATACCAGCTGGAAAGAAACACTTGGTGTTTATGTATTGGGGGAGGGAGTAATTTTTAATTTATTTATTTTTAAAAAATTTTATTGGTGAACAGACAAGGGGTTTCATTATGTTCCACAATAACTTTTTGTGTTGGTGGACTAGGAGTTTCCATGACTTTGATGCTTTTTTACCTGTGTGAACTCTGCTGAACTTTATATCTGTCATAGCCCCTGCTGTAGTGTTTTGTCATACCTGGAGGTTGGGTAATGCTTCTATCAGAACTCAGAGCTGTGTGTAAGGAAGTGAGGACTGCCCTCTGGTATTTATAAACAGCAGCTTCCCTTAACCTTTAAAGAAGAAAGAACCCTTTGCAACTGCATTATTTATCACAGTGCAGCTTGTGAAGGAGAGTAATGCTCGTGGACTGGTAATTGGAACTGTCCAAGGAAAAATATTGATTCTTCCAAGTATAAAAATTTGGTAGGTGTTTTTGGTTAAACTTCTGTAACCGAAACAATCTTGCCATGCAAGGAACTTTGTGAAGTTCTAAGGCGGCTTTACTCAATCTCTTTTTTCCCTCCCTTCAGACTTGTCACGGAACAGACTGTCAGAGCTCCCAGCAGAAGCCTGTCACTTTGTCTCCCTCGAGACTCTTAACCTGTACCAGAACTGCATTCGATATATCCCAGAGGCTGTTCTGAACCTACAGTCTTTAACATTTCTAAATATCAGGTAACAGTTGTCTTACAAATTTTGCTTTAGCATGAAGAGTCTAGGTTTATACGTTTTGGTGCATCCGTAAGTAATGCTAACTTGTTACGTTGTATGTCGTTGGATCAAAGCAACCTGAGCCAGTCTTACCCATTAGGTGGATCAGGGAACATGAGGCTTAAGCAGCAGCTTGTAGAAGAGAAGTATGAAGAAGAAAGCTAATTACAGCTTGAAGGAATAAATAAATTTCAGTAGTTTCCATGTGAAATATCACCATGCAGACTGAAAAGAGATGGTAGAGCTTTTGCATAGTCTTTGCAAAGCAGCTTTCAGCAGCTGGATAAGGCTTATGCAATACCCCTTCACCTTCACTATACTGGTGGCTTTGGATAATCTTTCTCAAGCATTAAGACTTCTCTACCATCATTACAAGCAAGTTGCTGCAACTTGGCCTCTTGATGAAATCCAAATGTGTACAGCATCTTTCATTTGTAGAGGCTCATTTCTTAGATGTGGAAAGTTTATCTTCAGAAATTGGCAGTCTTAGGCTCTTTGTGGTGTTTTAAGCACACTAAATTGGTAAAGGTATTTTTCTTTTTTCTATTTATGTGAAAATTGTATGAATAGGATATGAATCAGATATGAATTTCCTAATGCTGTATCTCTAGTAGGTGCAGTACCATTATTATCCTTAATCAGAAGTAAGAAACTTTAAATATTCAGTGTCTCATGACTTTCTCTGTGGTCTTTCATGTGTGCTGACCTGCGGTGCTACCCATGAGGAAAGCTTTTGCACTCAGCCCAAACATACTCCTTTGTGACAGAGCATGGCCAGGTATCGGAGGCACAAAAGCATCACATTCCTCCACACTAAGTTTAAAAGCATCTGATCAGCCTTGATACTTGACATTCAGAGTTTGTTTGCACACAACTAGATAAAGTAATGAAGAACAGCCTCATGGAGCTACGTCTGTAATAACTACATAAAAACTGATTTGATCATCTAAATGGAGTGTACTTTTTGTATGTCTTTCATTGCATGAATATTTCTCATTAGATTTCTGATTATTTTGTTTTCTTTCTGCCCAAAAGTCGAAACCAGCTTTCAACATTGCCAATACACCTCTGTAGTCTACCACTAAAAGTTTTGATAGCAAGTAATAATAAGCTGGTTTCAATACCTGAAGAAATTGGACGGCTCAGACAGCTGACAGAGCTTGTGAGTATACACTTGATTTCCAACTATTACTGTTCTGCTCTTGGTCTAAGGATGACCTCTGCCACAGTGTTTCTGTGTTTGGTTTTGTATAGAGATGTTAGAAGGGAGTTTTAAATACTCTGAGATTTTAAAATAATTTTATATGAGGGAAAGATGCACTGGAGAGCAAATGATCCATGTCAATTTAAATGTCTTCTCTATCCTAGAAAGGAAGGCCTGGTGGAATTAGAGTTCTTGCTATGTTTGTTTCTGGCAGAAAGCTTTTATGTAGTAAGTTGTGCTGTCTAAAATACTATTGAGTAACTTGAAATAAATTTCTACATCTGAATGCTTAATCTTTTAAAGCTTTTATTTCCCCTTGTGTTTAAAATGAGAACAATGCTTCATATCAGCAGTGAGATTGAATGAGAATACGCATAAATGGCTGTCTTTTTCTTTCAGTCCCTAAAAAGACTTGCATATTTTAGTTAACAGAGACATTACACAGTGGTAACTCATTCTTTGCTCTTCTTTGTAGGATGTGAGCTGTAATGAAATACAGACAATACCTCCACAGATTGGCAATTTGGAATCCTTGCGAGACCTAAATATCAGAAGAAATAATTTGGTGCGTTTGCCTGAAGGTGAGAAAACAGCTGTCCACTATAACAGCAGAAACTTCACTGGACTTCACAAGGACTGTTTTCAGTCCTTTTTTCTTTCCCTGAGAGCTGGAAGCAGCTTAATTGTTTTGCTTTTTCTCACACGCTTTTAATCTTCTGAATTCTTTGCTTTCTATCTCCAGAGCTTGCTGAGTTGCCTTTGATTCGATTAGATTTCTCCTGCAATAAAATAACAACAATACCAGTTTGTTATAGGAACCTCAGACATCTTCAGACCATCATGTTAGAAAACAACCCTCTCCAGTCCCCCCCTGCACAGGTAAATGCAGCTAGAAAATTAGATGACTAATTCAGCTAACAAGGGCAGAAAAAAAATTATAAACTGGAGTATTATATTATATTATATTATATGTTATTTAAGAAGAGAACTTTAAATACATTCTATTATCTAAAAATGTTCAATATGTAGCACAGCTTGAGGATCCCTTTTCTTCTCTTTACTGTATTAATGGTCTCTGCTGTGGAATATGCCAAAAAATTTCACTAATGTTGGCTTGAATATTTATTCTTTTCAGCATAGGAGAGAGGAAGCTTTGTTAGGCAAGATTGATTTTCTGTCACTCAAATGTCAAAATTTTGACTGAGGTCTCAGTGCTGCAGTTTGCTGATCCACTTTTTAGCAGAGTGCCCAAATTGTCCTTTGAGCTAGAAACGACAATATTGTTAATGACTAATTTGATTTTCAGTGTGGGCATACAAGTCCCTGAGTATTACAGATTCTACTGTGAGCTGCTGCATCAGAGTCAAGAGGGGCACTTACTGAAACTTGTAGTTTCAGTGGAGTTTTGCTTTCCTTGTGAAAGCAGAGACAGCTGTTACTGCCTTCATTGACTATAAATTTGAGCTGGCTTTGGCAGTCTGCCACTGCCATTCAAATCTGGGCATGGGTGGGATGCATCTGTTCTGATGCCAAGGGTATAAATTCTAGTACTTGTAAATGTTCGTGTCTTGTTTGCATGATGAAATTTCAGCATCCAGCTGACAGTTGCCTGCAGACCAGATGTACATGGAGGACAGCTTCCATTTGTCTATCATGATGCTCCACTATAGCTGTTCCTCTAAAATGCAGTGAGATTAGAATAAAAGATACATTGATTGATGTAAATGTGCTCATTTATTGTTATTCTCAATGGCATCTTGAATGTCTGTAGTGTACTTTGAAAATGTATTGTCAAATTATACTTACTTTATTTTTTTTTAAAGATATGTATAAAAGGAAAAATTCACATATTTAAATACCTGAACATAGAAGCATGCAAGATAGCTCCAGACTTGCCTGATTATGATAGGAGACCCATGGGATTTGGATCATGGTAAGTTTTGCACAAGCCACATCTCCAGTTTTAATGGCATTCAGGAAAATTTTGTCAGTCCACCTTGAGTTTATTTTAAAAAAATAGATCAAGAATTGTTCTTTGGCAAGTGCATTGAGGTGGCTTTGAAAAGTATTGTTTATGGTATTTCATGGTGCATTCTAGTAAGGTACCAGTGTGTAAGAAATGAGAAGTGGTTCAGAAGATGATCTGGGTAGTGTCACATGAAAGGCAGTGTCAGAGCTGATATGCAGTAAAAAGAGAGTAATAATAAACAATACAGGGGGTATGCTCTCGTGTTATTAACATGTATGTTCAATTTACAAGATCTTGATATTTTCCACAAACTTACTGAATCATATCCAAGCTGTGATTTTTAACCTTTTGTACAGAATTTTATAACAGCTGTGCTCAAACCACAGGTGTAAATGCTGATCTCCATCCACCCCATTAGTAAACTGTTACTTTTGGCAAGCTTTCACTTGGCTCTGCTGCTGGCATTGTAACACAAATATTGGAACAGTCAGCAGTATCAGCTGCTAAATTAAGATGTCTAGCAAAAAGCAGGAGTTAAGATTTATTTCTGTTATGTGATACAGAAGAAAGAGAGTCAGTGAAGTATGAAGCTGAATATATATAAAAATTACTTCAGTCATCTTGGAAGGTAGTAATAAGGTGTGGAGGAGTAAGTTGCTGAAGGATGTACTGCTGCCTTAGCAGCAATAAAAGACGAATCGGGGGCTTCACAATAAATCATCATGAGTCAGATTCATGAAGAGGAATTTGCATGAGGGACTGAGTGATTCCTCATCACCACTGAATGTCATAAATAACTGTTCTAGATGAAGTCAAGGATTAATCAATTTCCAGTACAAGCTGTTACAGATGGTTTCCTCAATATACTGAGGATACTGTTCTTCTTCTGGAAGGAAAAGGCTCTCAATGAGAAAATGTCATGATCTGTTTAGCTCTAAGAGTTTGTTTATTTTTACGAGAAATTCAAAATCGAGTGGGCTGCGTGCTTACTGATTTATTGTTGTCTATATTTGTATATTGCTCTGGAAATTTTCATATATTGCTTTTGTGAAATGAGCAGAAGAATTAATGTATGTTATTCATAGCTTGTTAAATGTTAAAATAAGGGCTGAACTAGTTGAGGATGCGTTCTCTAGAATTTTTACTAGACTCAACAATATGAAATGAGCTTCAACTGGCTTTGCTTTAGCTTTATTTCTGTACCCAAGAGGAGATAAGAGTTGGTGATGGAATTATTTGTTGTTACTGTGCTGATTAGGGCATTCAGTGTTGCAGGTGATTCCTTCCATCTTCATGTACCTATAGAAGAACTGTCTGTGGAGCAGAGTACATATTAGAAGAAAATGGTAGAATGATCCAGTGAAAGAGGGAATCCCCAGTTAATATATTTTTATGTAATTTGGGATGAAAGAAATAAAATCCTTCAGCTGTGATACAGTTAATATTTCCAGGAAAGGCACAAGAGCTTTGTGTTCATTTTCAGAGGTGTCTGATAGAAATAAGGTATCAGTCAGTCCACCTAGATTTTGTTGCTGGTTTATCTGATCAGCTTGGTGTAATATCATGCAGGTCAAGAGTCTAAGTGGTAGAAATTCTTTAAGTTTAAGTAAGTGTCATGCTGTCAGTTCGCTCTTGATCAAACATTTTTAATAGCAAGGCTGTTGATGCTGCTAATGACACAAGATACTCTAAAACATCATGGCAGGAAGTGTGGATTGGAGATTCTAGCACAGCTAGTTGATTGCTTTAGCCTTGTCAAATTACATCAAACTGTTTAACCAGAGTGAAACCCTGTATGCTTCAGTCCTATTCTAAACATAAGCTATGTGAAATTTATCTTGCAGCAAGTTTTGTTCAGCTGCAACAAGGCAGTCTCATTTGCAAGAGTGAAACTCAGAGCAGCTCAGGTTGGTGCTGGAGGGAATGAGATTGAGAGGAGGCAGAACTGTTGAAGCTGTGTAGCAGTTGTTGGCAGACTGGCATAGTCTGGAGCTAGAAGGTTTAAAATACGAAGTACTCATGGGTGAGCCAGTGTAGTGAATATTCTGGGACTTGGGCAACTATTCTTGCTTACAGGAGGAAAAGATACAGGTTTTAGTGTGACTTGGAAATGGCAGCAAGTATTGTCTTTCATTGTTGGTCTTAGCAGGCATTTGGCTTCTCATCCTTTGATTTCAAGCCTTACACAGCTTCCTATAAGCTGTAGTTGCCCCAAAATGCTCTGATCTGTGCAAATGCCTAATGGTTGTTCCTTGTGGCTTCTTGGTCAGGGAGGAATAAAAATCTTAAGTCTCAGCTGATTTTAGGATGGCTGCTGTGTGATTATAAATGTGTAAAGTGTGTAGCATTGGATAGGTAAGTTTAGTTGTTAGAGCTGGGAAGACGGAAAACAGCTTTCTTGTTAAAAAAGAGAGGTCCTTGCCACAGTTTCTACGTATTTTTGAGCTTCCAGCTAACTTTAGTGTTAGATGTAAAGCTTTTCAAATTCTCCAATTGAAAAGGGAGGCTAAAAGAAAATTTGTATCAAAACATTTCCTCATTTTTGAGCTCCTTAATTTGCAGTAGTAGTTCAATTTACAACAGGGTGCTCAGGAGATGCTGAAAATATTGATTTGTTTAAAATGGAATTATATTGCAGATGGATTTTTCTTTGATCCATGTTTTAAAAATACATGTAAGTTCTGCAAACTGTTAGTATAATTATGGTTCTATCGTCAGTTATTCAAATTAGTAGCTCTTTTACTACATTGGGTGACTTCATGCTAATTCTTTTTTTTTTCCCCACCCGGAAGAAGGGAGTTGGTTTTTTCTTTGGCTTTTTTTCTTTCTGATGTTTTATTATGCAGATGATCTTTCTGTTCAAATGCAAGGCTGTGAAAGTGGAACTCCTCTGAATTAATCAAAACTTCATGCAGATGCAAGAGCTCGTACTAATCTACATCTGCATAGAAACAGATGCATAGCTTAATGTTTCTCATCTGTAGCCTCCATCCCTCCTGGTACTTCTTTGCTATTTCATGTCTGTCTGAAAACTAAATTTGGCCTTAATAGTTGTCTGTCAGTCTTCTATGATGATGGTGATAATAATAAATTTGAAAATAAGTATTTCCTGAAAGTGGAATTTCAGAGGGAGCAGCAACTTGAGAGCAATGCCAGTGAGAAAATGACCTGCAATTTAGTTATGATGGGGTGAAGCAATTAGCTTCCTGAAATTCATTCTTCCTTGTGCATTATGTAGTAATTACTGCTGCAGTTCTCCCTGGGGCATCGAGTGCCAGTAGGACAGTTGAGCCATTGTGAAATGCCATCTGCAGTGGATCAGACAAGTCCCATTGTCTCTTTTACTGTAGCTATCTGCAGCAGTTGCCAGAGTTGACATCTGTAATAGCTATACTGCTGAATTACATAGTTTCTAAGCCGAGAAATTTAAAGAACTGTATGGCTGTTTGCTTATATGTATTGTAACCCTGGGCACATGTCTAATGCCTTTGTCTAGACATGTCATTGACAAAGCTCTGTAAATGAAAACTGTACTTCTACAGTTACTATATTATGATGTATCTGAAATACTATTCAGCTTACTGCAGTTTCTTATGTAATTATGACACAGAAGACATTTATGTAATACATGGTGCATATTTCTGAGTAGAAATAGTATATTCTGTATTTTTAGTGATTTTATACATATTTATGCTTATTTATGTAGAAGTTTGTTTAACAGTTTTTCAACCAAAATATATGAGAAGTAGAAAATGAAAGTTTGACTTGCTAAACAGAGAAATATGAGACCACTTTGCAGTTTGCTTTGTCATAATTGCTCTTTGGGAAATGTTGGAGGAGTGGATCTGTCCTTTGAATCAGCTTAGCTCTGAAGGCCAGGCAGTGGCAGGTGGCAGCTGACTGACAAGGATGGTGAGCTGTCAGCATCTGCCTCCTGCCCTATTATAGCAAGTGCAGTGTGAGGTGTTCAGACATGCTGAGCTTGTGAACACACTGCAAGTGGGCTTGGTGGCTTATTCTGCTTTTGTTCTGTAATAACTGAGAAGCTTTTGGTGGTGTTTATATCACAGTAACTAAAACTCTGTGTTTGACAGCCACGAGGAACTTTATTCCAGTCGTCCGTATGGAGCACTCGATTCTGGCTTCAATAGTGTGGACAGCGGAGACAAAAGATGGTCAGGGAATGAAGTAAGTGTTGCAGCTTTATTTTTGTTAATTGCAGTATTTTACAGGAAATGTATGCATCTGGAAGCACATTCCATAGGTAACATGCATGTGCTGGTGTGCAGGTTGTCTTGAGCCAATATTGCTTGTTTAATTGGAGAAAAAACAAGGTTAATTTTATATGGGACAGACAACAAGTTGGAAGTATTAACAGAAGTGTATATAGCAGTCCATGACAGGTTAACTTACTGGAGCATAAAAAAATGAGAAAAATAGGGTTCCTCATTTTAAAAACTTTGTAACTATTATATTGCAATGCCGAGTCAACTGTAATTATTCATGAAAAGTTGTTTCAATAAAATAAATCTGAACATGAAAATTCAGCTTTGGAAATCAGCTGGAAATTTTGTCTTCTTCCTTTGTTAAAAGTGTTAAAATCTGTTTGCTATTTAGAAGCAGGAAAATAGGATCTCTTAGCAAAAAGATTGTCAGTTATTAATGCCAGGAAGAAGTTCCCTTTTCTTCTTGGGGCAACTAGAAAGTAGCCAAGACCTAAAGTGTCGCAGTGAGCTATACTCCATACTTGCACTCCTAGCTTGATTTTAGAGAAGGTGCTAGGATTTTCCATCCTGGGATGTTTTCAGTCATGTGCAGATACTGCAATCAGAACTGTAGGCAGCTGGTTTCTAAAGAAAGCTCAACTATATGTTTTTTTTTAAAACAATGCATTATAGCTGTCTTTTGCTTTAAGTTAGTGATTTGTGGTTGTAAAACAGAGCAATTGCAGCACAAATTAAGGACAAATCAAGAATTAATAGATTACAAAAATATGTTTCTGAAGAAAAACCTTTCCAGACTTCACTGTTTGTTTTCCAAAGCCAACAGATGAGTTCTCAGATCTGCCATTACGTGTGGCAGAGATCACTAAAGAGCAGAGACTGAGAAGAGAAAATCAATACCAAGAAAACAGAGGAAGTGCAGTTGTAACTAATGGTGGAGGTAAGTAGTGACCTTTAGCTAACAGTATTTATTGTCATCATTATTAAAGTTTCAGAATGTTTCCTATAGATAGTAGCTTGTTTAAAGAGAAAAAAAACAGAAAGGTCTAGGTGAAATGACAGAAAAACTTTATTGTGGAAGCTGTAAAAATACTGTTGTTTTAAGGATGTTAAAGGCAAAATCAAATAGCAGCAGAATTGGTATTTTTTTTGAAAACTTTCAGCTATGTCCTAGGTTAAAGTCTCCAACTGCTTCAAATGGTATTTTGGAATATTGAATTTCAGTGCATGGAATTTTGCAGTTTGAGCTTCTGGGGAAAATTTACTGAAGTAGTAAAGTGTCAGTGCCCTGTGCTGACTGCTATCAGAACAGGATGAGCAATCTTGTCAGGGAATTTTATATTTCCATCTAGTACAAGTGTCTCATTCCAGTTTTGGATTTTAATTCAAACTTTAATATCATTCAGGAGGGGCTGGTGTTTGTAAGTGGCAGTGCTTTGTTGCACTTTCTCAGCTGATGTCCTGCAGTCTTACAGGATCACCTTCATAGTTGATCAAGAGGTGATCATGCTTTCCATGTTTCTTGGTTTCCACACTCCTGCTTCATTTTAAGTTCCAGTAATCTGCTGCTACCAGTGTCTCCTTTTGTTTATATGCCTTAATTTTAACAGTCTTTCAGGTTTATTTTTTCAATCATTCCTTCTCCATTGTTCTGCATTACTTCTTATTAGATCTCATCTGCATATACTTCGATTGAGTCTTCTTTCTCAGCTGCTCCCTGTTTTTCATTTTCCCTGATGGCTGCAGTTCATATTTTCTAAGTGTCACTCTTCCCAGCTACATCTAATCTCCTGTGCCCAGTTCCCACTTTTTCTTCTCTTCATTCTTCCTCCTCATCTTTATCTTCTGCCATCTTCTTGTCTTGGTCTTTTGTGCCACAATTTTTTACTCTGTCACCTTCTAGAAATATCTGAAACTATTTAATTAACACTCTCACAACTTAATGGGAAAAAAAATCAGTTCAAACAGTTAAATTCTGGCAGTTAGAAAAATTGAAGACATGGTGTCATGGGGAGCTCTGGCCAGCCTTAATAACAGGTAGTGCTGCCAGTTCTGCCTCCAAGACTAACTTTATTTTGTGCTTTGGCTGTTGTACACCAGGGATTTCAGAATGCCTCACAGACTTTTAAGCTGGAACATGATCAGTTCATGAGTAGGTGTATCTGAGAGGGGGCATGAACCATGGCATGTGACTGTCAGAGATCCAGTTCTTTCCAGTTTTGTGTTTCTCACAGAGATACTAATATCTTTCACCTTTTTCTGTATTATTGTTTTTATTATCATCATCATTATTTAATAAGCAAGCCTGGAAAGAAGGGGAATTTGGGTTCTTTGGGGTTTTTTTAAGATTTGAAACTGAGTTGGAGATTTAATAAAGCCACAGTATATAAGAATGTAGTTCTGGATGGCTGTAGCAGAGGGGGTGGCTTTGGCAGTAACAGTTGCTAGATTGTGTGGTGAGCAAAGAGAAGTCTGTTTTAGACAAGCAGGAAAGGGGCGGGGGAGTAAAGAAGAATGTCTGCAAGAGTCTGGAGCAAGTTTGGGGAGAGTTTTAAGAAAAAGAAAGCTCTAGTGCTCTAAAAGGGAACTTATGCTTTCCTTTGCATCCCCAGTGCACTATTCTTCACCAGGGGCGTTTGCTTAATGTCATGACTCTCAGAATCCCTGGGCAGAATGTAGAAAAGCAGTGACAAGTGAAAAAATTGCCCTACATAATATCTCCCACACAAAGGAAAATCAATACCAGCCAAACGGTGCTGTTATTTGCTCTCATTTCAGTGATTCCTAATTTCTTTTTTCATTCTTCTTTTGAAGTAAAATTGTAGGTGCCTTATATTGTTTTAGGTTTTGTTGTTTTCTGTAGCATGGTTCTTTATTTGCACATGCACTTCTATTTATTGTATTTGCATCCAGATAACTTAGACATGCTGCTCTCTGTCTTGTAGTACTAATACTAATAGAAGGATCTGTCATATCCATTCTGATTTTTCTGACAGAACCAAGAGAAATTATTCCAAAATGTTCACAGGTTATTGTACAATCTTTATATTAGCTGAAAGATTTTGATGTATAGCTTTTGGTTTTGAAAAGGAAATCACAGTATTTACTTTTTCAGTCACTGCAAAAGTATCTGCAGCCAGCAGTATAAAACTACCTGCTTGATACATGTTCCTCATTGCTTTTAAAAAGGCATTTTATCATTATTTCAAAATTTGTTTATGTAATGTTAGTGGACTTGGCAAAATCCAAGAGCTTTCAGGCTGAGCTTTCCCAGATGGCAGAAAAAGCAGGGCCTTAGTTCCTGACCTTGCTGCACATTGTTGGGTTTTTTTCCTCTCATGGGTTATGTAATTGTGGGTGCTTTCTCTGTGTATGTTTGTCAAGTGGAACACGATCTCGATCAGATCGACTACATTGACAGCTGTGCCACAGAGGAGGAGGAGGAGGAGGTGAGGCAGCCCAAGTGCCTGGACACAGACAGCCTCAGCTCCCAGTTCATGGCATACATCGACCAGCGGCGGATCTCCAGTGAGGTGCTGTTCTCCTTGAGTTCATTCAGTTCACACACCCCAGCAAAGCCCTTGTGAAAACGCTTCCCTGTTAAGTCACTTGGATGTTACACTTTTGGAGAGAGTCCTCAGGAACTGAACCTATAGAATTAGATTTTTAGCCACATCATGTTTCCTTCTGTGTTCCGTCAGTCTTAATTAACACGTCTGTACACAGTTCCACAATTCAGTGGCTCTCTGTACAGACTACATTAATAACTTGTCTGAAAAAATCTTTGTGGCTGCTCTGCTTAAACAGTAACTGTGGTGCTGTGATTCAGATGTGTCCTTTCAAAGTTCTGTGTGTTTTGAAGCAGAAAGATACTTGCTATTTGAAGAGAGGAAAAAAAAAAAAGAAGTGGATCTTGGTCCCTATCTTGTCTGTGTTTAAAATCAGTCACACAGATATGAGAAATGCATTCATTTTGCCAAGCTCATAAATTCAATATCAGATCACAGAAGCTGAAGCACAGACACAAGAGTAAAACTCAGAATAAGTCAACTATAGGCAATGCAACCCAAGGAGTCCTTGCTGTAGATAGGGAAAAGGCATTGGTTAGCATCACAACAGTTATTCCTTGGCATCTGTCTAGTCATAAAAATTAAACTGCTTTTAGCTGAAGGAGTAGTTTCTCTAAAAAGACAGTCCAAAATACTCTACTACTTAGGAAGGCTGACTGCAATATAGCAGGCACGCAGGCATAAGTGAAAATTGGCAAGTTAATCTTGAAAAGTTTCTATTTTCCTGCATTAATGAGTGTCAGTGGAAGTTTTTAAATAACACCAAAGGCAACATGTCTCTGTTCCCAATAGGATAAATTATTTCATTGCTCAAATTAAACCTAAAGTGTTCTTATTAATCCCATGTTTTGCTTTCTTAGTCCTTCTGGGACCTGTCTTTAGAATGTCATAAAAGACCATCCACTCCTTTATTCTGTATTTCTGAGAATCCAGTCTTCACTGCTGTACACTTGTAGAGTTGAACAAAGTATGTAGAAGAAGAATGTATTTACATTTCAGTACAAATTTTATACCTACCTGAACTTCTCTGCATGATTCTTAATACTGGAGGTTTTAAACTTCTGAAGTTACCAGCAGGCATACTTAATCTTGAAACTAATATTTATTTAAATTGGGGGGAAAAAAATAAGAGTGAGCTTGCTTGGTTGGCAATTAATATCCCTGACTTGTGCTTTGTGCTTCTTTGTCAGGTGTTTTAAATACCAGTACTTACAAATGTAGGTCTACAAAGAGATTGTTTGGCATTAATATAAAGTTTTCTGAATAAATTACTAGCTTAGTCTTTTGTGGTTGTTTTGCTTAGAGCTCACCGGTAAAGCCTGTATCCATCAGAGAATTTCAGAGAACAGATGATACAAGACGACATTTACATCAAAATAGGTAAGAATTACTGTGGTAACAAGATTTTCCTGATGATTGCAGAGCATGTATTTACTGAACATGTTTAGAAAATGGCATTGATTTCTGTTGGCTCGCCAAAAGTGTGTATGGCACTTTTTTGATAAGTTATTGCTCCAAATTAGGAATTGGAATTCTAATGGCAGTGAGCAAAAGGCATAACTGTTCTATGCCAATGCTCAACTTCAAATCAGCTGGCTAAAGAAATCTGTGTAATTAAAGTGCATATTTTAAAACTGATTTAATATCTGTTTTTGTGATTTAATTTGTGTTTTGATTAAATAATTGATTTAAGGTGTATTACATAGAGGACAAAAGGGATAAAGGTGCTTGCAGGAAGGATAGAGATACTATGGAGTATCTGATATGCCATGAGGACACATTCTTGGTTGACTCCTGCTGGTTTTGGTATTGTGAGAGATTCATTTATTTTAAGAAGTACCTTTCTGGGCTGTAATAACGAGCTTGCATCAGCAGAAGTGATATAATGGGGATCAATTCTGAAAACAAGTTGCTTATTTTGATGAAGTACACCCATTCTCTTTAATGATTACTTGGCTTATTGGAGAGAATGCTTATCTGTAAAATAAAGGTCAGAATTGGACAGAGTATCAATGAGGGATGGTTAGGTTTCTGAAAAGAATTTTGGATGTCTAGTTAAAAGAAAAGAAGATAAGCAAATAAAAGATAAAAACCAAGCAAATTCTTGCAAATGAAAATTGATAAAACCTTTATTATACCATTGAAGCATTTCAGTATTCTGTGGATTGAAAGTGAATTTGTAAGGACTCCACAGAAAACCAGCCCAGATGTACTTGGAATGTTTGGGGGGCAGAGGAGTGGTGGAAAAGACAACTGCTAGTCCTAAGTATGTCATTACTTATGCTGTCAGTAGAAACCAATATTTAATGGATTCTAAAATGGTATTGAAAGAGCAAATGAGACCAAGATTAGTGTATAAATTTTTCCAGAGTTTTGGCAACATTTTAATAGACATGCTGAAATGTGCTGAAAATTTGCAGATTCAGTAGCTGTACTAATACAAGGGAAGATAACTATTTCAGCATATATCAGCATTCCTTTTCCTGCCCACAAGTCAGGTATAAAGTGATATAGCAGTTCTGCCATGTTCTCCAAAAAAGTGAGTGCTTTTGGTTTGAAAACTTGATTTTTTGCTTGTTTGTTTCCTTATTTTTTATTTGAACATTTGGGTCAACATGGAAATAATTAGACTCTGCAAACACTGATTTCCATGATAAATCTGAAAGAAATAGAAGAAGACTGGTTAGCTGGGGAGAGCTGCTGTTAACATAGACAGATGTTAATGATAAAGGAAGTGGTAGTTCAGTAAGGTATCCATTTATTTCAAAACTTAACTTAAGGATAGCAGCAGATCTCCATGCAGAGTAGTTAATCAGCAATCTGAATGAATTGTAGTTTACTATGCTGCAGCAGAGTGAAATTATTAAGGCACTAAAACCAGATCATGTTGTTATTGCCTTCAAAATTGTGTAAAAACAGCCATATGACAATGAGTAATTTTTGTATTTTAAGCTTGTATTAGTCAAATATTTTATTTTGTAGCAACCACAAGCTGTAAAGTGCTTCCACAGTAATTCTGTGCAAATGCCTTGGCAGGCAGCCTCTTCTTGTTTTTTTTTTTTCTTTAGCATGCTGGAGCCATTAAAACTCCAAGCTGGATGTAAGGCAGACTTCATCTCAAGAGTACTTATATTAGTTGATTCAATTAAATAAATACAGTTTATGCCTCTGGACAGACTGTGGTGCGTTCCTGACGCAACAAAGCTGTGTGTACTCTGCTCTGAGCACACTCCTTGGCTCTGAGCTGAACCCAGTCCTGTCTATTCAAAACAGCTCTAAGGAAGGGGTTTGTCATGTGCTTCAGTGCTAATTTAAGTAACAGAAGAGACCTGTAACATATGGGTCTTCCACATCTCATCTCCATGAGGAAAAGGCCCTAAGTGTGCACACAGCCAGCTGGACTGGCATTTTTTTGGAAATGCATGGTTCAGTGTGTGTGTGTGTTCCATGGCTGCCCCAGGAGCGAAGGTCACAGAGTTTAGGCTGTCAAGAGTCAGCTCCTTGATTTCCATCAACTTTGTTTCTAGGCAGCAGTATGTCAGGGTACATGCTGTGAACCTTGGGAATTGTTTCAGTACTAACAGCTGCCTTCTAGCAAAGAACTGGCTGCAAGATTTCTCTGTTACTGTTGATATGATGGATAAGAGCCAGATGGGTTCTTGTTTACCTTGTGACTTTGAGGGCTTGTGTCAGTGGCAGTCACCTGATTGGTGAGGTGTGCTGAAAATACCAAAGGATCCTGATGTTTAAAAATAATTCTGCTCTTTCCACAGCAGAATAAGGCCTGCAGTAACCCAAATATTGTCTTAAAAGAGAGAATCCATCTTCATGTATTTTGAAATCATTATTAATTCAGCAAGTTATGGTTAATTACAAACTGTAGTAGTTGTTATCTGATTCGGTATCACAATGTGATTTCTTTAGTCCAAATTTCACTTTTGTGATTATCTGAAGCTAATTTTTTGGGCATTTCTCTCACAAAAGCAGTTGTAATCTGGAGTAGAATTGATCTGACAGTGGTCTATATGCATCAGTGGCCAAATCCCCTTCCACCTGGTGTCTTACCTGCAGGGATACAGATGAATTACGAAGACCTGAAACTCTAAATTTGATGCAGGACAGAGAGCATCACCAAGTACTAAGGAGTTATGTGGACAGGACAGAGAGGTAGGGAAAAGAAACTTGCATGTTTCTGCTGATTAATTTTATTATTTTCCCCTCCCTCAAATAACCATACTATCCAGTTGTTCCTCTAAATGAGGATCATGTGAAAATTTCCTGATTTGGTTACTCTTAGAGAATGAGTATGAAGTGCTCAGTATCTCAATGTAGTAGGCCAAATGTACAATCCCACTGGTACATCTTGTGTATACAATTCAGAAGAAGAAATAGAAATTACTTCACAAAATCTATCATTCACAGTGAGTTAAATCATCATCATAGCTGTTAGTATATAGTTACTCTTCTGATTTGATTAGATACTTGTGTGTCACTGAAAATTCATGTATGCAAAATTTTTAGATTTAATATTAAAAGTCTGCTTACTTTCTGTTTTTGCATTTGACAGACCCCTGCCTGATTCACCTTATTTTCTCTCGCTGTCAAGTCACCACACCCAGGTAACACATAGGATTTGAATTGTTTTGAATGAGTTTGATGTAAAACCAAACTGGTGTTATCCATAAGACGTGGGCTGTTTCTCCATAACCCATCTGCAGCTCTGAGTTCCCAGCCTGATGCCCTGTTTGATTGCAGGTGCCTAACACAGATTCGGAGCTGCACCGCCGGCACATCGAGCGCACCCGTCGGGAGGCCCAGCTGGCAGCCCTTCAGTACGAGGAGGAGAGGATGAGAACTAAGCAGATGCAGAGAGAAGCTGTCATTGACTTTATTAAGGTGCCTCCTTTTAGTACCTACTTCATACTTTATCTTTTCTACATCCCTTAATTATAACTAATTGCCATGGTAATTACTGCTTGTATGTTATGCTCCTGGCACTTTTATAAAGAATTTGGACAAATTGCATTTAAGTCCATTAAGTATTGGTGCTGTAGCTTAACACAGGCAAAGATAGAACTGGGGAGGAAGATGGAAGATTTACCCAAAATATAATTGTTGTAAAGAATTCTGATTTTTGCATATTTCACATCATGTTTTCAATTTTCATTTGGGTAGATGTGATGGGATTGGTTTAAGAAATAAGAGGCCTGTATGTGAGAAGGCATAGAGGCAGTTTAATTTTGAAGACAAATTTGGCAGGGAGGAAATAATCAGATACCAAAATATAATACTGCCTGATCTATTTTGCTATTTTGTGATAATAAAATAAGTTACTCCTGGGTAAAGCATGGGTGCAGACCTGTGGTACATCAGGCACTCACTCTGAACACTGTGTCTTCCCTGTCTCTCTCTGCACTCAAGCAGAAGTCTTCTGCTTAACATGCCAGTTTACGGTAGTTAATTTAAATTTATTTTACTGTTTGCTGCTCTGGTGACTTGCCTGAATCTCACCATCACAAATTTAAGAAATGTTACAGTTAATATTTTGGGCTTAGGGTGGTCGGCCGAGAGGCAAAGAATGGTTTATTGCTTATATTTAATGTATGAAGTTGGTTTAGGTAAAGGGTCTTAGCTGCCTGAATCTAGGCTTTTCATTAGCACCAGCTATTCTCAGGCCCCTGGCACTATTTTGTAGTAAAACTGCTTATTAAATATTCAGCTCTGTCTTTTAGTTAAAGATTAAGCTTATAGAATGTATGTTGTTCATTGATGAGTCTGCTGAGGCTTTGGGTTTGGTTTTTGGATACTTTTCTTCTGTTGCATTTGTTATTCATGACCACGTTTTTCTCAGCAGTTAAATTCCTCCCTTGTGTTGTATTTTGGGTTTATTATGCATCTTTCATATGCATAGTTTGAAATTTTTGTTTGAATATGGAATGATTTTTTTACTAACAGGGAGGTTTCAACTCAGTGAAATTTGTGATTTTCCAGTGCATGTTCTGTTTAAAAAACTAAGACCTCTGTTTTAAAACACTTCTAATTTATGCTGCTTTGTTGTGAGCTTTTGTTTCTCTGTGACGTTATTTTAAGTTTCCTTTTTTCTTTTTCTGTGTAGCAGAAAGCCTCCTTAAGTCCTCAGAAACAAAGTCCAATGGATAGTGAGGTAAGAGTCCAATAAGAGCATTAGTAGGGATGTCAGCACTTAAATTCTTTGATCTCCATCAGAATTATTTTTTCATTGTAGAAAATACCTCAAAACTGGGTTATAACATAGTTTTTTCACATATTATTAAGCCTTGGTGTGGGGGTTTTTCTAATGGAGTGAGTCTTGTCTTTTCTTCTGTTCATGTAGATTGCCTGTCCAAGTGTGTTGTTTTATTGTTTTCTGTATGTTTTCTGTGTTCTCTGCAGAAAATAAATTTCATATTCCATTCTAACCTGCTCCTTGTTAGCAGTACAGTTTATATTTTTACAGGAGTATTCAGTCAAGTTACAGTGTCATAGTTGTCCTTCACTGATCAGTTTTCTCCCAGTTTTCTGTCCCAGATCACCAGTTGTCCCAGAAATATTAAGCTTTAGAATTTTGAGGGCTGTCAGAAAAAGGAATAATTTTTTTTTAATTTTTATAATAATAATAATAATAATATACTTTTATAATAATCCGGTTTTGATGGCAAATATTTTATTATTTGATTGGTAGTGTTAATCAGATGAAAAGTTTTAATATTGTAACAAATATGATAGTTCTTTAGCAGCATTTTCCAACTCTTTTTGTTAGAAAATTACCAAAATGTGGGGAAATTGAAAAATAGTTTTTGCTCCTTTTTCTTCTTAAGGTTTTTCTGTTCTTAATTTATTCTTTTAAAAGGTCCTTTGTTCTACCAGAGTAAGCACTGTGAATGCATAGTGTTCTGTATTTGCTTGACACAACACAGAAAGCCAGAATAATTGATTCCTTAAGTGATACAACTGCACTGTAGTTCCTGAGTCATGAGGCTGTGTATTCCTACAGAGCTACAGAGACTTCATGGATTGTTTTAAAGAGTCTCACAGTGTTATAAGCAAGGAGTACATGTTTCAAAATGTCTGTCTGTTCACATACCATGTGTTCTGACATTGTGTGTGTTTCTGACATTGCTCCATCTCTCCCACCTGCCAGTGTCCCTTTCCATCCAGAAGGTCTCAGCATACTGATGATAGTGCCTTGTTAGTGGTAAGATCCTGCACGTGATGGCCTTTTTCTGTGGCAGATTCTAGAGCATAGAAATGACAATATGTTATGATTGTCTCAGATTAGACCAACTGTTTTAGAGCTAATCTAAATAGCATAAAACATGACCATTTCCTTTGAAAAGTACTTTAGCTGTGAACTATGATGTTATGAATGTGTTGACACTTTTGCTGTCAGACATTTGCTAATAATACAATGATGTTTTTCCACAAAATATTTAAAGCTTATATTTTTGTTTGAGAACAGAAGAAAATTACTGATAATAAAGAACAGTTTCTAAAATGAAAAAGTAGTCACCTCTAGTTGTTCTGGTTTAATTTCTTCTCCATTCAGCTTTCTTCCTAATTGATGTGTTCTTCAGTGTCAAGTAAGCAATTGTAATGCTTAGTACAGCCTTCTACTTTAACTTGTCTGTGTCCTGCACATGGTAGTTAGAAATAATTGGCACAAGAAAAAACTGTTCTACTTATGAATGCTACAAATCATGGAATACTCATACAGTTTTGTTGTTTATTAGTGCAAATGTCTTAAAAATTATCTATTTTGAACACTTACAAAAAATAAAAAGATGTATGTACATAATTCATGTTTTATGCTATTCCCTTGTGGCACCTTAGCAATGTAGCATAACTTAAAAAAAATCTAATTAATGTCATAATCAATATCTAGAAAATTAAAAATACACCTGATTTGCCTGCTGTTGCATGACTGCATGCCTAGAATTTATTTTCTTGATTTATGTGCTTCCATTATCTGCCTAAATTTTCTTTAGGCAGAGCTCTTGGTTAGAGTGTCTCTCTCGAACATGTTGATCAAGATACTTACTGTGTCTTTATTCAGACTTTTTGGGTTTTTTGCTTTCATAAGACTAGCACTCTGTGGGAGAGAAAGAAAGCTTAAAATGTTAGAAATTTAATAGTCATGTGGCTGTTTAGAGAAATCACTATCAATGAGCATATTAAAATGTGCTTTCATAGGCCATAAAAAGCAGGAGAACAGCAATAGTTCGGGTTGAGATGATTCTCTCTTGTCAGTGAATTTGTCTTTGGAAGGTATTTTAAAGACACCTGTAAGAACCCCGTTTCTATTTGTATGATCATGTGACTTTCGTTGTAAATTAAGACACAGAATTTTCAGAAACTACATTGAAACCGGCTTGCATTGCTATTTGTTTCCTTTTTTGTCTTTAGCCACGTTACATCCTTTTGCTTCACAAAGAGTTACCAGGCTGGCAGGGAAAGATTGAAAGCAATAATGTCTCTGTTCATTTTTCTTTTGGTTCCTCACATTTTTCAGCAGCACTAAATTATAACAGTATATGAAATGCTGGAGTTTCTAATCTGCAGCTCTCTTCTGTGGTGGAAATCCACACTGTGCCCAATGAACACCTATGCCAGGGCAGCTGTTTCTGGCAATTACTGTAACTGGAACATTAGGCCTGTACTAGCTCATGAATTTGTAGCATTTTTTTCTTTGCCCAAGTATATTTTATATGGTAAAAACTTGTTCAACATCAAGGAAATAGTCATCAGTTTGCTTTTAAAAAATTGTAAGAGTTTGTGTTGCTTTTACCTTTTTATATTCTACTACATTTCATTTGACATTTTTCCTGTCCTTATGGGTTTGAAATTTAGCTAGGTCTAGTTTCTGAGTACATAAGGAAAAGCTTTTAAAAGTACTAAATCTAATATGTAGTTAGAAAGCAAGTGAGCTTTTATTTTACTACTTTGCTCCTCTGGCGTTGTTACTGCTTTAACAAAAAATTTAAGTTGCAAATCTCCTTTTTAAGATCTTTCATGTTTCTTTTGGTCATCTTGTTATCTTTAATCACTAACTAAAATTAAGATGTATTCATGTTACACAGGTTACTCTGACCATTTCCTGCTCTTTATAAACAACATCAGGACAGTTGATTTGAAGTCCCACAATGATTGCCCATACCTTCCTATGAATGTTAATGGTTCCATTTAATTGTAGTTCCTCCTCCATACTGTGTTTTGGAGTCTACCTGTCAAACGTCATTGGTCGATTTCTGTGGGTTGACCTGTGACAGATAACCAAGTGTTGTTGAAAAAATATAATCACTGGCCACTCTGAGAAAATAAAAGTTTTTGTTAGTCAGAACCTCTTGCTGTTCTCACAGGGATAGTTCCATTCATTACAGTGGAGATTACTTGCAGAGCTGGTATCAAGCTTTTGGACTTGGCTAAATATTTCAGCTTTCATTGCTTCTAAATCCCATTTTTCTCCAAATATGTTCTTGTTTCCTCCTATACTGTCCCTTACAAGGTTAGTATTGTTGAAGGGGGAAAAAACACCAATCCAAAACATCCTCTCACCACAGCTTAATTTCTCTGTTGTGAAGCCCAGAAGGTACTTCAGAAGCAGCTGCTGTGACCTCTTCCTCTCACAATCTTTGTGTCATTGCTGCCTTGTGCTACCTTCCTTGTGTTTTCTTGTTGTGGTCTTAAACGTGGTCTCAGGCTGTCATGTTGCTGTTAGCACCTCTGAAACATTTTCAGACTACATTTCGATAAGCACCAGAGTGTTACAAATAATAATGGTATGGGTAAAGTAAGCAGGGCTTGACTTATGCAAACTTGTACCCTGGAGTTTTCTCTCAGACCGTTGGCATTCATTTATGTATTCAAATGTTTAATAACCTAATTCTCTTAAATATCCTTATTTGGTTCATGCAGAGTTCTGGTTGGGCTCTCTTTTGGCACTCCCTGTATCTGCAGTTGTTTCTGGCACAGGGAAATTTTTGTGCCTTCAGTGCTAGACCTAAAAACTGTGTGTAGCATGTGCAGAGGGTGGTGAAATCTGAACTGCAGCATCCTGACTCCTTTAGTGTTGTGGCTGCCTTTTCTCACAGTCATTCTTTGCCTCACTTCTTCCTTTCTTCCCTCTCTTTCTTTCTGTACTGTATCTGACAGAATGGCTTTGAGCCTCTCTTTGTGTTTGAGATTGACAATAACACCAATACCATTAAAAGGAGGCCAGGCACTCGCAAACAGGTGAAGAGCATGCAGTGTGTTGGTGTTGTGGTTGTCCCTCCCTGTGCTGTGTCCCCTTCCCTCTGCCCACTGCTGGGTGCCTGCAAAGTGACCAGTCCTTAGTCTGTGCCAAGCTTGCCCTGCTCTTTTCATACAGGAATAGGCAGATACATTGATGTTACAGCCCACCTGGTTCTGGTTTACTTTACTGTTCTCATGTGCTAGCTAATGTGTTGTCTAAGTCAAGTGATATTTGAAACTCCTAAAAAATAAGGGAAAAAAACCCCACTATTTTGGCTCTGCCCTGCTCTGGAGAAAGTGGCAGTTTTGTGGATCATCTGTAAATCTGTACAGGGCCTAAAAACATTTGTGTTTACGGCTTGCCCTGAATGTAAACCTTCCCTTCTAGTCCTTCTGGCTGTGCTGTTCTGAAGTGGCAGAATAGTTGCAAATGTTTTAAAAACTAACTCCGAAATGCCTTTCACTACCTGTAGAGTTTCTAGGTGTCATTTGATGTTCTTTCCTGTGCTAAACTGTCATGTTGCTGTTTGAATGCTGTTTCAGAAAGCCATTCAGTCCTCAAATGTTAAAGTTTTGATGGTGCTTTCAGTGAGATGCAGGATTTTGCCTTCTAGATCCACCTGTCAGTGACAGATGGGCCCAACTATGGCCCCTGTTCCATAAACAGGAAAAGTCTATTTGGCTGGTTGTGATATTGGTCATAATTGAAATGTTACTGCACTTTATTTGTGGCAACACTGTAAATTCTGATACTGACATCATCCCCAAGAGTGAGATTCTACCCACAGAATCTCAGTTTTTTGTGTGTAATCACAAGGATCAGTTAGTTGTTTGTGGCAGATACAAAGCATGTATTACTGAGCCTCTTGTATATGGGTTTCTCTGATTTTTCAGACATGCATAACATCCTCAAAACATTAAAAAGAAGGCTGTTTATTTTTTACAGTGGCCTATAATGGACTGTTACAGGGTAAAATTTCTTTTTTTCTGATGGCATAGGTGTTACTGAAGAAGCTTTTGCCTCACTTAATTCTGCCTTAATTCTGTTTTTAATATCACTGTATTATATGTAAAAGAAATAGTGTACCTCCCAGAAAGTTCAGGAGGGTAGGAAAACTTAACTACAGTTCAACAAGTATTGATGTGTTGCTTGTTTAGTGTTTCTGAGAATGTGATTGTGATCACCTCTTCATTTTTAACTTTCCTGCATTCCACCTTTGTGTACAACCTGTCAGCTACTCACTAACTCTGCTACTGCTTTCTCTTTGTTTCTGCATTCAGTCACTCTCAGGGTTGAACCAAGAAAGCTGTGCTACTACCCTGCCTAGTGCCTCTACCTTCAGTCCTGTCAAGGTATCTCTTGCTATTATCATTCACCACTAGAGCAAACAAAAAAAATCTCGGATCTACGCATCAGTTTTAACAGGTGTTAGTCTGTCAGCATCTAATCAAAAGTTCAGGTAGGGTATGAACCTGATTCACCTGGTTAAACTGTAGTAGGTATTACCTCAACTTAGCTTTAGGCTGTGTCTACAGGAGGCCTCATCTATAAAACATGGTAACGAGTCTCTGCTCCAAGGGGTTCTTGATTGTCTTTGATGTTGCTTTTTCTGTACAAGATCATTTACTCTTGATCAAGTTGAGTTCATCAGAAGTGCACTTGTATTCTTTTCCTGTTTCTTACTTTTCTGTGGAAACTGCTGTGCTGAACGCATTCCTCACAAGAAATCATTAGTGTGTGTAAGCACTGTGATGAAACCACAGTGTGTTTCACTGGGGACAGACGTTCAGTAAATAGTTCTGCATTAGCAAAGGTGTCAAAGAGGAGTATCCTTGTTGGGGCTGCTGTATTGCCAATTCTGCATGTTGCTTAATACCTGGTTCTTGGTGTCCCCTTTGCAAAGAGCACTTCTCATTTTGGGTTGGAAGGAAGAGTTAACAATGTTCTGTCATTGCACAGTCAGTGCTGTTTCATCATTCTTTTTCCTAGGGGAAACAAAAGCAGTTGTGTAATTTCTGTAAAAGAAAACTATCTCTGCAGAGATAAGACTTGGGAAACAATATACAGTGGGTTTTCTTATTTCTGGTTATTTTTCTGAAACACATTTAGATGGATGGAGCTTTTCTTAAAACACAGCAAATTAAAATGTAGTCAAAGTTTTTCCAGATTAGGACCATTCATACTCTACTGCTTTTTTTGTTCACAGAGTGATGACAGATCTACCATCTCCCCTGGCTCACCTGCTGCTCAGACAGGTAACAGGGAAAGCAAAAAAAGTTTTGAAAAATAAGATCAAAATGCCTGCTTGCTAACTTAGAAGGGAGCATCTGTTCCCATCTGTGTGTGGCACTGCTGTGTGTGAGAATTTACCCAGTTACATGCGTGTCCTTAGAAAAAACACAAGGGAAGAGACAACAGGGATGAAGCATGTCCTCAGGCAGAGCATAGGGTTTGGCTGGTTTAGGCCTTCATAGAGGCTTTGGCATACAGATGCATTCAGCAAAAGTCAGAACAGTTGTTGGAATTGGTATGTGGAATGTGCTTTGCATGCAAGTATCCTTGGAAGTGCCTTTTCCTGCTCTGCTTTTATCATGCATGGCTGTAATTTATTTTGTCATCATTACATTAAAAGTTTTGTTTTGTTCTTTTTAATTACCACATTGCTGTACCCATTTCCTATTTAAACTCTAACCATTTCCTTCTTCCTCCTTCCTTTCCTGTGCCTTTCCACATTTGTTTAGTCCACCTTTCCCCTCCATTTCCTGGTCATGCAGCCCCGCCTTCCTATAGAAACCCTTCCCAGCGACCTGAGAGTTTCCTTTTCCGAACAGCTGTCAGGGATGAAGCCAAGAAAGGTAGGTTATCTAGCTCAGAAATCAACTACATTATAGTTTTGCTACATTATATTGGCATCTGCATTACCTGGGGCTTGCAGTGTTTTGTTACTTCAGGTCTTTATCATCAAGCTACTTTTAGAATTCCATTTGTAGACAGATGACATCATATACGTTGTGAACAAACAGGGTTTTATTTGGAGCTGTCCAATATTCTGTTGTCATATCTGTGGAGGTGTGAGAATTTGCTCATCCTGGTCTGCACTTACACCTTTGCCACACAAGCCTTCAACAACTTGATAATTCTTGCATTGCCCAGTAGCCTGTAACAGAATTGCAATTTCTGGAGAAAGAAGAACAATTTCAACATACTCCATGTGGCAAAACTTTGTCATCATTTGTGCATGACTATTATCCAACAGAAAGATCAGAAACTAAACAGTGAGGGAATTGTGTTGAAAACTCTTTTAGGTTGATAGATCATTAGTTTGATTAATAATCAAAGGTAAGAAAGAGATTTGTGAAAAGGAATGTAATGTGCCCATTCTGGAACTTTATGTGCAGTGCAGTAGCAAACAAAACAGAGCTAAACAGTGCTTAGTGATTTCCTTTCTTTCATGCTGCTCTTTTAGCTCTTGCTTCATCCTCTACCTGTGCCTTGTCTCCTGCTAATGATTCTGCAGACCCTCGAGTGAGACAAAACTCCAAACAGCGGGAGGAGGAGCTGGAGCTGATAGAGCAGCTACGCAAGGTAAGTGCTGCCAGGAGCCAGAATGTGAACATAGCAGGAAATGCATTTCATGACCCTGCTAAATCTGCCTTTCTCTTATGTCTTATGGACCAGTTTCACTGAACCAGTATGGGGCACAGCTTAAATTAAATGGTGTGGTACAATCTAAGTGCTTCTTTCAGATGGGTGCATTGGTGTTCACTTGGTTTTTTGTGGTAGATAAAGTCAGCTTCAAATTCTGTATAATAGTGTGTCGACTCCTGCTCCTGAATGTCTGGTGAACTCTGCTTTTATGTGTGCTTCCTTTCTTCCTTATCAGCTTTCACACTTGTAAGGAGCTCCCTGGAAAGTTGCCTTTACTTTCTCCTTTTAATGTCTTTTTTTAAATTCTTTTTTGCTGTAAAGCTGACAGGAAAGCACATGGAGTGCAGAGACTGCTGCCAGTCATGCTGCCATCATGGTTTCCTCATGTGCTCTAGATCTGTCTGTTGATTCTTGCCTTATCCTTAGTTAAGTGCAGAACATTTGAGCCACAAATGTTTCTAATATTAATGCTTTTTGTCTGCCATGGGGTACCATGCTCCTGGTTTGTGCCCAGGTACAATGACAATAAACAGGAATTTTGGAAATGCCACATGGCATTAAGGTACTGCTCTGCTTTGCCCCAGATTTCTTTCTGCAGAGCATGGAGGGATTTCTTGAGGTGCTGTAATTAATTGTTTGAATTTTCCCAATAAATAAGAATATACTTATTGAAGCTAATCTTAAAAGCTTTATGCATCCCAGATTGAGAAAATTTCCTCTCTTTGGAGTGAAGTGTTGAAATAAGGACAGTCTCCTTTCTCTAAAGGAGAAAGGTTACCTTAGATAAAACAAAACTTGGTGGTGTTTGCAGACCCCCCTCTTATGTTATCTCAGATTGCTTTCTATGTAGTCTGTCTCTTGTTCTGTTCCCCAGGTAAGCTTAATTTTTTTTTAAATACTTAAAAATTTAGGAATTTAGGCACATTATTACAACTCAGTGGCATTCACACAGCATTTTAAATGAGTTTGAAAGCCTGAATTGAATTTTTATTAATTCTCTTAAACAAACACTAACTTCCTTCTTTTTAAAGGACTGCTTATGCCAAATAAGCAAGCATATTCAGTTCAATTTTTATTTAAAGGCAAAAGTATTGTCTTGACTTTGGTTAATTGTGTTGTCCTCCAACCCACAAGGACAATTATTTTCACTTCCCTTGGCAGAGCCATTCTCTGAGAATATGTAGGGTTAGGAATACTGTTCCTAGATCCTGATTTCCATTATTTTTGAATAATGGTTGTATTAATCCACTGTGCTGTACAATGAAAACTGTTCTTCATTGAACTTAATTGCTCCCAGACTGTGGCCAGCCCTGGGCCACAGTAATGCACAGGGCTTTCCTTGTGGTTATTCAGAAAGCTGGTTGGAAATGCCATGAGGACGGAGAGAGTTGTAGTGCAGGAACTCTGCCTCGTACAAACTTGTGCAGAATGCACAGCTGGAAGGAGGCAGCTCTGAGCTCCCTGTGTGTCCCTGTTGTCCCCACAGAACATCGAGTCTCGGTTGAAGGTGTCCCTGCCCAGCGACCTCGGGGCGGCTCTCACGGATGGTGTCGTTCTGTGCCACTTGGCCAACCACGTGCGGCCCCGCTCTGTCCCCAGCATCCATGTGCCCTCACCTGCTGTTGTAAGTGTCTAACAGTGACACTACTTTATACCTGTCCTGAGTGACATCCTACAAAGTGCTGTAATCCAGACAGGCACTAAACTCAGCATTCCCTTCAGTGAACGTATGTGACAAAAAATAATCATCTGTGCTATTTAAAAAAGGTCTCTAGTGTAACTAAATGAAATTTTGTTTGGGTTTGTTTTATTTAAAGGAAGTTACTTCTAACATTTTCATGTGCTCCCTAAGCATATTAACTTCAAAACTAGTGAAATACAAGCCAGTTCAGCACAAAAGCTGAAATAGGATATTTTAAAAGATCAAAATCTCTGACAAATTCAGGAAAACAAAGTTGGTAATTACAACAAGTAGGGTCCCACTACACAAGACTGGGAAACCAGGCAGAGACCAAGTTGATTCCTGTGTCCACTTCATGGCACTACAAATTCCTCTGCTTAGAAATTTTAGCAGAACGCACTCAAGATACTTGGAGAACAGCATCTCCTGGAACAAAACAAATCCTGTCATACCTTTGTGATAACAGGAAAAAAAGGCTGTGTCAGGGGACTGTTGAAAGCAGGGAAGCATTGCAGTCTATTTTGTAGGGAAAACACAGAATTAGAGAAAGGTGAAAATCTGTGAGATAACAACAGGTTATTTATCCAGTGTATGTTTGTGGAAGTCAGAAAGTTCAGTGAAAATATTTAGGATCAGCTACTTGAAAGTAATATGGACAGGCAGATTGCTTGTTATGCACCTTTAAATTGTATGAATAAGGAAAAAAACCAGATTGTTCCTTGGGGAAGAAGTTGAAATGTGCACATAGTCTTCACTTATCCTTCTTTTGGAGTGAGTCTTCATGTTGACTGGAATCTGAACTGGCACTTCCAGGGCTGCCAAGTGTTTCATTGTTGTTGTGTCCTTGGGACTCGATGTGACCAGGCAGATGGTCCTGTTATTTTGAGAATGTCTGAACTGGACACACCAACATTTTAGGCAGATTGTGGGATCATTCCAAGCAAAGGCAGGGAGCCACTGCTCAGGAGACTTGCATCAGTGAGATGTTTTCAATGGCCTGGTTTGATGAGCAGCTGAATGTTCTGTGTTAGGAATTAAATCATGGCTTTGTCATGTGAATCCCAAGGAAGAGGCAGCCTGGAGTCACGTGGCTCCAGGAGCAGAAGAGGCATCATGTCATGCCCCAGGCACAGTGTGATCTTTGTACTCCCTTGGTCCTTCGGGAGAAAGAAGCCAGTGCTGGCCTTTAACCTGATTCCTTGGTGGAGAAACACAGCACATGAAGGGAACAGAAGAAACCACACCACTTAGAGAAGTGTTGAACACCTGGAGACTGCTGCCTGCTGCTCCAAAGCGTGTTCACAGGAGCAGGGAGCTTGTGTCTCTTGAACCAGAAGAGAATAAGCTTTGAGAGCAGGAACAAGATAGAGCCTGTGCTGTGGTATGTCTGAAGAGGTGTGAAAGCTGCAGAAAAAAACCTGTTGAAAAAATGCCAGTGAGTGCAATTCAGACAGCTCCATTTAACACATCTACAGGAGGCTGACAAGCAGCAAGCGTCACTTCCAGTTTTCTGACATTATTTTTTGGTTTCATCTAGCCTTTATTTTTTTACCCCTTTGTTAATTGAAGTATGGTGTGATATTTATATAGTTTTGCATTATAGTAATCCAGAATGGACTCTAGATTACTTTATGTCATGAAATTGCTCTGAAATCACAGCATGGAAGCCATGGATGTGGATTTCATCAAAAGACATCTTTAAAATGATTATACTATAGTCACTAAAAGTGTTAGCCAGTTTTATATAACATTGTGTATATAAATATTGCAGGACTTAGAAGTGTCCCTTTTTTAAAATAATCCAGCATTCATAACTTAGCTTTTCATAAAACAGCTTTGAAAACTGGGATGGTTTTCTAAGAAAAGCAAACTTCAGCAGAGCCTGCTTTGAATTAGATGAGCTTATGTCAGTGCAGTGTTTTTGGCAAAGAGATTTATTAAGAGTTTTATTTAAATAAAAAATAAAAATCTTTTAAAACCTTGCCAGTTAAGAACACTCTGTGCTTTTGCTTCTTTGCAGCCTAAACTTACAATGGCAAAGTGCAGACGAAACGTGGAGAATTTCTTGGAAGCTTGCAGAAGGATTGGAGTGCCTCAGGTATGTATTTCTGCTGTCATGATATAATGTTTCAGATGCAGTTTTGCCTGGTGCTTCAGAAAATAGTTCTTTGGAATATTGGATTAAAACAAAATAATTAAAAGTTTAGAAGGTTCAGCTGTCCTACAGTATAGGTCAGACTTACCTTGCATGATCTTCCAGAGCAAAATTAAGCCAGACATAGTTTATCAGTGTGTAGTATATAGATTTTATATTTTCATACAGATTCACTTAAATACTGTTCATCAAATTCATAATAGCTGATGGACTTCAAGTCTGTCTTTAGAACTGGCAGGTTCTATAAAATCAGTTAAATTTTCTCTATATTAGGTATGTGACAGCTTAAAAGTTGGATAAAATCTGGATGATGGTTTGCATGTGGGATTTTCTATCCCAAAGCTTTTCATGTTCCTTCACAATAATTCTCTTACCTGAATGTCTCTACTGTCTTACCAAAAAGTCACAGAATTATTGGGCTTTCTCTGATGGTAGCTGTCTTTGCATAGTTCCTGCTTCTTTTGTTATGTACCAATGGTAGAAGTCGGTCTTCCTTGTCCCCTTTTGAAGCTTGTAAGATCTAGGAGGTGGACACATTAAATAGTCCATCTTATCCTGTTGGTCCAGATATCTTGTTTTATGCTGTCCTGTCCTTTGCACTTTGTCTTATTCAGCAGCTGTCTCAGTACAAATAGTTTTAATACATTATATTTTTTTCCTAATTTCTCTTCCAGTGCACTAATTTATTTGGGTTTTTACATTGCTGAACATTGGTGTTTCTTTTGTATTCTGAAAGGGAGAAGTAGACCTCATGACTCATTTCCCAGCTATATCTAAAGGCAGTTCTTGAGTCACTCATACTGGATTTTCTGGTGTTTTCAGATCACTTGCAGATATTTAAGCCACTGGGATTTTAGGATGACTTATTTATTGAGCTGCCTGGCAATTTCACATCGCTCATGGTGAATCATGTTGGAAGAAGCTAGGGAGTTGTAAGTGATCACTCTAGTTCTGGGAGATCCTCCACTGCTTTTAGTCCCCTAAAAAGCTTTGGACTTTTAATCCCAGCAGAACTGCACAATATAAATTCATCTGGGGCATTGTGCAATTCCATCCTAGCTTCCCTATTTATAGCTCCCTCAAGTATGAAGATACAATTTTTATGGGATTGCAGTACAGAGAAGATCACTGGAATGACCCACAATCAAAACCAAACAAACACAAAGGCCAATCAAGAAAAAGTCCCCTGTAAACCCAGGGTGCTTCATCTATTACTCCTACTGTGTAGAACCCTCCTGTTTTTCTCAATATCTGGTTTTAATGTGCAAAGTTCAGGGAGGATTCTCTCTGGGAAAACTTAATAAAATGCCCCCCCGAACTCCAAAGCTGCTCTCACATGTCTGCATTACATCTCTACTGAGATGTGAACACAACATACCTGTACGTAAGAATGGCATGGCAGCCTAGTATGTTTTTCTTGAGAAGTTGCCTGCAGGTTTTTAATTTCATTTCCATTCTAATTACAAAAATAATAGGTTTTCTGAAAGCATGGATCCATGTAAAAATAGTAGCCTTTTAAGGGGAAGGCTACTTTCAGAAAGGGCTAATTACAGACCACAGCAGAGCAGCAATTTCTGCAGGACTTGGTGGTTTTAAAGCCCTTGGATCAAAGGAAACCCTCAGCTGTACAAGTTGATCCATGCATCTAGATTTCACTGATTATTAGCAGTTACCTGTGGGAAAGGGAGACAAGAGACACACAATGGGAATAGTTACAGAACTCTTAAACTCTAATTAGTAATAGATATTTCTGCAGGATGCTGCATTCAAGCGTCAGTTACACATAAATAATTCCTTGTCCTGCTATTTTCATTAAGTTACATGTAGAGGCTGAACTTTGGTGAGTACTCAATGCCAGCAGCATCTCAGATACCTGTAACCACTTCTGGAGAAAAATGTGTTTCACTAAGGCTTTGTGTAAACTGCTGTTTTTAACAACAAGGAATAGTTACATGTTGGAGCCAGAGAGGTGACAGACACCTCACTGAACACTAAACACTTTGCAATGGAAGTCTTGCAGATTTCTATGTGAGAATTAACCAGCTGTGATGTGCTTCTCAAATGTGTAGGTTGTATCTGAGATGTCTGATAACTGCTTCGTGGATGTTGCTATGGCTAACTGACTGACTTTTTTTTCTGTCTGTTTTCCCTTCCTGCTCACACACTCTGGACAGGACAATCTTTGTTCCCCTTCTGACATTCTCCAGCTAAACCTCAGCGTTAAAAGAACAGTTGAGACTCTTCTTTCCCTGGGGACAGATTCAGAAGAATCCAGTCTTGTGTCCCTTTCCGTTCAGCTCTGGGGCTTTGTGGTGTTTTACTGTACTCTAATGCTAACGCTCTGTATGTTCTATCGCTGGGTCTTTTTTCTCTAGTGAAGGATAGTGGTGCTGCTTCCTCCCTCCGTCACTGCAGTGCTTGGGAACAGATTCTGGGCTTTGCCAAGACTGTGTGTATGAAGTGCTTTGTTCCCCATGGATGGGACAGAGGTGACAAGTACGATGTGCAAACACCTTGGTGCACCCACAGCACCATCTGTGACCCAATTCCCATTTGTATTTGCTGTGTCACGTTGAGCAGGTGAAATGCTTTCCAAGGGAGGAGGTGCTGTCCCTGGGCTCGAGCGAGGGCTGAGGGCAGGACACATGGTGCATGCTGTAGTCTGCTGACCAGTGGTGTAGTGAAAACTGCAGTGTCAGTTTGTGCCTCTGTTCCCCCATCTGTATAATGGGAAATGCAACCACTTTGGTAAATTGCTTGAGAATTATCTGATGAAAAAATGTTAAACGATGTGAAGTATTTTTTTCAATGTCAGTGTTCTTGATGCGATCTTACGGTCTTAGGAGACATGGTCTGGTGTTGTCCACAGAATATTCTAACTGGTTTGTTTTTTTACCCCAGTCCTTTATCCTGCTTCTGAGAGCATTTGATTTCTCAAATTTATAGACTCCGCTGTATTACTTTGAGTCAGGATTTTTAAAACAACTGTCGATGAATCCTGAGCTACTTGAACTTTGTAACAGTTCAAGCAGAAAAATTTCAGAGAAATTAAGCTCTTCAACAGCTTTAAGAGAAAAGTTTTACGCAACAGAAAGAAAAATGATCCTGTTTGATCCTGTTAGGTGCTACAGAATGTCATAGCATTTTACTGTGATCTGGATAAGACTTACCAAAAATTTGTTGAATTTGTTGTTGCAGTCACTTGACCCCAATCCAAGCTTGTTCCATGCTTCTTCCCTTCTTCCTCTTATCCTGTCATTTTCAGAAACGCTTGTATCGTGCAATTGCACAAATATAAGTCCCAGCTGCACAAGCACTCTTCACTGTTTTACAAAACTCAGGTAGTCTTCCATAAAGCTTCACAGCCTTTCCCTCCCCAGGGAAAGCATCCTGGTGCTTTAATGCTTTAATGTCTCAGGGACACCTCAGAACTTCAGGGCACTCCCCACGTGTGTAACAGACCATGTCTCCTCAGAGTGGAGATCCATTTAGGGACCTCTGCTCAGAGACCAGTGACAGGTAAGTGTTCAGGAAATGGCTGTTCCGAATGTCTGCTCAATAAATTTCTGTTATACCTGCAAGTGCAGTAGATGGCTTGGAAGCCCAGTGCAAGTGGTGTTGGCATTCCAGCCATAACCTGGAACACCTCTGAAGCACAGTTTAAGGTACTCAGGAGTTCAGTTGCAAATGTGGTCACTACCAGTTAAAATGTATTATTATGTGTACGTGGATCTTACAAGCTCTTGTACCATAAAGTGAGTATTTATCAAAGGAGCAAGTAAGAGCTGCTGCCTTCTGTCCAAGTCACACAAAGTGTTCTGTCCAAGCCAAACATCACTGAGCAAAGAAGGGACTTTTGACAGGGGGAGATTGTTTTATTTTTAAGTAAGCTATTTTTGTACTGCTTACTGGTGTGAACTAAAATGAACTTGGTTCCTGTGTTTCTTAACTTCTAATGAACACTGTGATAAAAGCTGCAAGGGGTTTTACACTAACAGTGCCTTCCAGTTTTTAGATTTTGTTTGTCATTACTGTCTGTGGTATGGAGTCATTCCAAAGCTTTTCCCCCTTATCTGTTTGCATACACAAGAAGAAAGATAAGGCGTATTTACTCAAGTTTACAAGTATTTTCTCAAAAAGCACAATTTTTTCATAGTAATATACATTTGCTGGAAGAAAAATGTATTTTAGCCTGAGCATATGGCTTGCTATGAGAACTGCAGTTGAGGCTCATTTGTTTTCTCTCTGCTTGGATCTTTGTGGGAGGAGTGTTGGCTGCCACTGTTTGTGTTGAAGGATTTCTTTAACCTCAAAAATCAGTAAAGACTCAAGGCGTGGAGAAATGCCAGTTGATGTGAAAATAGCACATGAAAAATAGTCTCTTTAGCCCTATAGGAAGGACACACTTGAGTTATTTTCTGCGGATACAGAAAACTGTTGGACATACATCCTGACTGTTGTGGAGTGAGGATGGCCAGGAGGTGCCAAGGACTTCTGTAGGATGAGGCTTTAAACATCTTAGACTGAGAATAGCACAACTATTAATAAACAGTTTGAAACCTCTTTTTGCATGTTGCGTATTACTGTTATTCCTCAGGATGATTTTGGGGGCTGCCCACTAAGCAGGAGCACTTTGGGGACCTGAGTGAGTGGTAGTGACTCATTTCCTGCTCCCCAGCAGGGCTTCCCTCACAGCTGTAGCTGACCAGGAGGACTGTCTCCAAGAGGTGTGATTTGGGAAGGAAGCTGTGGTTCCTCTCCTGCTCTGTGTTGTAGCACATTAATCGTGTTGAAGCAAAGCTTCCCCCTCCTCAAGTTCATCTACTTTAGTTCCATAAACTGCTGCCATCTCAGTGAGGGCAGAGATGGAAGACAATTTGCTATTCCCCTTTTCTCCCACAATCCTTTTTCAAATTCTTATTTGTAGAGTTTTGTATTAAAAGAACACAAGAGATTAGCCCAAGGCCACCTTTCTTGAGAAGTCAAGGTCATGGTACCTTTGTCACAAGCAGAAATCTCATGTCCTACCCCTATGTGTGTGTGCTGCCTGTCCATAACATTTCATATTTCAGTCACCTTTTGCTTAATTTTTTTTTCTTTTCAGTTGAGTGGTTTTCATCCATTTTGTTTTTGTCTTTGTTTTGTTCCCCATTCAGGAGCAATTATGTTTGCCTCTGCATATTTTAGAAGAGAAGGGTTTGACACAGGTAGCTGTGACTGTCCAGGCGCTCCTGGAGCTGGCACCCCCAAAGCAGCAGCCACTTCACCACTTGTCTGCTGTGTAAAGACCTCCGGGACCTTTTGGGTTACCTTGGCTAAGCAGAAGGACCTGAAGACTTTACTGCCCATGCAGTGCATCCAAACACACAGAGCTCTGTTCTAAGGAAATGAGTTTCCGTGATTCCTGACAGGAATGTTTTACTTCATTTCTCCATTTTTTTTGGAGATCAAAACAGTTTCCAGTAACGTTTTTTATTACCAATATTTTTGCCCCTTATTTAAATTAATGAGAGTTCATTGGGAGGAGGGCAGGGAATTCCAGTGGCTGGCTGTTGGAGCCAGCTGTAGAAACTGACCTTGAAGGATGAAGAAATGGGTTTAAGTTTCTAAAGCAATTACTAGGGGAATTTGTAAAAAAAAAGGATGTTTCTGCAGTGGGCACACAGGGTAAGGAAATTTCTTTCCTTACCCACAGGGTGCAAAGAAATGGAGTTTCTTTGCCTCCAAAGAATGGCTATTTCTATTAAAATATTTTTTAAATTGCATCACACAATCTTAACCTGCTGGGGTTGATAACAGGGTTGAAACTCACAGAGCTGTCACTTGACTTGGCAGGTCCTCATTACTAAAAGTCAAAGAATCACCTTTTTTTTTTTCCCAGTGGAAAAATTACTGCATGTTTTCTCTGCCAGAAACACCTTAGTAAAAGATACTAAGTAACATCTGTTCAAATGGGATTAATTCCATCAGCATTCTTGCTGGGTTCACTTTCTTTTTGGGTTTTAGCATGTCTTTATGTGAACACTTTTCCAACGGCAGTGGAGGGAGATTGCCCCTGTCCTCACCTCCCCTTCTGGTGGTTTTGTGGGATCACCAGAATCCTGTGCATTTCCCTGCAGTGGGAACAGTGCCAGCCTGCCCTGCTGATCCTTAAAAGCCCTACCAGCTAAGGCAGCTCTGAAGGGTTAGACAAGGCTTTCAGTGAACCCCTTTATTAGTTGGAGTTTATGTAGAGAGATGTGCTGGTTTTACAGAACTGCTATTACTTCATTCCTCATTCCTTAACATAAAAATGGAAAATCACTCTACAGAAGTGGGAGAGGCAGCTGACAAGTTTTGCATTTTCCTGGAGAGCTGATATGCAAAATAAAGACAGGTCTGTATGCTCTGGTCCTAGTGACAAGGCCAAGCTCACTACCAGATCAATTAACTTTTATTTCCCCCCATGAAAAGGCCTCACAAAATCCAGCTTTCCACCCACGCAATTCCTTTGTCAGGTGTTGCCCAATTTAAAGCATCCCTGAACATTATGCTACTAATACATGGTACATGAGGTTCTGAAAGCAGCTCCAAGCATCAGCCATATTCTGTCTGGGATGTATTTGAAGTAGAATACACTGAGAGCATTTTATGCAGATAAAGGAAGAAGAAATGGGAACAAATTAGCTAAAAGTCATTTTTACGGAAGTAAAACCTGCTGTGGGAGCTGCCAAGGACTGGTCTTAGCTGCATTTTTCCCCTTTGATTTGCAGTTTTGTTTCCATTTTGTTTTGCTTCATGTATTTCTTTGAAGGGCCATTGTGGGGATTGTTGAATCCCCTATTTCTCATAATTATTTCAGTTGCTTCTTAATGGCATTGGTTGGTCACATTCCAAGTGAAGACCAGCTGGAAGGTGTTTAACAGTGCCCAGCTGCAAAGAGAAACCTCCTCATGCTGGGCAAATTCAGTTCCCTGAGCTCTGCAGGGAATGGAAGTGCCAGGAACTCACAGTACCCACAGGAAGAGCAGCTCCACACAGGCATTCTCACGCCCTTAAGTAGTTTTTGTGTTTCACTTAATGCCATTGGTGAGAAGCGTGTGTCATTCCCACAGGGTTACACAGAGGTGTCTGAAGTGTCTGCCGCAGTTTGCTGGGGGGAAGATGCTGCCACTCGCAGGCAACACCACAGACAGTGTGTTCCTGGTGTGTTTGCATGTAATTTGAGAGAGAGGGAGGCACAGACTTCATCTTGGTTTCCAGCATCAGGTCGCCTGTTGTTACAGGGATAGTTGCATTTAGCAGCACAACCCATCATGGGCTATTTAAATACCCCTGTTTGAAGAAAATCATGCCCTTCATGGAATTGCGAGTGTGTGGTGATTACTCCAGCACTTAGGGAAAGTGAAACTTAACAGTATTCAGGTTGGTGAAAATTTTGTCATTTAATAACAGTAGTTTATAATGGGGTGAGGGCTCAGGTCTGACCTGCAAGAAAGAGCCATTTCCTATTGCCTTGTATGGCTTAGAGCTGTGAGTGGCTCATGGCCTATGGCTGGAGGCCAGGCAGGAGGCAGAGGGTCCCTGGCACTAGGTACTTTGTTGTGAGCAACATTCACTCTGGCAGTTTCAGTGTAGGTAATTGTGTTAGTTTGACATTTTTAATCTTACCTGTTCAGGCTGGCAAGCACTAAATCTTGTCCAGATGCTTAGGACAAAAATCCAAACCTAAAGTTTCATCATACGGTTTATTTAATGTTTTACACCAAACCCACTCCAGTTCTGTCTTGCAAAATGGGTTGGGATTTTTCAGTGTAGTTATGTGCAATTTTTGTTGTATCCAATGAAAAGAGTATTTGAAAGAAAACATGTATAAAGTTCTATTCTGTGTGTTAAAGCAAAGAAGAGATGGTCTTTCCTCTTCAGGGCATTTGTGTGTGTTGGAGGATGTGGGAGGGATCCACCTCAGTGTTTGGCGCTGCTGGTGGTCCTACACTGACTCCATCCCCACACTCCATCCTCAAACCTGGCGAGCCCTGAGCAGTGTCTGAGGCTCTGCAAGGACACACACTCCAGGTGCAGTGGCCCAGACACTTGGGAGCCCCTAATGGCACTGGGGGACCAGGGCAGAGCAGCTGGGGGTTTCCCTTTGAAGGAGAGGCTTTTGTAAAGGCCCCACCCCCTGCTTAAAATCCACCAGGGACAACTCTTTACAGCGCCAGAGCACCTCTCTTGTTCTTGGTAGCAGGATGGCACATGGTATTCTTACCCCTTTATGACAATAAAATGGTTCTTTAAAAAACTGTTTTAGAAACAGAGGACTTGTAAGGTGAATTTGGACATTAAAAAATTCTTTTGTATAGATATTGTGATGTTCTACAAAGTGATCTAATTTTGTTATTTCTGAAAACAGTGTAAACGTGTAAGTAATAGAGTAAAGGATTTTAAAGCTTCATCCCATGCTGTATGTCTGTAAATACATTCCATAATTTCTGTTACATATAAATGTGTCTGAATATTGTATATTTTAAATTGCCTGTATTCTGCCAGTAGTGTGAACTTCTAGCACATTGATAATATAAAAGGAAACCATGGGTATTTGAAATAAAGTTTTAAAACTTACATGAATTGCAGTATTTCTTCCTGCAGTTTTTCTGCTGCACCAACAAATGTCACATCCTCTGTGTCAGGTGTTTATTCCCCTTCCATATCATCCCAACTGGCATTTGATGGACCTACTTTGATTTTCTGTTTTTCATAGTTACCCAGGACAGGAAAATAGTATTTTTACATATATTTTGCAGCCACATCAGAAGCTTTTTCTCAGGGGTATTTTTAACCTTCCTAGATACTGATTTTGTACAGAATTCTTTCCTCAACCCTCCACAGCCCCTTCTTTTTTCCTTCTCTATGTAAATTACACATTCTAGGTTTGGAGTTTCCTGTTGCCAGTCCCATTGCTCCTTGTTCTTGTCCTTGGCTTTTAGCCTGTCTTGGGTGTGAAGTGTAAAACTCTCACCCCTGTTTCCTGGCCCTGCTGCATTTGAAAGGTTTATTCTTAGCCAGAATGTTTAGTCCTCTTTTCATCCCTCCTCATCAGTAGTTTTATTATTTTTTAAAATATAAAAACGCAAAGCCTAGAAATTGCCTGAGATCCACAAACCCTCCCTACTTGTGTTACCCTTGTGATGCTCTTCCCTGCTCTCCAGGCTTCTCCAGCATCCTTGTCTGACCTGGTTACTCCATCAGCCACTGGAGACAGCTCCATTCCTACTTCTTGAGGCTGCCCAGCTCTCTTCAGGTATTTATTTCTCTCCCTCAGTCTAAAGCTTCCTCCTAACCAGCTTCCCAATCTCCAGCCTTTCGTCTGCATTTAATTCCCAGGAAAACCCTCTCCAAAGGGCATATGATTTCCCTGCAGAAAATTCCATGGGTGTATATTTTGATCCCATCTCCGCAGCTGGAAAAATGGAGCAGTTCCAACTGTGGCACAGTTCCTCAGAAGTGTTGGATTTGGGACTCTGCTCCCATCTCTGGATGTTCCAGCCCAGACACGAACTCTGCTGCAGTTTCTGTGGAGTGAAGAGAGACTCATACAGAGAGCAGCGTGCTGGGATGAGCTGGTGCAGCCAAGGAGGCTGGGAGGAGCTGGATGGCTGGCACTGTGGCCACAGTCCTCAGCCCAGAGTGTGTGGCTGGTCACAGGGTTCAGTCAGGTTACACACCTATGCCCCTGTCACTACCCTGCAGTGGCCTCATGTAGGAACCTGAGGTTCAGCACCCCAGCTTCATGGGAAAACCCTGTTCCACTGTTTTGTCTCCAGAGCTACTTCATTCTCTGCTGAGAAGCAAGTGCAGCCCAGCATCAGATTTCAGTTGTTTGGTTGCATTAATAAAGTGTGCCTGGAGTTTGACATAAACAGCAGAGATCTGCTGTCCTACATCTCATCCTGCTATTCCTTAGCTCAAAGCCTCTGGAGAGCTTCATGATCAACTTCACTCCTTCCACCCAAGCTGGTCACCTGTTAACACCCCCACCACATACAGAAAACACAGGTCTGGTGAAATGTACTGAGTCAGCAGCACATGAAAGAGTTAAAATTAGGAACTTAAGTCCCAGGTTTGCACTGAGGCACTTCCTGCAGTGGAGTGTAAGCACAGTCCTGGCTCAGTTCCTGCCAGCCCTGAACTGGAGCAATCCCTGCTCTCAGTGCTGCATGGAGAGCACAGGAATTGAGGGAATTTGTTCAGGTTTCAAGCAAGCATCCTCACTCCAGCAGGAACATCAGCACTTCTAATGTGGTTTGTCTGGAGCATCTGAAACTTCAGCACTCCCAAGTGTCCCAAGACAACCAAGTCTGCCTGATAAAGCACCGGTGCCTTTTCCTCAGAGTTCTGAGCCACAGCCTCTCTGCTCATGGTTTCAGCCATCTCACATGAACCACAGAGCTTTTGGCCCAGTTCAGGTTGGACATGAAGAGGTTTGGATGGGGCCAGCACTGGATGGTCACAAAGAGCAGACCAGACTCTATAGTTTGAGATCATCTCCCAGGTGGGTGGGAAACCAGGCTGCAGGGCTTTGTGCACAGACCTCCATGTGGACTGGCAGTGGTGTCAGAAGCAGGGATTTCCTTTTGTTAAGAAGCAGCTCTGCTCCCTGCCTTCAGCCCTCTCCCTGTTCAGTGTGCTGTGGCGCTGGCTGGGGCAGTGGGGACGGCTGTGACAGAGCAGCTCCCGCAGGCAGCATGACTGGCTGCCTTTTCCCTTTGTTCCTCCCCTTGGTCAGAAGGTATATGGAGCTATTCTGTCTGTGCACTGACACTGTGCAGGACTGTGGGAATGGAAATCTGTGTGCTCTGACTGCACTTGTGTTTACACTTGCAAACTGCTCTTGTTCTCCTCTGCTGAGCTGATGCCAGTGCTGGAGCCTGGAGAGCACAGAGGGAGCCCATCTGGGGGTGCCTCAGTCTCCCTGCCTGACCCAGAGCCACAGCCAGTGCTTTGGGTGTGACAGAGGAGATTCTGGGTGCAGAGCATCCCATGCTGGTGAGTTACTGGGCTGGCAACAGGATTACCTCCCACTGTCTTGTTTCCACAAAGCACTTTGCAGGGGATGTAGAGATTCTCATTTCTTTGAGGCAAATCCCCTTTCTGCTAGGAAAAAAGGCGGTACAAAGGCAGCTTTAAGATCTTTAGCACAGCTTCACCATAACTGTGTCTGCAGGAACTGTGTTCTCCAGAATTGCCCAAGCTCTATTACATGGTTTATTTTGTCCTGTCGGACATACCACAGTGCCCTGGCCAGCAATAGTCCTGGAGCACATCTGTGGCCATTTTCTTATCTGTTTGCTCCAGATTTTTCCTTGCCTGCTCCTTTCTCTGCTAACTGTCCCTTCAAATACTTCTCGAGCTCCTGGTAGGGGCCAAGGAATCTGCGCACCATTGTACCTTTCCACCAGGCCTGCACCTGGAAGTGAGAGAGAGAGAGAGGCCTGAGGGGAAATCACTTGCTGGGGTACCTGGTACAGCTCAATGCCTGGAAAATCTTTCCTGTGCTCCCCAGCCTCAGAAGGGAGCCTCCAGCCCATGCAGCAGCCTTTGGACCTGGTCATGCCAAAGGTATCCACAGCTGGGCTGGGGGCACCTGTTGCTGGTGACAAGGGACAAGCAGGAGCACTACCCCATTACCCCCCTGTATCACCTGTGCAGTGATGTTTACAGGAGACTGGCTGTTCCCCTTTTGTTTCCCATCTCAGACCTGCAGCCAGCTGCTGGCTCTGAGTGTGCCCCAGCAAAAGGAACAGGCTTTGTCCTTTGCTTGTGCCATCACACACCAGCCAGATTTCTTGGGCTGTTTTCTGCCTGGACAAAGCCTGTGGCACAGATTATTAACTCCCAGCTGCTACTGGAGCAGCACTGCCTCAGCTTTGCTCCCCTTTACCTTCAGGGCACTCTTCTGCTCCAGGGCTTCCTGCTCTCTTTGTTTTCTCTTGGCCTCCTTGTCTGTCCGGTCAATGATGATGGTTTCCTGGAATGTCAAGCACTGCAAGAAAGCACAGGGGTGGCAAAAGCCATGACAAACACATCCCCTAAACTGCAAGGCCAGCCATCAGGGCTAACTGTGCCCAGCTATTTGCCAGGGCACAGCTCACCTGGACCCTGGTGCAAGGCTTCTTTGCTGCCTACATGTCTCATCCTTGCTATATAATTCCCACAGCCCTGCCAGGACTGCTCAGGCTGTGGTATCCCTCTGCACCAGCGAGCTCCAGGGCAGCCCAGGGATAATGTGTGAGTGGGGGCTTTCCTCCCCCATCTCCATGATTTGATCTTTCCTAAATCCAGATGGCAAATGTTGCTCATTACCACCGACAGTCCTCAGGCACTTGGAGCTGCTGCCAAAGTGAAACCTTTCACGGCCTGGGTGTAATTAACCCCCTGATCCCTTCTGTAAAATGCCTGGCTGATGGCTTCCCCGGCAACAGCTGGTGGTGGGGAAGACACTTGGTCCCCCAGGTTAAGCAGCAGATGATGTACAAACACACTTGGGACACTGAGATGACAGTGTACAGAGTGAAAAATGAGCCCACAAGCAGGGAAACATCCAGCTCCATCCCATCATCTCCAGCCCATGGATGGTAAGGAATGTTTACAAGTAAATTCCTTCTGGTTTTAAAACACACATTTTTCTAGATGCTTCTCTCTGTTCTATGCTGCTGTCCTGCTGTGATCAGAGCCCAGCAGTTAACCAAGAACCCAGTGGGGCAGAAATGGTTCTACCCAGAATCAGCTCCCTGATAACAGAGCTCTGTGCAGCTGGGAATGTGTGTCTGCAGGAGGGGATGAGCTGCCTTTTCCAGTCTCAGCCTGTCTTACCCTGGTCTTCCAGGAGCAGAGCTGTTCACACTCAGGCAGCAAAGTAAGGTGAGGCATACTGATGGGATGGGACAGTACCTCTGCCTCTCACAAAGGCTGTCACTAGCTCTCTCCTTACTTGCTAGTATTTGAAAATAGCTATAGGGGAAACATCATCATCCCTCCTTGATGTCACAGGTGGCAAATAGAAGATGCCATCTCAGTCATTGTCTTCCCAAGACAAATGCTATAATCACAGCCTATGCCTCAAAATTACTGGTTTTTCTTCTGTGGTCCTGGTTCCTTATCTGAATGAGTGTAGGAAAAAGCCCAATGCAATTTTGCATGGCTGAACATTGAGATGCTGCTGTCTTACCTCTTTGGCAAATCTCTGCATCGTTTCCAAGTTCTCTGCCTTTAATGCTTTTAGATCATCCATTTCTCCATCTTTTGCAGCAGTGTCTTTATTATACTTCTCCATCCAGTATTCCAGCTTCTCTTTCACCTTCTGCATGGAGAGAGAGGGGTGTTTGTTCAGCATGGTGCAAAGAGTGCACATGTGAGAGGTTTGCTACTATTACATGGCCTCCTTTCAGGATGGTGGTGAGAGTCATGTAAATTGTGCATGGTCGGTGTTTTCTTCTCATCTTGAAAGGATCAAACCCCTAAGACTACTCATAAATTACTGCAGGGCTAGTTTTGTGCAGCCAGTCCTGATGAAGCAAGTGACAGCCAGAAGCCATTCTTTGTGTGTGTACAGAAGGAGGGGGGTTAAAAAGCACAATTTGTCAGTGGGAGAGCTTTTATCCTCTGCCTGACTCCCTCTGCACTTTCTGGATTAAGTTCAGCACACCAGGAATAAGGTCCCAGGGGACAGCACTTCACACTATTTCAGGTTGTGAACTTGGCTTTGTGTTCATGAATAGGGCAGGTGTTTCTGAAACAGTCACCCAGATGACTTCCTCCTATTCACCAATAACCTCTCCATAGCAACCACCGTGATTGCTTCCATGGAAAAATAATCTGAGGAAAAGCATCAATCTCATTACAGCATCACAGCTGGACACACAAGGGGGATGGAGGGCATGGTCATCCTCCTGTCTGCAGCCCTTGCAAAGCCACCAGCTGCTGTCTGAGCATGGAGGGGCTGCTGCTGGGCTGGCTGCTGGAGGTCAGCCAAGCTCAGTATATACTTGGGCAGACCCCTCGCTGGGAGCATTGATCAGAACAAAGCTCTGGGGTGCAGAGCACACTGTTCAATTGCTCACAAGATACAGCACTGGTTTGCACTCAAATTACATCTTTAAAAACCTATTATCTCCTATTAAATTCTGTACTGGCAGTGACATCAGGTACCCTGCAGTAGTTCAGGTTTTCTTCCCATCATACCATTTATGTGAGGCTTTTGCAGCATTATTCAGTATAAAGTTATTCACTGTTAATAATAGGAATGCTCTGAATCAACACCACAAGGACATTGATGCTGCTAAAAATATGTACAATAGGTGTGAGTTAGCAATGATCCAACCTCAATTCTTCCTCAGATAAGGCTGGATTGGCCTTTTCACCAACTGGACTAGCAGTTTGTGTCATTCCCTCCTCAGCGTCCCTCCCCTTTGGGTCTCTCAAGCTGCTGCCCTTACTTTGGGCTCTTCACTGGGGCGCTGGGAGCCCCAGTTACTGCCAAGGAGGGTCTAAATAAAATTCCAAATACAACCTTCTGAGAGAGGAAAATGCCGTAACACCTGAATAAACAATGTAATTCATTAGATGAACTCTAAATTTAAGGAAATGTATCTATATTTAGTAAATCCTAAGCTTGGGAGAGCTGGGTTAATTAATATTTGAAGACAAGTAATCATTCAAACTGCAGCAGTCATGAACCTGGTACATTGATGGAGCAATAACTGTTTTCCTTTAGGCAGTAATCAATGATATGGTGTTTATTGGTTGCTATTTTAAGCATTAGCTGACAGTCACACATACCTGATATTGTTGTGTGAGGAAATTTTCAGTCTCCGTGTGGAGTTGAATTTCCTCATCAGTTTTGATCTTCAAATTCTGTGATCAGAGCAGACAGAACACATGTGAGACAATGCTGCTGTCTATGTGTGTGCACACACTGCTGCTGAAAGCTGACTAAAAGTGCTGGAGCTCTGTGTAGTCCACAGACATTATTTCCAGTGATAAAATCAGCCAATGCAGTCTTTGCTCCTGGGCCATCCATGAAAAAGGGACAATTAGATCAGACCTTGATCAGTCAAAAAAAGATGCTTGGAAAACCAGAACAGTTTTCTAGTCCAGTTCACCTTATGGCCACACAAGCAGCTGTATCTGTATTATCTGCTGGGGGCACTGCTGGGACCTCAGGTTGCTAATACCTTGTAACCACTCCTTTGGATATACTTCTGGGTCTGGTTTTCTGACCATGGCATTACTTTGAGCATTCCCTGTCTCCTAAAGCCATGCCATCCTTGTTGTGGCTGTTTGCAGCATCATACAGAGAAACAATAGAAGAGATAAAGGTGCCTCACCCCAGTGAGTTTCCTGATCCAGTTCAAACAGCTGTGCTGGTGGCTATAATGGAGAACTGAGAGGGGTATCTGGGGAGTGAGGAGGGCTCTTCCCTTACTAGATGGAGATGCCTTCCAGTGTGAGCCGTGGGGAAAGGTTTACCTGGATTTCCTTCTCCAGGGCAATTTCTGCATTGCTGCACTTTCTCTGGGTTAGGTGGATCTGAAGATCTGTGTTTCTCTTCATGTAGTAGCTCTCTATGTTCCATTTGGCCGTGTTCTCTTGAAGCTTATCTTTGAGGCGATCAATGGCCTCATCTCTGTTCTAGTGGAGACAAAAGCAGCACAAAAACAAGCCTGGAGACTGAGGTCAGCTGACCATTTCTTAATCTTTCCACCCCCTGATAAGGTCAGAAAAGACAAAGCTATAGGCTTCACTTTCCCTGAATGTTGCTCCATTTCAAGGAGCATTTCAAAGGTTAGTTTGATCTGTAACCCATAGAGACAGCAATAAACCCATCAGCAAGGAGTGATTGCCTCTGGAGAGGGCGGAGTGAGGAACAGAGTGGGACAAGAAGGTAGGCCTGCTCTCTGGTCAAGAAATTGATTCAGTCATGTTTAGGATAAATATGAAAAAAAAAAAAGATAATTTTAACCACTTAAAGTTAGGCTTTACTTTTACTAACACCTTGCATCAGACCATCTCAGTGAGTGAGCATCCGTAAGAGGAGGATAATGTCTCAGCCCCACAAAAGCCAAAGTTTGTTATCCTAAAGTATACTCTATTCCTTGGATTTATTTTTTTTTCTAGTTAAGCAGCAACTGTAAAAACACAGCCTTAGGAACAGGTGAAAATCTAATCCTGTCTTGCTGTATTTTCAAACAGTTCTTTCTTGAAATCTTACCAGGTAGATGGTGCCCACTTTGTTATGAAAACATACACCCAGGGCAAGGAAGCAGTGTCAAGGAAAAGCTGGCTGTGAGGTCCCAGCCTCTCCCCATGCCTTCCTTTGCAATGGATCTGAGCTTTCCTGAGGCAGAAAGCTGAGTTTTCTCAGAGTTCTCCCTTAGAGTTCCCTAGAGTTTCCCTAGAGTTCTCCCATAGGCCAGAATCCTGAGTGGTTTGTCCAGCTTTTGGAGCATGCTCAGGAAGGAAAGTGCTTTTGCTTGATTTGGGATTGCTGTTTTGTTTACTCTTTTTTAATTAATTTATTTGAATAACAGATAAAGGTTCATTACCCTGGGGTTGGAACTTGGGTCAAATGCCTGTAAAAGAAAGATTTTTTTATCAAGTTAAAAAGGTCATCAAAGCTTCCTGTGTAATTATGCAAGATCAATGTGAATGCACCTAACTGCTCCATTACAGTCTTTCTGTTTGCTTCCCTGCCATGATGTGGTGGGTTTGATATTCATCAGCCAAACCTGCACAGCTGAAGATGAAGATGAAATACCATAGTGCTGGCATTTTTTGAAACCCCCATATCTTGTCTCTGAAGCACCTCACATTCCTTAGCTGTGTAAACATGGAAAAATGCCACAGGAAGAAGCCAGCTCAATAGTGCTGTGTTTGAAAGCCCTTCAGCGTGACTCATTTGGAAAAGGTCTCCTTATAAGAACAGTTTGGAACAGTTAAAAGGAAAGTACTTCCTCCTGTACCCCTTGTCATACGTAGAAATAGCAGAGTACATTTATGAGGCTCAGGATAACTGGGGCCTTGGCTAATGCTGTTTTGTGGGTTCAAGGGTGTTCACATGTTTTTGAAGGTTTCAAACACCAGATATTATTTTTATGGCCATATCATCATATGACTGCAGACAGCTAGAGACATGAGTTGTTTACACCTTATTACGGTTTCTGGCCTTTATTTTCCCTGGCATGGAATTTTGGTGGCCATTGGGAGGAGTTTTTTTCCTGGTCAGTAGACAGGGGATACGGTGTACCACTCTATTTTGAGATTGTCTTCCTGGCTCATAGTGAAATTGTGTCTCAGCAGAGAGACTGAGGAGATGCTAATTTAAAAAAAACAAACCCACAACTTTTTGTGGTGCTGAGGCTCAGGAAAGTCAAGCACTGCTGATATCAGTGTGTTACTGCTATCTTCTAAAGATCTGTAGACTGGCCAGAAAATAAGGGTTCAGCCTAGGTTACAAAGTACTCAGAGAGTAGGGGCAGAGCATGAATTTCTCACCAGGTTATTTTCTTTTTCATTTCATGTTTTAGTAAAGAAAAAAGTGCTTTTGATTCTTGTGCCCCAGGCCTCAGCCAGGATGGGGGCCCACGTGCTCTGTTGTTTTCTCCATTGAATGGCATGTCTGTGGTTTGGATTTGGTCTGTGATGTTGTAAAACATCCTGGTTAGAGGTGGGGAGTCTGGGGGCTTGGTTACACAATCCAAAGCAGACGGGAAGTGAAATGCAAAACCCACTGGTTTACAGCAGCATCTGCCTGGTCAGGGAAAGATGATGCAGGCATGAGGGCAGCTCCTGCTGCAGGACCTGGTGCTGCAGAGCTGAGGCACGTTTGGCATTTGGCTGAGGGTAGTAAATGCAGCAGTAAATGCCCACAAGCTGTGGGTACCATCTGCAGAGTGTGCTGTTCCCTGAACTTCAGGGACGGTAACTGGGAAAATGAGTTAATATTTATTCATTCTGGTTTATCATAGCGAAGGTCCGTGCCAGGACACAGAACACTTCCATAGCTGATGCAGTAAATCTCTGGGCTGCTTATTTGGGATGACTTCAGCGTTGAATCTGCCAAGCTAAATCATCCCTTGTGTCCAAAACTATCAGAAAACTGGCAGAGACCAAGATCAAAACCCAGGAAATAGTTGTCAGGAGCCAGTCTGCTTCACAACCAGGTAAACAAGCTGGTTTTCTCTGATCTTTCAGCTCACAGACATCAGCTCAGGGGCCTGTCTGCTGTCACCTGGAGCCACAGGAGTCTTCCCCACAGATGCTGTTTGGCTGCAAAAGCAACTGCACTTAGCTGGAGACCTTATCCACACTCCTGTGTTTTCACTTACTTTGATTTATCTCTCTTGTAAGTGCCACCAAGATCTCCCAGCTCTTCCACAGCAATTAGTGTTTACAGTCATAAAATACAGCTGGTTACAAAAATAGCTCACAGGAGTAAACAGTCTGAGGAATTCTCCAGCAGTCCAATGCTGCCTATTTGGCAGGGGAAGGAGTGCTGTGTTCTGTGCTGACAGAGGGCCCTGCTCTGCCTTTCTCCCATACCGAGTGCTCAGAGATCAAGGCTCTTCTGGCAGCTGCAGCATCTCAGCTTGCAGAGGCTGGAGATGTGCTTGGATCCATGCACCTGCTGCAGCCTGGGCTTACTCCCCTGAAACCTCAACAGGGAGCACTGCAGGCACTTTAGTAACGCTTTGCCTGCATCACTGCCCCAACTCCAGAACACCCTCAAGGAATGTCTGTGCCCAAGGGACAGCAAAGATGGCTTCACCTGGTGAGGACAGAACGGCTTCTGCAGCCCATGGCCAGCTCAGCGCCAATGGCAGCAGCTGCAGGAGAGCCCCGGGAGGGGCAGTTTGCTGGCAGAGGGAGCAGACGTGTTGGCAGCAGCACTCCTGTGGAAAATCCTGCCCCTCTGGGGCCAGGTTTGGGTCTAGTGCACCAGCTCCAAGTCCTGCAGTGCTCCTTGGGGCTCTGCCAGCAGTGAAGCTCAGCACCATCACGAACCCTGTGTCTTCTACTGTAATCATCCTGTGCATATCTCCAGTAGAAATATGCACCAGTGGGTGTTTATATGTGTTTAAAGCATTCCACAGAACACTCCATTGATGCATTTGTCCTCCTGGGAGAGGAAAAGGGAAGAAACATGATGGGTTTTAATCTTACTACTAAAAGTATGACTGAGTGATGCACTGATACAGTGGACCTGGGTGTGTTATGACAACTGACAAAGAATTACAGTTACAGACATGTTTTCACTGGTACTGTGGTGCCATGGCTTAGATTTCTGTCTGTTTGGTGGCTGTAATATTACTGCTTGTAATAAAATGACACCACTACCTGCACACATGTATGACATGAGTACACCACAAAACCTACAGGACATAAAAAGTCTTCAGGTGAAGAGCAATACAGGAATGCTAAATTTTACATTCCTAAATTTTTATGTTAAGCTGTATAATCCTCTGTGATATTAATCTGCTACACAGACTGCTTTTACTTGTCCAGGAAACCAGAGAAAGTGAGTACTTTTATAGAAACTAGAAAATGAACACTGCAGCAGCAAACAGACCCTCTGCAGCCAAACCTGAGCCACCAGTGCTGCTCCTGCATGGAGAGGTAAGAACAAAACCAGATGCACCATTTCAGTTGGAGGCATCAGTGCTTTCCAAGAGAAAACAAAATAAAAAAGAACATTTAGCATTTGATTTGTGTTCCATTAGAAAGAAAAATGAGCTGAGCAGGCTAATACACTATTAATTAGCATCTTATTAAGAGGCAGAAAGGCTGAAAATACAAATTCACAGCAACATGAGTGAAACAAAGGTCGTGTTTTTCTGGTTCCAGGATTAGATTTGCTCGCTTTTGTTTTCTCAGCCATGTAGGCTTTTGTCTACAAGTCTATGCATTATTATTGTTGTTCAAAGTACTCCAAAGTCAGCGAAGCTGTATTTTTATTTTTAATTAGTTGGCAAGGTGACAAATTATGCAAGTGTCTGTAAAACTGCCTATGGGAAAATCCCATATGAAGCAAATAGAAATTATTCTCCCTTGGGAGACACAGTGAGACACCATTATTTTTGGCACAGGAGGAAAGCAGTACTTTAAAGTAGTCTTTTCTTTGATTTGTTATCAAAGCTGAAACTATAAGGAAGCTCAGAAAAGGACTTTTAAGCTTCAAATATAAAAAAAAAAATGATGAGTGCAAATCCCACTTGATGAGGCAAAGCTCAAAACTGAATTAGCACTGAAAGGACAAAAAGAAGAGTTCCCTCTCAGGATAGGCGTCACACACATTTTTAAGACTGCAGGAGGTAGGTGGGAGAGGTGCAGGGCAGGACACAGAGAAGTGGGCCTGACTGCAGAGTGCCAGAACACTGCTGTTGGTACAAGACAGGATGATTACAGCCCCTAGGAAGGTACCAGGACTGGGTACGTATATTGTGTGCATGGACATGATGAGGTTTGAAGAGCACACAGAGAACTACCTCATCACATTCACCAGCCTGAGGAGTGGGAGAGCAGGAACTTCCTAGGAGGCATCAGAGTTTGACTGAGAAGGGACAATGTGAGAAGCAAATAGGTCCTTCATGTCTTCACAACTGTCCTGTATTTACAATTAAACTCTGCACTATATATGCATCCAGGCTGCCAACACAAAACCTTTGTGTTCTACAAACCAAACTTCACCAGCATGTCTGGGGCTTAAAATTCCTCTCTTTAGTCAACTATATCCTGACTTGATTACTGTTCACGCTTTTCTCCAAAGACAATCTCTGTGACACCAATTCTTTCCCCAGATGCCTTTGCTATCCTCTTGCTCTCTACTGAACCAAGTGTCCAATTCTTGTTCCTTCCCCCAGCCCCTGTACAGCTCTGCCCCAGCTTGCCTTCTGCTTGTTTGCTATCACACATCTGCCTCAGCAGGGCCAGGCTACATTTCTATGTTGAATGAGCATCAAGTCTGAGCTGTCTGGTAAGCATCAAAGTGATAAGCCGTTCAACTGATCTGCACTTGTGTAGCAAGTCTGACATTTCCAGAATGCCCCCTATTTACTGTGCATGCACACACCCTCTTTGCATGATGCAGACAGAAGGGCTGAAGCTTTCCAGAAAGATTGACAGCATATGTGCAGTAACATTGATCTGCCCTTGTGCAGGCATGTTTGGGATTTTCTGATGCCTGGAAACCTAGAAAAATAGATTAATAGAATGACGCTTTCCCCAGAGGAAAATGTAGGTAGAAAGACAGCCTGCCCCTATGATAGGTGTCTGTCTTTCTCACTCCTTTTGGCACACTTCCTTCTGTGCCAAATGATCTGCCATGACTGAGTATGACAGAACCTTAGATACTGTTATCTCTTCTTACTGATTGCAGTTATCTATGCTTTGTCACTCCCAGCAGAGTTTTTGGGATATTCTAATTTGATCACAGTCTCTCATGATTATGATCATTTTGAGCTCCCATTTAAAAACCATCAGACACTGCTCTTGAAGTCATTAGAGGGGTTATTCCAAATACAAATCTTTATTGTAATTATTCTACCTCTGTACTCCTAAGTGGTGGCTCATTGTGTATGGCCATGGCCTGAGTGCTAGTTCCTGGGCAGCCGAGGCCAGCTTCCTAACAGGCTTCCCCCTGGCAAGATGCCCAGTGCTAAGGGCTCTCACCTGAAGGTCTTTATCAGTTTGTTTCTTGACATCTTGCAGCTGTTTCTGGAGTGCCTTTATCTCCTCCTTTCCTTTTTCCTCCCTGAAGTGGGAAAATACAATCACTTGAATATATCAAAAAAGACAAGAACTGTTTACCTAGAAGGGGAACTTCCTGTCTCCTGATACATTGTGGTAAGACAAACAGACTTCTCACCAAAACTACTGACTTGGTCAGTAAATCCTGAAAGAAAAGGTGCATAGACTGAGCAAGGCAGATGGGAACAAAAGGGAGAACAAGCCAAAAAAACAGGGGATGCTCTTGTTGAAAGCCTGGAATGGATTTGAGGATGATCCAGTTACTATAACAGAGAGGGAAGATGCCTGTCATTGAGTTACAATTTCTACATTTAGGCAAAATGTCCATGATTCTATGCAGAAACAAGCCTGAGCAGCAGAGAGCATCAAATTGTGTTACTATGTGTATGAGAATGTTGTTTCTTTCATATCAGACCTAAATCTTCCAAAGAACACTGCCCCAGGTTCTGAGATCCATGAAGGGATCTGAGTGAAGACCAAAAGCTAGAGAAGTGTTCATCTGTCTAAAACAAAACAGATGCAGTAAATATTCTAGGCATTATTATCTTATTTCACTCAGAGTGCTTCTCTAAGCTTTTATGCTTATGATTAGTTTTAAAACCAGTAAATACTACAGTTGGCCCCTGAAACGTATCCTATTCCAACCTTACAATCACACATGCATTTCATTTCAGAGTCCCTATCTGGGTGACTGATGAACAAAAGCTCCTGATAAGGAGTCCCCCGTCGTCTCACTGCAGATGACTTTCAGAGCACTGTATTTACACAAAACCAGGCAAGTATTTATTATCTTGAAAGACAGATCAAGTTCATTCCATGAAAAGAATGTATAGTACAACATGGCTAGATATGATTGACAGAAGGGGATAAAAAGGATTATGTCCTTTCTGATTGTAATTTGTCTGTACTTTTCTACATTTCAGTATTGGATAGTTACTGCAGAGCCAATTGCTAATCTCATTCCTGCTTTCTATCCCTTCCATGGATAAACAATAAATCCCTTGGTTTTAGGCAGTGGAAGAGTTGGGTTTCATGCTTGAAGTCACACATTCCACTGAAGCTGGGGATTTGCCCTAGAGGCAGATCCCTGTGCCACCACAAGAACTGTTCTAGTAGCTTGGACTCCTAACAAATCATGACTGAGAGCAGCTTTGCGGTGCACCCTCAGTGATGGGCCTGAGCTGCTACACTGAGGTAAAGTGGTCACATATTTGTCTGATTACTGCAATTCTGACAGTTTGGGGATTGAACCAGAGCTTTGGATGCTAAAAAAACACCAAACCTCTAGAGCTCAAAAGCTTTTGCTAATAAATCACCATTTTGAGCTGAGATGATAACAAATGTGTAGCCTGAAAGATTTGGGACAGAAGAGAATCACAGCACAGTGGCTGGTGGATTAGCCTTAAATAAGACACTTGTCACCATCTGTGCTGTCCCCTCACTGCTGTTGGGAAAAAGGAGCCTATTAGCATATGGGTCAGAGCAGATTCTCCTGGGCATCAGACAACCTAAAGACCATATGTTGCTGGCCCTGATTTGAACAAATTCTCTGCTGGTCTGGCTTTCACTGGAGACAGGAGTTAAAGATCAAGGAGCTCCTACATCACATTATGTTTTAATTGAAATGAGACATTTGCGCTAATTCAGCCACTGGTGTTCACCATGGTCAAAGCTCAGGCAATTCCTAGCTCAGATCAGTATCAGACCCATCCACTGTTTCTTTCCAAGGAGGAAAAATTGCAATTTGCAAAGCAAACCGAGTAATCCAAGTTTTAAAAAGTATCCCTTCTGTATTTTTGTTGTATTGGGTTTTATTTCCTTTTCAGCATGAAATAAGTGGGAATTACTTTCAGCATTTAAACAGAGGAGAACTATACACAACACCGACCTGATGAGGATGTCATAAAATTTGTTCTTTTTTGCCTTCTCTCTCTCATTAGCATCTGTTAGGCTACTAAATGTTCCAAATTCCTCCATATTTTTAATAGTGACTGTAATTACATCACTTGCATACTGCCTGCCAGGAAGAAAAGAAACACAACAGTACTTTACAGGTGCTGGTAGTAGAGTGTCTGGCACTTTTATCCATTCCTGTTTACAGTAAAACGTAAGGAAATAAAAGGTCCCTTTTCTAGTCTTACGTTCTATCAAACCCAGAAGTGCTTCTCCCATGGTATCTGCCCACTGTACATCTGGAGAACTCAGTATTCGGAGTTGGTTGAAATTTATAATTTTAAAATGCTGCCCTCCATGCTACTCTGGGAAATTGCAGAGGCACAAATATACCCACACTGTGCCAGACGTGCCATTAAGAAGGCTGCTGACCTGCAGTAGTGATGACAGGTGGATCTTGGAAAATGAGACCTGGCAATGCAATACGTGGATTTGTGCAGTTTATTAAATGTCATGATGCATGTGGCATTTACACTTTAGCTGCATTTTCCTCATTTGTGTTAGAATCTCAAACCCATTGTTGAAATGACATTAAATGACAGAAGCCAGGATGCAGAAAAATGCATACTTAGCATCCAGCTCCACAATTTCTTTAAAACCAAAGGTTTCTGGTATTTCTGCAAATCAGGGCACTGATTTAGGTGCAGGAATAAAGTTTGTTTTAAAAAAGAAAGAAAATCTTTAGTCTTTATATACATTACCTTTTCTGTAATGCCTATGCATGCCACAGAAGCTCTGTGTGCCCTGCAGAATGACTGAGTTCAAAAATAAGGCTCAGATCTCCCTTTGCATCTGGGATCTGCTAAAGGAACCTGACTCCAGGAACTAGAACCTGACCACATGATTTCTACCCAGGTAACAATTACCAACGGGGTGATGTTTTACAGCTCCATTCAGAATAAACTGCTGGTCATTAGGTAACATCGAGAGGCACACAAAGGCCAGAACTAACTGGTCTATGAGGAATACCACTGCTATCTTTAGAGGAACTCCTTCCACACAGAGACTGATGTACTCTGGCAGTGGGAGAGTGAGGAATTTGTATTTTTCCTTCTATGAGATAGACTGAGAGCTTTACAGCTTAGAGCATCCTTCACAGGTGCTTCACTCACCTGTCAGCATAAATTTTTTTTAGCTTCTTTGCAGCCCGAGTGGTGCGTTTCTTGGAGCTTTTGGAAGAATCCTGGGTGCTTTTCTGATCTTCAGATTTTCCCTGCTGCTGCTTCTGTCCAGTGTTTTTCAGGGCCAAGGAGGTAACTGCTTCCCCACTCTCTTGCTTTGCTGACATAAGCTCTGGGGAGTTAATATCCAGCTCCTCCTGGATAATTTCTTTTATTTTCTGGATGGGAATGAAAGGGGATAAGGGAAATAAAGGAATAAGGGAAGGGGGGTAAGGGAATAAGAGAGACCTGCTTCACATTGTACAGCAGAACTAAACCCTCTGCAACATTATGTGAGAGGGAGGAAAATTAGTAATAAACTAGAATGAAGCTATACTGAGAGCAGGTGATAGTGCATGTTACATTCTGCAAAGAGTGGAAGATCAGAAACATTTCTGTTGGTTAGTTTTGAGCACACAGTGTAGCTCATTGAAGTTTATGGGCTCAAAAGTCCTAAAGTGACAGGACTTGAAAAGGCCTAAAAAGGTGAATTCATCCACTCCAGATGATGGTTCAGACTGTAACGGCCTCCAGCAGTGGAGACTACACACCCTCCTGTCAGTGCCAGCACCTCACAACTTTCTTTACTGTAACAAAGTTTTTTCTCCTCAACAGCACTTGAACATCTGGCTTGTTGTCCTGGTCTCTGTAGGCACAGAGAACAAGTTGTTCCCTCCTTTTTTGCAGCAGTTTTTACAAACTGGAAGACTGTTAGCCTATTTCTCCTCCTCCTTCTCTCTGTCTTAGACATTTCCCACGACTTGTCACCACTACCTTTCCCTACAATATTATTGTTATAACTAGAGCTGTGTGGAAATAAAGGTGATAGACTTTCTGTCTGCTATCTGCTTAGCAGGTTTTTTAAGAGTAACAGCAGAGGAAGAAATGTAACATGAATTCAAAGAAAAAATTCAAAATATTGTCAGCTCTCTCCTTCATGGAAAGATATCTTGTGATTGAGTACAATTTCATTAGAAAAGGAAAAGCCCCAAAAATGCAAAAGCACACTATAAAATCAGCTAAGCTCTTGCTTCTAGGAAATTCCCTGGTTTATGTGTTATGGATAAAATGCAGGTGTATACACCGGGACATTAAAAGAGAACGTTTTCTTGCCTGCCTACCAGCATTTCTGTGGCTGAACACTTCATAACAGCACTGCTGACTGCAGCTAACACAGTCTCTGCCAGCCCCATCCCTGTCCACAGCTGCCTGCTCCCCACCCCTGGGGAAGCAGACAGAGAACTCACTGTGATGAAACATTTTCCAGCAAAAAGGAAAAAAAAAAAAAGAAGTTATTTTTAGCAGCACCAGTTCTCAGTCCAGATCTTTCCACAACCACACACACATTTGTGCCAGCAGAGCAGAAGGTAGAGTTAAAACAAGTGGTCAGGGCAGCAGCTGTGGATGCCAGGAGTACTTCCAAAAAGTTACTTGACAGGCAAGTCAAGGAAGGCTCTATCAGAGGTCTGAGGTGCTGCTGCAGTCTGTGAGGCCACAGCAAGGGACTGCTTCATGCTGAGTGTTTTGGACAACTCTGGATTGGGATGGATCAGCCTCTGGCAGTGCCTGACTCACCAGTGACTAGAGAAGCAGGGAAAGTGACTATGTGCTTAATTTTTGGACTGTTAAATTCACATTAAATGAATCCCATGCAAAGCATATACAGACCAATGAAAATTGCATTGTTAATTAGTAAAAAAAATGGCTTAAATAGCTGGTTGGTGACAACTGTACTTCAGAAAGAACTAATTTTGGCAAACAAACTGCTTTAATATCATGTAGATTTTAGCAATGTTCTAACAGATGTTTTTTAATGTCCGGGAAAGTTCAAGACAGGCAATAACTGGATTGTCTGGTTGGTTGTAAGCACTAGGAATTTATACATTAATAATCAACAAATAAACATGTAAAAGCAGTAAGTTTGTAAACTGCATGTGTTGCCATATGTGTAGTCTCCTAAGTGCTTGACTGTTGCCCAAAATTCAGCAAATAGAAAGGCTGCCTCCCTCTGTGGCATGCACTGTGTGAAGCAATGTGCAAGAGCATCCCACCTGGAAAATCAGTGAGGTGCCAATACTGTGATTAATCCTCTCAAAAATGTCATCAACTGAAATTTAGATGTCAGTCTTTGAAGATGCCACTGATTTGTCTGCCTGATAGAACTCCAGGGTACTTTGCAAATACAGATCTTATATAAATACAATGAAAACAGCCAAATGTAAACTGAGAAACAGGGAGGAGTAGAAATTACAGAACACCAAAGTTAGCAAATAGCTTCCCTAAGCCATTTTCTTGTTTCTAAATTGTTTCCTACTCGATTTGTTTTCACATCTTTAAGAACATAAGTAAGGTTTATAACCTGTGAGAAAGTTGTGTTCTAAGAAGCGACTTGGTAAAAATGAGTATCTGTGACTGAAGAGAAAAGCAAAGGTGTTTCTCTATAATTTACGTGTACCTTCAGTAGGTCTATCAACCTGAGTCTGGGTATCTGAAGAGGACAACTGCTGTCCCAGAGATACGCTCTTTCTCTGTTCTGCTGCTGGCACATAAGAGAGGGAAGAAGCATCCTCCGGGAGCAGTTGAGGCCAGCTCCCAGGAGTCTTTCAGGGGAGCAGTGCCCTCTATGGCACAGTCTCAGCATCGTTGCTATCCTGAAATTCACTGTAACTCTGGCTGCTGCTGCGGCTTTGTCATGGGTTTTTTGAAAAGGTAGTATGGAAAGGAAGCACATAGAAAAACATGATTTAACTTCCTCTGGCATTCTTAAGTGGTACATAAGACAGAGTGAACATCATTAGATGTCCAAACTCAGATCCCAGTTTTTATTTCCATCCTGGTCAGGAACTTTTTTCTTGAGTTCATCTTAAAAAGATTTCAAACCTGGGAAAGAGCTTGCTGTGTCACTTATAGACCATAGTACTTAGAGCCATTTACCCCTCAGGACAGTCCCATCCTGCTTTCTGTGTCTAACAGCTACCAGATATGTCACACAACACTTTCTTCCACAGCAACAAACCCTTGCCTGAGCATTAGGAATTCTCTGCTCTCCATATCTCTGCCCAACTGTCTTAGCTATGATGCCTGTTAGAAATCAACTAATAATTAATGATCACCAAGGAAAGGAAAATAATAATATATTTTGAAGTGCATCTTTGTTAATACATTGTGGGGACAAAAGGAACTTTGGTATGGACTTAGAGAGGAATAGAATTATCCTGGTTTTGAGTACTTTGAAAATACCTGTATGTTTCTACTTTTAAAATAGTTCTGTATCTACAGAAGAACCTACATATGTTTTTCTTCCTTTTCCCCAATTTTTTGCTTGTTGTCTAACCACTGAGATTTTAAAATTATAATCTCAGGAACCTCATCTTGGATCACTAGGGTCCTTTGCACAAATTCTTGACCAAGGCTTCTGAGTGATGCTGCAGTATAAATATTAAAATTAGGTCACTTTTATTGTGTTTCTTCACCCAAGAATCACAGCAAATATACTTGAATTATTTTGTTTAAATGCTGGTAAAAGATATAAAACCAAGACAAAAAAAAAATATATATATACATCTTTTAAAGCAGTGGCACATACATTCTTGTCCTTGTGTGGAACTGGCATGATATATCCAAGAATTGCAAGTTGATCCACACAGTTCTCCAGCACAGCACTAAACATCAGAGCTTCCATATGACTGATTTTTTCCATTTGTTTAGTCTCTGTGTTCTTGCTACGAGGAACAAAGATAAAAGATACCAATCAGAAAAAATGCTGTGGTGTTAGTAATGTCAGTAACAGTAGTTTAAACTAAAGGTAGACCCAAAATAGCCTTATTTGCAGCCTTACATATACTTCCCTGGCTTTGTTTATAACCTTTCATACACTGTTTATAAGAGAAGCTGTGCTCTGCTAATGGTTGCATTCAGGGACAGTGGGAATGTTTAGCTTTCACAAAACAAAGAGGTCCTGGTCCCTCCTACAGCAGATCTGGGTAGACAGGCTGAGAAGGGAATGGGTGTGGAGGGCACAAACTGGGTGAGGTGCCTCATTATTCAGTTCAGGGGGGAGCAGTGGTTCATAGTGGACTTTGGGAAACAACAGAATAAAGATGCCTTTTTTAAAGAAAAAAATAAATCCACATCCTATAAAGTCTCAGATGGCAAACCTTCATGCTCTAATCATTCCTCAATATTACTGTGTAGCTTTTTATGATCCCAGTCCCCTCTCAGCAGGAACTGTTACCATCTTAAGATGCTGAAACTTAAACGAGAACCAATACCTGGACTGAGGAAAACAAACCTTAAGTTTCTGTATTATTGTATTTTAACTTGCACTTCAAACATGAAACTGCTCTGCCATACACTTAGGTACCCCTTTGCCTTGCCTATAGATGGAATATTATGAAAGCATATCTAAAGAAAAGTGAAAATTCACTGTTAATCCAAAAATACCTAAGAAAACACCTGCACAACAATGGAAAAATTCTCTGAGAATTTTAATGTTTTGATATGCCATTGGACAATTCCTCCAAAGCCTGTACATACAAACCAGGTATTTCTTGTACGACACATAGCACAACTGCAGTTTGAGGTGGCTGAGATCCTGAGTGTCATTGCAAAGGAAGTATCAACAGCCACTTAAAAACCTTAATTTGGTTGCTCTACCTACAACTAGATTTGTGCCATCTGTAAAACCCTTAAATAAACATATCCTAAGCCTGCAAAATATTGCAGCCCAACCTGTAAGCATGCCAAGGAAATACATCAGGCAGTCCCTGTTAGCATTAAGACATGGCTATATTCTATGAAAATTAAAGAGGTTTGGATGCAGCTGTTCTCTGCATCACTGGAAATCACTGATATTTCATAAGCAAGTGTTTAAAAAGATTCATACTTGTTATAACCTCTCTGAAGCTATTATCATTTGTCCTCCTCCTTTTCTGTTTTTGTTGAAAAAAATACGTAATTTACAGTAGGACCATTAATTTAATTCCACCTGGCAGAAAAGGAGTACCACTTTTCAGTGCAGGTTTATTTGATATCTGTTAGTACAGAATAGGTAAAGCAAACAAAAGTAACTCAGACTTCACACATTTATTTCCTGACATCCCTGTCTGTTGCAGGAAGTTGTTTAATGCAGCACATGTTGAAACGTGCTGGAAGAGGACATAGTTCTCCCTGGGGATAAGATTAGAAAGTGTGCACAGGGCAGTGACTGGGATTGCTCTCAGTAAATCCATAGGAAGGGCAGAGACAGAGGTATTTAAGTTAAAGGATAATGCTGCTCTGGGTCAAAGGAGAGTAATTCCTGCTAAACCAGGCAATTATGATAAGGTTTCTAACTCCTGAATGGATGAAAACACAGAACAGCCTTTCAGACAAGGTAATGGTAGAGGCACCCTCACTTATTTCAGAAGCTTGTTTAAATCATGGCAGGAAAAGGTAACAGAAAAGTGTGATTCTGAACATTATCAATATGTTCACTTGTACTGTTTATACCCACTTACCTCTAATTCTTCTGAGCAGGGCTTTCAATAGTCACCTAGGACAAAGAAGGAACTGATTTAATCCCTTTGCTTCTGAGATTTTTTTCTTTTATCTTAATTATTTTAAAACTGTAACAACTTGAGATAGGAATCTGATAATAGTGTTAACAAAAAAAATAGCAAATTATCTGTATAATACACTAAACCAATCACTTTTCTTTTCAACCTTGGAATCAGTGATAGAAGTGGAGATGAAGTATTTTTACATCAAGAAAGTCAGGCAGTGTCTCCAGTTGACAGACACTAATAAAATATTTTTCAATGTTTTACTCATTTTTATCTTTTTCAGAAATCCATGATCCATATTTTGAGTCTAAACAACCTAAGAATAATCTATTACATGTGGAGTCATAATGCTAAAAATATGGTGAAAAAAGATGTGTTGGGAGATAGCTATGACAGATGATTACAGCAGCATTTTTGGAAGAAGAAATAACACATGCAGCTCTCATTGGAAAAAGGGACTTAATTGGAAACGAAGCAGGATGCAACAGCTTTTCCTCTTTTCCATCAGCAGCCTGTGACCAGAAGAGAGTTAACTCAGGATATTAATATGCTTTAAGAAAGCTGGCAATTGGAATGTTTCTCTAAAGCTCCTTTGCTGCTTTGCTCCTCCTGTGTATCTTCTCTTGCATCCATATCCTTGCTCAGCAGATGCATGTGCCAAGCCAGTAGGATCTGGGCTTATGTTTAATTGGAATTAAGAAGGAAACTACTGTCTGGGGCATTAGGAAACACTGCAGACACAAGCTGCTTGCTCTGGATTTTAGTGTCAACATGGTGCCCCTCAGACCATCCACTGGCATCGCCCTGCATTGCTGTGTTTGCTGAACTCCTTCATTAAACTGTATTAATAATAATTTTTTAAAAGAAGTATATGAAGGATTCAGCTTTCCCCATGAGTTTTAGATCACATTCTTTCCCTGCTGATCTAAAGGAAAAGATAAACATATCAAGTAATAATTTTTAAAGCATCTGTATAAAAGGTCTGGCCTCCTGATCCTATGGGGATTGCAACTCCCTCTGCTGTGTGAGAGTCCTGGATGTACATTTCTCCCACCCTGCTGCCTGATAAATGAAAATGGATTCAAGAGCAGTATTTTGTGCAGCATTCCTTGTAGTAAAGTGAAGAGACTCCAGTGAATTCCAGTGAGAAAATGCATAGCTGAGAATGTCACATCTCCTTTAGCTCTGTTTGGCAAATGATTGACAAGGAGAGATTCTGAATATCCACAGGAGCAGCAGCTGAGTCAGAAATCACAAGCAACTTCATTTTTACCAAAGAAAAGTCTCTTGGAAAGGAAAACAGGTGTGGCCCTACCTTACACAGCTCTACTTCCTGCTAGAAATATTAGGAGAGCAAGGTGCTAATTTT